>CM077661.1:7852500-8185000 GCA_039707465.1 Rhabdophis nuchalis
AAGGGACCTTGTAGGTCTTCTAGTCCAACCCCCTGCGTGGGCAGGAACCTTATACCATTTCAGACAAATGGCTATCTAACATCTTCTTAAAGACTTCCAGGGTTGGGGCATTCACAACTTCTGGAGGCAAGCTGTTCCAGAGGTTAATTGTTCTGACTGTCAGGAAATTTCTCCTTAGTTCTAAGTTGCTTCTCTCCTTGATTAGTTTCCACCCATTGCTTCTTGTCCTGCCCCCCAGGTGCCTTGGAGAATAGTTTGACTCCCTCTTCTTTGTGGCACCCTCTGAGATATCGGAACACTGCTATCATGTCTCCCCTGGTCCTTCTCTTCATCAAGCTAGACATACCCAGCTCCTGCAACCGTTCTTCATATGTTTTAGCCTCCAGTCCCCTAATCATCTTGGTTGCTCTTCTCTGCACTCTTTCCAGAGTCTCCACGTCTTTTCTACATCGTGGCGACCAAAACTGTATGCAGTATTCCAAGTGTGGCCTTACCAAGGCACTATACAGTGGCATTAACACTTCACATGATCTAGAATAAGAATGAAGCTGTAGGAAGGGACTGCTCCCGAAGCCCACATGAGTAAACAAAATCAAACAGTAAGTATTTAAGTCCAAACATCCAGGCCTATCTTTAAAAAAAAAAACTTCCCTGTAAGTATAAATTTCAGGTTCGGCTAGTCTTATGCAACATCCTTGTACAGACTTTGGGTTGTTGCTGCTGTTGTTGTTATTCTCAGATTGATAGTAAGCTTCCATAATAGAGATGTTTTCTTCCCTAGTCCAGATTTTTCACTTTTTTGCTTTTTCTTCCAGTAGCTTGTCAGCTCCATGCCCTGATTGCCTAGCAGAGGGAGCTGAGCCTGTAGCTCATTTTGCGCTGAATGCCCAGGACCCCATAACATCCAACGGAACCCTTGTTAATCCCGGCGACGGTTAAGCCAGCATACATTTCATTTTTTTCGTATTCACCATGTTTGAATGGGTTGTGGAGCAAATTTTGTCTGGCCCTTCACCCAAGATCTGTCTGATATGGTTGCACCTGTTCAGCCCTTAGGATCACTAGAGCACGCAAGCCTCTCCACCACGACAAGGTAAAGCTCCTCGGAGGGGTTCTTCTTCTTCTTCTTCTTCTTCTTCTTCTTCTTCTTCTTCTTCTTCTTCTTCTTCTTCTTCTTCTTCTTCTTCTTCTTCTTCTTCCTCCTCCTCCTCCTCCTCCTCCTCCTCCTCCTCCTCCTCCTCCTCCTCCTCCTCTTCCTCTTCCTCTTCCTCTTCCTCTTCCTCTTCCTCTTCCTCTTCCTCTTCCTCTTCCTCTTCCTCTTCCTCTTCCTCTTCCTCTTCCTCTTCCTCTTCCTCTTCCTCTTCCTCTTCCTCTTCCTCTTCTTCTTCTTCTTCTTCTTCTTCTTCTTCTTCTTCTTCTTCTTCTTCTTCTTCTTCTTCTTCTGGGATACTGCAGCTGATGCCAAGACTGTTATTTTAGTTAGTTATCCACCCTAGTGTCCAAGATCAGTTTTGAGGAAATAAAGCCACCTGAAAAATCTCTGTTTTTATTGCCTTTATTTAATTCTAAGGAGACGTATACATTTCAGCTTCAAATATTTTAGCAAGGGGTTCTCTGCCGGGTTGCTGGATGGGCATAGCCATGGTGGGTGTGGCTTAGTTGGCTTCCTGCACTATGGCAGAGGAGGCGTTTTTGCCCTGTCCGGGCTCTGGAGGCTTTCCTCAAGCCTCCGGGAGAGTGAAAACAGCCATTTCCGGCTTTCCCGAACTTCCAGTAGGCCTGGTTTTCACCTTCCCCGAGGCTCCGCGCATGTCCTGCACAGGGGTGGGTTTCAAATTTTTTAGAACCTACTCTGTAGGTGTGGCTTATTTTGTGGGCGTGGCTTGGCAGTCATGTGACAGGGTGGGAGTGGCCACCTTTTAAAATGTGGTGAAACTCATTTAACAACGCTCTTGCTTAGCAACCAAAATTTTGGACTCAATTGTGATGATAAATTCTTTCTTTCTTTCTTTCTTTCTTTCTTTCTTTCTTTCTTTCTTTCTTTCTTTCTTTCTTTCTTTCTTTCTTTCTTTCTTTCTTTCTTTCTTTCTTTCCTTTCTTCCTTCCTTTTTTCCTTCCTTTCCTTTCCTTCCCGTTGGGTCACTGGCAGCGGCAGGCCAGATTTACTTCCACGTACGCCAGTGGAATCCCCTCTCACCGGTTCTCTAAATTTCACAAACCGGTTCTCGCGAGTAGGTGCGAGCCTGCAGAAACCCACCACTTGTACATAGGTAGGTAGGTAGTGGGAGAGAGGGAGAAATACAGTAGGTAGGTAGGTTGGGGGTTATACAGTGGTTGTATAACCACCCCTGGTCCTGCACCTACCTGAATCCAAAATGAGACACGTGGGAACTCCTGGGAGAGGAGAGGTGGGTGGGGCAGGCTAGGAGTGGGAATTTGGGGTTCTCCGACATGCACAGAATCTTAGCTAGAGGTTCTTCCAAACCCCTGCAGAACCCCAGCAGCCCACACCTGTGATGTAATTGTAGTTTCCAGTAATCTTTCAAATATCTTAGTCATCTTAGTCTAAGGTATTTGTCAACAATTAACCTCTGGAACAGCTTGCCTCCAGCAGTTGTGAATGCCCCAACCCTGGAAGTCTTTAAAAAGATGTTAGACAGCCATTTGTCTGAAATGGTATAAGGTTCCTGCCCACGCAGGGGGTTGGACTAGAAGACCTACAAGGTCCCTTCCAACTCTGCTATTGTATTGTATTGTACTGTATCTCTACAACTCTAATATGATCCCCATTTCTGTTATCTCCATTTTACATCTAGGGAATTAAAACGTAATTCATCCATTACGCTCCTCCATAAAATATGGTTTCATGTTATACTTGCTGGGTTTATAGAATATGTTAAGTAAAAACCAAGCTAACCATACTATGGCTTAACAAAATGGCGCGTGAATTTTTGAGGCCAAGCGCTGTGCTGAACTTCCTCATGAGTTAACATGCTAAAAATGCACGAGACTAGTACATCCCTTCGGCCGATTCGCTCCCACAGAGAGGGACTTCCCCGGGTGCCGTCCACCAGGCAATGCCAGCGGGCGACGCCCAGGGGAAGGGCCTTCTCTGTGATGGGCCCGACCCTTTGGAACGACCCACCCCCTGATATCAGAACTACCATGGACCTCCGCTCCTTCCGCCAGAAACTTAAAACTCATCTGTTTCATCAAGCCGGCTTGGCCTAACTTATGCTTCTCGCCCCAGTCTGTAATTTAAATTGTTTATTCGGTTTTTATGGGTTCAGTTTTTAACGTTTATAAATTTGTACAGGGTTATTTAATTTGATTTTAACTTTGTATGCATTGTCATGTTTTTAGTAGAGGGAGAGGGGGCGGTCTAGAAATCCAATAAAATAAATAAATAGTAAATTCAATTTTAAAATTAAAACTATAATGGTTAATAATTTTCCTCCTAGGTCACTTTTTGCTTTAGGAAACAAATGACAGATCTTTCCCCCCACCAAAAACAAAAATGACCAGTTGCCTCTTCCTATATTGATGGTCAGTGGATGTAGAGGTTGTTGGACCCAATACAAAGATTTATGTGGCTATGTATAACTGATAGACAATATTAGTTCTTAGGCTCCTGGGAATTGTGAAAGATAGAATTCTTTGAACAGGCTGAATGCCATAACTGCTCCCAAGATTATTGCACAATGCATGAATTCACAAGAACATGTACAGGAATTACATATTTCAAGCAATGTTCTACTTTTATAGCCCTTTGTGGATCCGATTGCTATGAGTGCCTTGGGAGTACAAAATGTATACAGAGCTATTCAAACAGGCAAGGACAATTGGATACCGTAAAAATATTTTGTGGGAGTGGATGGTTGGATGTAAAATTAGCCCTACTCCCCAAAAATGCAACTCAATGGCCACATTGCATAGTAACAGATGTTCTGGTCCAATTGTGGTCATAAATTGTGGACTACTCGTATTCTTTAGGCATTAGGCATCGTAGAGTGGTTATCCCATCCATCTTCTCCATGCCCAGAAAAATAGAAAAAGGTTGAGGCTTTAAGAATGAATGGTTGGACCAATCACACATCTTGTTGGCCTGATTTAGTTCTTTGCCTAGAACTGTGATGGTGAACATGCCTTCTGTGCATGTGCCATACTCATTATGTTGGGGCAGGTGGGGTGAACCTCCCGCAGCCACCACTACCGGTTGACTCAAACCAGAGAGAACTGGCTGAATATCACCTCTGGTTGTGGCCCTGTCCTTTGAGACAATAGAGAACAAATTCTTCTTCTATCTGACAATCTTTTAGCTTACTGGAGGCTGCTGGTGATCTGCAAGCTAACAACGGAGTTGATTTCTGGTCCTTGTCTCTTCATACTGTTTTCTAAATCCACCCCAGCTTATATTTAAATGACAGATGGGAAGTAAGCTTGTTTTCCATGAAAATTACTGTTTAAGGAACAACACTTTTGAAATTGTTCTTCCCAGATAATTTCAGAATATACTCTGTGTGTGTGTGTGTGTGTGTGTATTTGTGTCACTAAGCCCCAATTAAGGGAGGAAGCATACTGCTCTCCTTTTCCATCTTTCGGCTCTTCACTAGAGACCATGCAGACAGAAAGCTATTAGTTTCATTCTCTTTTGTTTACATGTGTGTTAGGTTTGAGACACAAGTGTATACTTATTCCCCTGGCCCAGCTGATCAGGATAAGAACCAGTGGTGTAGTGGCAATTACAACTGCCTCACATGTAATACTTCCCTGGTTCGAATCCCAGTAAGGATATGGCTAGCTGATGAGAGCTAAATAGCTCGAAATAGGAGCGGACAGATCGAAGGGAGGAATGTGGTAGGAGGCGGTCTCTCAGGTAACCAGGACCCGTGTCATGGAGCGCTTTGAAGATGATAACTAACACCTTGAAGTGCACCCGGAAGACCACAGGCAGCCAGTGCAGCTCGCGCAGGAGAGGTGTTACGTGGGAGTAACGAGAAATATGGCAGCTAAAATGTCCATGGGTACCGCTAAAACCTCTCCATGTACTAATAATATGGTAACAACAGTGAAGCTTGGCATGTTTTTGTAATGACATTTTCCTTTTTTTAAATCAGCATCTATTAAACTGAAAGCAAAGCCAGTCTTCATTCAGAAAGAATAGCATTAATGCTATGGTATGAATATATAGCTCAGGGGAAAAATAAAGCAGTGACTTTAAATAATTATTGAAAAATTACTGCAAATGAGTTCTGATCACATCCACAAAACTGAGAATCTCAAGTGCCATATTTGCATTCTCATGAATGTACATTAATATATTGTTTTGCACCCCGGTCTACATCGGTGCATTAACTTTATCATATTTAAGTGTTTGTGATAACTCACCGAGCATGAAATGTACTTACTTGCTTGTACCTGTTCATAATAACTGGATTCCATATTCATGAAAAAAAAAGTTTGAGCAGCTATATGCATGAAATACAGTCATTAAGACAGCTTTTTCTCATAGCCTCCCAAAATGCAGATCTGAGAATAATCTGCAACCTCCGAGGAAGCAACTGCTTATTAAAAAATGGCAGATAGTTTGCAGAAAATTATGCCCAGGTGATTCAATTCACTTAGCTAATGTAATAAATTGCCAACTTGTTTGAAATTAAGGATTGTGCCAGGTGGAATTATTATTATTATTATTATTATTATTATTATTATTATTATTATTATTATTATTATTATTATTATTATTATTATTACTACATTTGTAACCCGCACCCATCTCACCACAAAGGGACTCGGGGCGGCGAACAGAGATTTAAAATAAATATACATAAATACAAAATATTATTAAATAATAACTAAATTAAATCAATACCTTGCTTAAAATAAGTTTAAATTTAAAACCCATAAATTACAATTTTGATTTGTTATAAAATAAGGGGTGTGGAGTAGATCATGCTAGGCCGGCTAGATGAAAATAATAAGTTTTTAAGTGCTGGCGAAACAAGCGGATGTCTGTGATGGAACGGAGGTCGGGAGGTAGGCCATTCCAGAGGGTAGGGCCCACCACAGAGAAGGCCCTTCCCCTGGGAGCCACCAACCGGCATTGTCCGGTCGACGGCACCCGGAGAAGACCCTCTCCCTGGGAGCGAGTCGGTCGAAGGGATGTATGGAGTAGTAGAATGAAACACTACTTAACAGTGAAAAGTTCATGTCAAATAACTTGACAATTGTGGACTGTTTTTGAAAGTACAGGTGCCTGGGAGTGTGTATACATAAGGTTGTAGATTCTTCTGGACTACCGCTAAGCAGTAGATCTGGATTCAACAAAGATATGATATGACGACTGATGACCCAACCTGACCCATCACAAGACCAATCACAAGACCCTCACTTGAGACATGAAGCCCTTATAAACCGAAAAATACTGACATCCCCTAAAGTTCTCTGAAGATGTTACTTAACCCTGGCAATGAACCCACAAACTCGGAGAGTGAACCTTCACCAAAGGTGGTATTCACACAGTTCTTACAGTTCTCTGCCTAATAGCAGCCAGCCTAGTCATTTGTCTTGTGTCGGGAGGGAGGGAGTCAGAACAGGAAGGTCAGTGAATACTATCCCTGGTAGTGGATGGGGATGGTGGAGCAGAGATCCACAAGCTAGTGGCACGGGACCTAGCTATCTGCGGGATCGCATTCTGCCTCATACATCCCTGCGACTGATTCGCTCCCACAGAGAGGGACTTCTCCGGGTGCGGTCCACTAGGCTATGCCAGCGGGTGACACCCAGGGGAAGGGCCCGCCACAGAGAAGGCTCTTCCCCTGGGTGTTGCCAGATGGCATTGACCGGCCAACGGCACCCTGAGAAGGCCCTCTCTGTGGGAGCGGATCGGTCGAAGGGATGTATGGGGCAGGAGACGGTCTCGCATATAACTAGGTCCCGAGCCATGGAGCGCTTTGAAGATGGTCATCAAAAGCGCACCCGAAAGACCACAGGAAGCCAGTGCAGCTTGTGCAGGATCGGTGTTATATGGGTGTGTCTAGGAGCTCCCGTAATCACCCGCGCGGCTACATTCTGGACTAGCTGTAGCTTTCGAGTACACCTCAAGGGAAGCCCCATGTAGAGAGCACTGGAAATAGAAATAGAGCTGTGAATGGAGGTATAAACAGATTTATTTTCCACCATAGGCAAAAGTTCAGGAGCTTACCCTTGGCAATTGACAGTTTACCATTGTTTGTCAACTTGACTGTGGGTGACGAGATGAAGAGAAGGAGCATTTAACTTCGTTGAAATGGTGCCTTTTAAAAATGGAACACGGATTTAGGGTCCCTGCCAGAGAAATGATAACTGGTTATGCTATGGTTCCAGAAAATGTGATAAATAAACAGATGGATGTCTGAGCAATGCAAAAACCCTTAGGCCCCCCTCGTCTTTCTGCTCACAAAGATCAGTTGGCCATATAACGCTGTAGGGTTCCCAAATCATCATGTGGAAATTTGACCATTATTGAAAGAAGATCAAAGTAATGAGTGGAGTTTCACTGGGAATATGGCCTAGAGCTTCTTTTTTTTAATAACAAAATGGACCCTCCCATTCTCTTCTCCTGTAGTTTCCCCACCCCACAAATTCAGAGTGTCAAAAAAGTTTTATTGGTTTTTACAAATTTTTGGATAGGAAAAGGGTATAAGGTATAAATGAGACATTTTGAGGACATCTGTGTCGGAGGTGTCGGCCCCCTCCGAGGCTTCATACAGAAAAAAAAAACAATACAATATTTTTTCCATTTCCCTACAAAGTGGAAAGAGATACATACATATATCATTTCTAAGACAACTTTTGTGAATGTGAAGTGTCAAAATACAATACAATAGCAGAGTTGAAAGGGACCTTGGAGGTCTTTTAGTCCAACCCCCTGCCTAGGCAGGAAGCCCTATATCATTTCAGACAAATGGCTATCCAACATCTTCTTAAAGTTAATTTGTAAAATGAAGCAATAAATGTAAAGTCACCTAGGTTTGCATGCAATGAGATGCCTGTAATTAGAAATTATTTGGAATATTTTATTTTAGAGTAACTAATTAATTTTCATCAGGTAAATGTTTTGTTATATCATCAGAAATACCTTGAGCCAGATCTTCAATGAACTGATTTATTGTGAAAGTAGAAACCCAAAGAATAGACGGTCTTCTAGCATTTTCTAAATTATGAGAATCCTTATCCTCATTCCCCCCATCTCTCTCTCTCTCTCTCTCTCTCTCTCTCTCTCTCTCTCTCTCTCTCTCTCTCTCTCTCTCTCTCTCTCTCTCTCTCTCTCTCTCTCTCTCTCTCTCTCTCTCTCTCTCGCACACACACACGTTCCAACATGAATTACAAGCCAGTGGAAATAAAACTGCGAGAATGGAGTTTGCTTTGCTTTCTTCAATCGGAAGTTATGCAACCAAATTATAAGTATCCAATGCTCTGTGTGAAATCTATGTCTTAATATTTTACTTAGTGAGAAGATTGTAGAAGCCTTAAAAAGTGTGAAATTCCAGAGCCCGTGAAGCTACTTGAATCCACCTTCCTATGGCCTCTAAAAGAAACAGTTCTAACAAAGCTTCAAGCATTGAGGTTCATTTTCTGAATTCTCTAATTGCTGTCTTTGTCTATTAATTGTGTCATGAGATTGTGTCTATGAGTTGCTATTATTGGAAATGAATGAGGGGGATTTTGCAAATAATAATTTAAAAAGTCAGAGTTAGAAAATGTACTGAGACTTTCTGACTTTGCAGTGGTGCATGGGTCTCGAACCTGGGCTGCCTGCTTTCAATACAATGGCAGAGTTGGAAGGGACATTGTAGGTCTTCTAGTCCAACCCCCTGCGTGGGCAGGAACCTTATACCATTTCAGACAAATGGCTATCTAACATCTTTTTAAAGACTTCCAGGGTTGGGGCATTCACAACTTCTGGAGGCAACTTCTGTTCCAGAGGTTAATTGTTCTAACTGTCAGGAAATTTCTCCTTAGTTCTAAGTTGCTTCTCTCCTTGATTAGTTTCCACCCATTGCTTCTTGTCCTGCCCCCAGGTGCTTTGGAGAATAGTTTGACTCCCTCTTCTTTGTGACACCCTCTGAGATACCGGAACACTGCTATCATGTCTCCCCTGGTCCTTCTCTTCATCAAACTAGAGAAGGACCAGGGGAGACATGATAGCAGTGTTCTGATATCTCAGAGGGTGCCACAAAGAAGAGGGAGTCAAACTATTCAAAGTATTTGGAAGCGAACTTACAAAATGGACAAATGTAAAACTTATCTTAGGATTTGCTATCTGAACTACAAATGTCTGGGTTTTTTTCTGGCATATATGTTGCTTGTATATTTTAAAGTAAACACGAATAATAAAGTAAGTCTTAAATTTTGGGCATAAACAAAAGTATAATTGTCTCTTTAACCTCACTACATTTGAGAATGCAATACATAGCAATTTATTTTCAGCTCACTATCTAATCTCTCTTATGCACGGGTATTTCTCAAAAAAAGGAATTCAAAAGTAAGATATCTAAAAGGAAACCTTTTTCTATTTCTTTTTTACCTCTAAGATAAAAGTATTGTTACTTTTATCTTAGATATTCAAAAGTTTCAAAACATTTATCTGAATTGTTCTCTCTCTAATTCATTAGCTTTCACTGAAGTCTTCTTCTTTTCAGTTTATTAGAATTAACATGTATTCAGTGAAAATCTAAGACAGTTTGGTAGACTAATTATAACATGCCACTTCAAATCTCTGAAATTATAGCTTACTTGAAGGCGGGTATTCACACCAAGGGAAAAAATAAGATCCCACAGTATTGCAACACCAACTCGTCTCTTTACATCACTTTTTAAAATAATGTTCTATTAAAATCAGACAAGTTTCAAACTTTAGATTCAAATTTCCTCCAAATTATGACATTCAAAGTCAAATTGTGGGATCATTTGATTTTAAAAAATGCATAATGTTTTAAGGGCTTTATAAAATATACATGATTTTTTTTGTTAGCACCTTTTGCTATTTATCTACCTTTTCAGATTTAAAATTACTGAACTGCATTTTTGAAGCTTTCTCAAACAAGCAGTCAATTTATTTAACACTCTTTATCTTAAGATTGTATGGGTTGTATGGATCAGGGGTGGGTTCCTGCCAGTTCTAAGCTCTTCTATAGAAGAGGTTCCACAAATCTCCAGGGCCGTTTAGAACCAGTTCCAGCTCCCTCCCACCTCCCGTCCGCCCATCATCAAGATGAAGAGCGAGAGGAGGAATTCTGGGAGTTGAAGTCCACAAGTCTTAAAGCTGTCAAGTTTGAACACCCCTGGGTTTTTTTTTTCTAAAGGGTTGGGGGTGCAAGGGTCTTGTAACATGACAGCTTTAAGACTTGCGTGCTTCAAATGCCAGATTTTCTGTGCCAACATTTTGGTTGCTAAGCAAGAGCATTGTTAAGTGAGTTTCACCACGTTTTACAAGTTGGCCATGCCCACTTGTAACATGACTGCCAAGCCACTCCCACTCAGTCACATGACTGACAAGCTACTCCTACTTGGTCACATGGCCGGCAAGCCACTCCCACAAAGCCGGCCACACCCACAGAAGAGGTTCTAAAAAAATTTGAAACCCACCACTGCTGTGCCTGTGATGATAGCAATGGTCAACTGATTTATTTATTTATTTATTTGGATTTATTGACCGCCCCCTCTCTCCGAAGAGACTCGGGGTGGTGTACAAGAATTTAAGAGCACATACATATATAACAATTATAAATAATAAAACTAAATTAAATGTTTTACCCTGTGATGACGTTTATGAGAGATAGGCAGGATTTCTGTTATTCTTAATATGTTCATTTATTGAAATCTGATGTGTTTTATGAATTAACTTCAAACCCAAACTAGCAGCAGCCATTTTCCTGTTCCTCAGTTGCCAAACAGAGAAGGAAGGGAGTAAGGAGATTGGAAAGCCTTAGTAGACACAACAGAGAACTTTCTCCAAGAAAAATGGTCATATCCACTAGCAATTGCAATCATATAGTTCACTCCTTCATAAATATCTTTGCTTTTACATGTTTGTCTGTGAAAATAAATAAAACCAGGCTGCATAATTGTTAGATCCGTAAAACGTTCCCATAAAAGGGGAAATAGTTATTATTTCTTCTAAAAAATGCATCTCTGAAACTGCAGTATGTTAGCTGCCAAAGATGAAGGATGTTACTTGACATGCCTTAAAACTAAGGGGTTTGAAAGCTATTTCACTCCAGCAGAAATTGCCCCAGTAACAAGGAATCTGATTCTTCATGGACTCGTTGAAACATCTGTCACAATGGGGTTGCTTATATTCCTTAAAGACAGGAACCTAGCCAGAGATAGGGGCTGTCTCATCTCATCCCAGCAAGATTAGCCAAGAGAGTTAAGCACGCAGGAGAAAAACAGAAGGTTTTGGATAAAATACTTAATTCAGAAATGTGATATCGCTTAGAAATCGGTTAAATAAAGGGGACAAATAATTTCCCCGAAAGAAGATACACGCAGGCAGTGGTGGGTTTCAAATTTTTTAGAACCTACTCTGTAGGCGTGGCCTATTTTGTGGGCGTGGCTTGGCAGTCATGTGACAGGGTGGGAGTGGCCACCTTTTAAAATGTGGTGAAACTCATTTAACAACGCTCTTGCTTAGCAACCAAAATTTTGGACTCAATTGTGATGATAAATTCTTTCTTTCTTTCTTTCTTTCTTTCTTTCTTTCTTTCTTTCTTTCTTTCTTTCTTTCTTTCTTTCTTTCTTTCTTTCTTTCTTTCTCTCTCTCTCTCTCCCTCTTTCTTTCTTTCTTTCTTTCTTTCTTTCTTTCTTTCTTTCTTTCCTTTCTTTTCCTTTCCTTTCCTTCCCGTTGGGTCACTGGCAGCAGTGGGCCAGATTTACTTCCAAGTACGCCGGTGGAACCCCCTCTCACCGGTTCTCTAAATTTCACCAACCGGCTCTCGCGAGTAGGTGCAAACCTGCAGAAACCCACCACTGCACGCAGGACATCCAGTTAACAGATCAGAAGTGTGCAAGACTTCCAAAGTATTAAATGTAATAACTAGGTGCTCAAAGCAAGTATAAGCAAAGGTAGAGTCTATAGTGGAAACAGAAAAATGTCATTTTCTCAATTTTTGTCATTAGAGTAAACGAAGCACGGAAATACTTTTTGAATATTTTTATACCCTCTTTAGCTTAAACCTCTCCTACTAATTTTGGGATGGTGCAATCAACATTTGAGGTCAGAAAAGGAACTCTACCATCAATAACAGCCGGAATAAAAACAAACAGGTCTATCCCACTGAAGTATTAATTGGTACTGCAGGCATGTGTAATGATCACAGGCTGTATAATAAAGTCTGCTTCTCCCTACAGACTTACTATCTAACGGACACCATTGCATGTTCTCTCCTCTTTCTCTTTTAAAAATCATAACGTGGTGGAGGGCGTTTATTGCTTGAGGTTAATCAGAGGTGCCCAAATGGATTAATAGGATTACTACATCCCAATGGAGAACCTAAGTAATTATTCAGCGATGAATGGGGGAAGGCAGAAATGCCATTTCATCCAGTCACTTTAAATTTAGTTGTTGCCTTTTAATAGGCTTTGGGATGAAAAGGAAAAATTGGCTTCAGTATGAAAAACGAAGAAGGAGACAAATTAAGAAAATGTTGCCAAGAAAAATCAAGTGTTTAGAACCAAAGTTCTTCCTATCGGAGGCAGAGAGGAAACCAAGGCTGTCTGGTAGTTATTTGCTCAATGTATGATCTACATTGCAGTGAAATGATCTTTCTGTTTTCATAATCATAACATACGGATGCATTGAAATCAAATGTAGTTTTGAAAATATCACGTAGTTCTTCAACTGAAACAAGAAATGCCTTGGAACAATATGTGCTAAATAGCTCAGATTATCCCTACAATTACCCCCTAGGTAATCTTAGCAAAGCATTGTTGCATGGCGCACTTATTTACAGCCCTTGTTTAAGCAAACACAAATTTAATCACTTGAAAGGGAAAAAAAAGGCACCAAAGAGTAAACTCTTGCTCCAATAATTGAATGTCTGGCTAATTCTTGGGTTCAATGGAAAAAGCAAAGGTAAGATCTCTCGAAATTGTTCATGTTACTTGTAGTTTACATTTCATACATACTTTATCAGGTATATACAATGCAGTAGGTATTATGTATTTTCTCATCATATATATATACTCACAGATGCATGAACAATCCTATAAGACCATGAGGGCGAACCTATGGCATGCGTGTCACAGGTGGCACGCAGAACCATTTCTTGGAGCACATGAGGCGTGGTGCTATATCAGCATGTGTGCGCTGGCCAGCTGATTTTAGTCTTCATTTTGGGCGGTTTTTCACCATTTGAAAGCCTCCTAAACCCTCCGGAGCACAAAACGGAAGTTGCGCGTCACCCCAGCCCAGCTATGGCCCTCTTCGAGAAGTAAGTCGCTGCGGAGAGCTCCAGCTTGGCATGGGCTGAGCTGGAGGAGCTCCCATCCTCCGGTTCCCTTTAGCCTTCTCCAAGACATCTTAATTATTTCCCCCAAGAAGCAGAGGAGCTCAAGCCTTCCGAGGTGGTGGTCCTCCCCCAAAACATCTAGCTCTCCTTCCGGAACCTCGGTCTTAGAACACACTAAGGAGAGATCTGACTTACCTTGAAAGGCATGTCCTGGTTTCAACCCTCCCAAGGTCATGTGTGCATGTGCAGGGGGCACAGCTTTGGGTGGGTGGGGAATTAAGTTATGGGGTGGGCACGCGAGCGTGCGCGATAGCACTCATGCTCATGCTTTTTGGCCTTTTCATCGCCATGTGCCGACCTGCATGCTGGAAATGGCGCGCAAAACCATCCCATGAGGAATGTGTGACTTACTGGCCTTCATATGCGTGGGAGTGCGAACACCTAGAAGAGCAGCATAATTAAATTAAATTAAATTTTATTTTATTTAATTTTAATTTATTTGATTTATAAACCGCAACCTATCTCCCCGAAGGGACTCAGGGCGGTGCACAGGAAGTTAAAAACAAGTATAAAAATAAATACATAAACACACCATACAAAATACACCATAATAAAAGCTGATTAAATTTAGGAACCCTGTGCTAAAAATTTAATACAAATCCCACTAATTAAAACCTCAACCAATTTAGAGCAATATCATCACACATACGCGCACTGGCACCCAAATGTCCGATTTCCAGCATGGGTGCGTGCTCAACAAACAGCTGGCCATTGTGCATGCACACAACAGAAACCTGGAAGTTTGTGCATGTGCTCCAGAATGCTACTCTTCCGGATTTGCGCGGCGAACGCCAGCAGGCCAGCACATGTCACTTTCACTTTCACTTTATTTCAATTTATATACCGCGCCTTCTCCATCGAAATGGACCCAGGGCGGTGCACAGGAAATTAAAACCAATGTGTGTGTACAGGATCACAAGAGAGCAGCCAGTGAGGCCATGAATCCCTCACGGGATGGCTCTGCATGCCATATCCTGCACACGTGCCATGTAGGTTCACCATCACAGCTACAGACAGAATCAGCAAGCACATTATTATTATTGTTATTATTGTTATTATTGTTATTATTGTTATTATTGTTATTATTGTTATTATTGTTATTATTGTTATTATTGTTATTATTGTTATTATTGTTATTATTGTTATTATTGTTATTATTGTTATTATTGTTATTATTGTTATTATTATTGTTATTATTGTTATTATTATTATTGTTATTGTTATTGTTGTTGTTGTTATTGTTATTATTATTATTATTATTATTATTATTATTATTATTATTATTATTATTATTATTATTATTATTATTATTATTATTATTATTATTATTCACATTTGTAACCTGCACCCATCTCACCACAAAGGGACTCGGGGCGGCGAACAGAGATTTAAAATAAATATACATAAATATAAAATATGACTAAATAATAACTAAATTAAATCAGGACCCTGCTTAAAAATAAATTTAAAAACCCATAAATTAAAACTTTGATTTGTTATAAGACAGTAGGGTGCGGAGTAGATCATGCTAGGCCGGCCAGATGAAAATAGTAAGTTTTTAAGTGCCGGCGGAACAGGCGGAGGTCTGAGATGGTACGGAGATTGGGAGTCCTCGACTTGCGACTGGTCTCGACATACGACCAGCCACAGGTCTTCCAATCTGCCAGGAAGGACCATGGTAACAGGCTGTAGGCAGCATGTAACTGCCAGTCGCGTCTGATTGGCCCAGACGCGACTGGCGGGAAACTCGGTCCAGACGCGGCCTGATTGGCTCCCCGTTTGACAGCTCGCGTATAAATAGCTGTCAAACGCAGGAGCCCCTGTCTACCGCACTTCCTTTGTTTCTGTACATAGTTCTTCGCGTCTATGCTATCTTGCCAATAAACGGCTTGTTTGTTTGCTAGCCTGTGTCTGGACTCCCTCTGTTCCCGAAATCTAACACCGTTCCAGAGGGTTGGGCCCACCACAGAGAAGGCCTTTCCCCTGGGAGCTGCCAACCAGCATTGCCCGGTCGACGGCACCCGGAGAAGACCCTCTCCCTCGGAGCGAGTCGGTCGTAGGGATGTATGGGGCATTAAAATCTACTATGGTAATGAATAGCATTTATTTAGCTTTCACCCCATTTTATTTACCATTTAGGAAATGTAGAACGCTCCTCTTCTTGCTGTCCCCCCGTGAAGTTTTAACTAAAGAAAAAAGTTACCGACTTCCACGTCAGCCCGTTCTTTTTTTAAATTCCTCCCACCAAAGGATACAGCTGTAAATCTTTCAATGAAACCGAAGAGGGAAAAGATAAAATAGAACAAAGCTTCTCTTCCCCCAGAATTGACAGCTTTTCATTATGTTCCCCTCAGTGTAAGCCAAAAAGAACATGTGGCCATCTGTTAATAAATCTCAGCAGAATTTAAAATCCCACACTGACGAAACTTTGATAGGTGTCATTCTGGGGCTGGGCAGAGAGCGAAGCTGTTCTGTGATTTTGTGTTTAAAATTATTTCAGAACTAAGTTTATCCAAATGTTCCTTTCAAAATTAACGAATTAGAATAATGCATCATTAAAAATATGGGGAGCTGGTCTAAACACATTATTCTTTTGTTTTTCTTTTGAAGTAGATGAGCACAGTCACTCATGCCCTCGTGACATCCCGACTGGACTACTGTAACGCTCTCTACATGGGGCTCCCCTTGAGGTGCACCCGAAGGCTTCAGCTTGTCCAGAATGCAGCCGCGAGGGTAGTTATGGGAGCCTCTAGGTTTTCCCATGTAACACCGCTCCTGCGCGAGCTGCATTGTCGTCTTTCGGGTGCGCTTCAAGGTGTTGGTCATCATCTTTAAAGCCCTCCATGGCACGGGACATAGCTATCTGCCGGATCGCATCCTGCCCCATACATCCCTGCGGCCGATTCGCTCCCACAGAGAGGGACTTCTCCGGGTGCCGTCCACTAGGCTATGCCAGCGGGCGGAGCCCAGGGGAAGGGCCTTCTCTGTGGCGGGCCCGACCCTCTGGAACGACCTACCCCCTAAAATTAGAACAAGTACGGACCTCCGCTCCTTCCGTCAAAAATTAAAAACGCACTTTTTCTGCTTGGCGGGCCTAGGTTAGTCATCTGTTTATTGTTTTAATTTGTTTTTAAGGGGTTTAATTTTTAGTATTTTGGGTTTTTACCGCAGGGATAACTTGTTTAATTTGATTTTTATATATTTATGATGTATTTATGTTTGTATGTTTTTTTAAATTCCCCTGTGCACCGCTCCGAGTCCCTTTGGGGAGAGGGAGCAGTCTATAAATTAAATTATTATTATTATTATTATTATTATTATTATTATTATTATTATTATTATTATTATTATTATTATTATTATTATTATTATTATTATTATTATGACAATTGATTTGGAATCAAACAAAGATTTGAATGCAAACTCCTCCTAGTTCAAGGCCGACTTAAATGAAGGATCCTGTTCTTATTGTCCGGGAAGATGTGTTGAAGATTTCACAGTTTCTATATTTAAAGTACCCTGTTTCCCTGAAAATAAGACCTCCCCGGATAATAAGCCCAATCAGACTTTTGAGTGCATGCGCTAAAATAAGCCCTCCCCCCAAAATAAGTCCTCCCTGTAAATATTGCAACACAGCAGCAGCCATGAGGTGACCACACTCGCCGCCTCCTGCACCTCAAAAATAATAAGACCTCTCCAAAAATAAGGCCAAGTGCTTATTTCGGGGATCAAAAGAAAATAAGACCCTGTCTTATTTGGGGGGAAACACGGTATTATGTATCAAAATTTATCTATAGCTTATATAATAATATACAAATAACAGTATTAAAAATTGCAAAATTTAATGCACATTTTGAAAATCCTAAATTATTCACTGACCTGACTAAAATACAGAAGCAAACACTTACACTACATGAAATGGGGAGTTTGCCTTTACCACATGTTCTGACTCCCCCTTTCTCCGACTAACACAAGACTGGCTGCCTGCCACTGACTCTCTTGGCTGCTTGCCTGAATGACTCTGAACAGATACGAAGCTTCCTAACTCGACTAAACACGAACCTGAAAATCAACACGAATAAACACGAAGCTAGAAATCCAACGTTGTTCTCTGCAAGGACTTTCTTAGCAAAGACTTCCTTTTAAACCCTCTTGGGAGGGGCCAGTCATTAGGCAGCTGGGACTAATTCACATCCTCCGAGTTCGCTTCTGATGCAATTGAAGCCTCCTTTTTTCAGACCTTCTCACTCTAGCATCAGGGACAAACTGGCCTTCATCCTCCCCACTACTCCAAGACCCAGGTGCCTCCTGATGACCAGCCGGGCTCTCTGCTCTCTCAAGGTCTCCCTCCTCCTCCAGAGCAGACTCATAGGACTCCTCACTAGAGTAGTCCATCAGCAGCTCATCCGAAGCCGGCTGGGCCACAACATCCTGTATCTTCAGAAAGAGAGCCCTCGTGTGAGGAATGAGTTAAACGACATTCCTGACTTTTATTATTACGTTTTAGTTACTGTCTGTCAGATAATACCACAGTCTTTTGCCTGACTTTCTGGATAAGCCAGGGTCACTTTACAAGTCACAAGATCTTGGAATGAAACTCTCCAAAAGACTGAAGTAACTGATAGAATGTATTGTGACAACGGAATTTCACATGAATCAAGAGGCTTTATGAAACCAGCAACAAGAAGCTGTGTTAAATTCTCTCTATGCATTAGTGTGTATGTATGTATGTATGTATGTACTTTTTTTTGAGAGTGTCAACAAGCACGTGGACAAGGGAGATCCAGTTGACATTGTTTACCTGGACTTTCAGAAGGCCTTTGACAAGGTCCCGCACCAAAGGCTCTTAAATAAACTTGCCAGTCATGGAATAAAGGGACAGGCCTTGTCCTGGATTAGCAACTGGCTAAGGGACAGGAAACAGAGACACTTCTCCAGGTGGAGGGAGGTAAATGGACACTTCTCCAGGTGGAGGGAGGTAAAGAGTGGGGTCCCCCAAGGTTCAGTACTGGGATCCCTGCTCTTCAACCTTTTCATAAATGATCTAGAAGTAGGAGTAAACAGCAAGGTAGCCAAATTCGCCGATGACACTAAATTATTCAGGGTAGTGAAAACTGAGAGAGAGAGTGAGGAGCTCCAGAGGGATCTCTTGACACTGGGGGAGTGGGCAAACCAGTGGCAAATGAGCTTCAACATTAGTAAGTGCAGAGTGATGCACTTTGGGGCAAAAAAACCCAACTACATCTATAAACTGATGGGGTCTGAACTCCTTGCAACTAACCAGGAAAAGGACCTTGGTGTCCTGGTGGACAGCTCAATGAAGGTTTCAACTCAGTGTGCCGCAGCAGTGAAAAAAGCAAACTCATTGCTAGGGATCCTTAGGAAGGGTATAGAAAATAAGCCAGCAAGTGTCATTTTGCCTCTTTATAAATCTATGGTGAGGCCCCATCTGGAGTATTGTGTACAGTTCTGGTCCCCATACCTTCAGAAGGATATGATGGAAATGGAAAAGGTGCAGAGGAGGGCAACCAGAAGGATTAGGGGGCTGGAACACCTTCCTTACCATCGGAGGCTGCAACGGCTGGGCCTCTTCACTCTAGAACGACGGCGCCTGAGAGGTGATCTGATTGAAGTCTATAAAATCATACACGGTGTGGACAAAGTAGAAAAGGAAAAACTGTTTTCCCTATCGCACAACACTGGCGGTTCGAATCCTTAGCACCGCATAACGGAGTGAGCTGCTGTTACTTGTCCCAGCTTCTGCCAACGTAGCAGTTCGAAAGCACGTAAAGATGCAAGTAGAAAAATAGGGACCACTTCGGTAGGAAGGTAACAGTGTTGTATTAGTTTTTAGGTTTTCATGTTTGTGTGTTTGTCTGTGTGAGAGAGAGAGGGGGGAGGGAGAGAGGGAGGGGAAGAGAGAGAGAGAGAATGAGAGAGAGAAGTGTTTTCAGTAATAAAGTCAAAACATTTTTTACAGGCTTAAAAGAATTCCGCATATGCCCTCTGTGAATTCTTCAACTTTATTTGAAAACTTTTGATAGATTGTTTTGCAGCGAAGTAATTATTTTCTAATAAATACAAAGCTCTGGAGCCCTCAAGAATATTTAAGCTAATTGAATATGAAGCTACAAATAGATTTATATAATTTCACAGTTCATTTTCAAGCGAGGGTACCCTGGGAAAAATTAGGATCTTTAAGTAAAACCTTTTGTATCATGCACTATTAATTCAGAACTGCTGAAAAAGGAGAAAAAGATTCTTAGTGTTAATGAATAATTCCTACATTATATTTATTGCCCTCAAGTGGAAGAAGGAGAAATGAATGAATCTGAAACTCTCCCAAATAGCTGTGGTGGATGAGTATCACAGATGAATTTATGATTATAGCAGAAGTTGTTATACCATCTGAAATGAATAAAATTCTAGAAGGTTTTTTTTGTTTTAATTTTTAATAATGCAATAGCTATCATGCTTGATAGGCTAATTGGTCTCTTAGTTAAGGAGTTGACAATATTTTCAAACAGTGAGTTCTATAATACAACTCTTGGTAATGATACAGATGACCCAAAATGTTAAAATAACAATAATTCTGTAAGATGGCTATAGTTGTTTAATTTACAACAAAGAAATACATACCGGTAATTCCCAATTTATACTGGTTCATAACTCATGGCTTATGAAGGTTATATGTAATGTCACTAATAACTTAACAGCTTTTATTTATTTATTTATTTATTTTATTTATTTATTGGATTTCTAGACCGCCCCCTCTCCCCGAAGGGACTCGAGGTGGTGTACAGGTAAAAATTAAAATTATGACAATCAACAATACATATAAACTAAAATCGAATTAAATAATCCCCTGTACAAATTTATAAAAATTAAAAACTTAACCTTAAAAACCTAATAACATAATTTAAAATTACAAACTGAGGCGGGAAGCATGGAGTTAGGCCAGGCCGGCTAGGTGAAACAGGTGGGTTTTGAGTTTCTGGCGGAAGGAGCGGAGGTCCGTGGTCGTTCTAATGTCAGGGGGAAGGTCATTCCAGAGGGTCAGGCCCATCACAGAGAAGGCCCTTCCCCTGGGCGTCGCCCGCTGGCATTGCCTAGTGGACGGCACTCAGAGAAGTCCCTCTCTGTGAGAGCGAATCGGCCGAAGGGATGTATGGGGCAGGATACGATCCTGCAAATAACTAGGTCCTGTGCCATGGAGCGCTTTAAAGATAATAACCAACACCTTGAAACGCACCCGAAAGGCCACAGGTAGCCAGTGCAGCCCACGCAGGAGTGGTGTTACGTGGGATTATCTGGTGACCCCCAGAACTGCCCGCGCGGCCGCATTCTGGACCAGCTGCAGCCTTCGGGTGCATCTCAATGGGAGCCCCATGTAGAGAGTGTTACAGTAGTCTAGATGGGACGTCACAAGCGCATGAGTGACTGTGCGAAGGGCGTCCCGGTCCAATAGGGGACGCAACTGGCGCACCAGGCGAACCTGGTGAAACGCCCCCCTTGCCACGGCTGTCACATGGTCATCCATTGACAGCCGGGCATCTAGGAGGACGCCCAAGTTGCGTGCCCGATCCATGGGAGCCAGCTTTAAGACTTGTGCGCTTCAAATGCCAGAGTGTCAGGCCTGCTTCTTCCATTACTCAAGAAAGACCACACTTAAACACATTGAGAATGTTTAAGGCTACTTTTACTGAATAAGAAAGGACAGCAGCGAATGTTAAGCAAGGATTGAGGAATTTGGGCACAAAGCATACATATCAAAGCATAAGCCAACCCCAATAACCCATGACCTCCACAGTAATGTCCAGTGTAATATCATCCACGATGTCAGATGGGTAACATGTCCACAGTGGTCATCAGAATGGAATGCGATACCGTTGGCCTTGATGAACTGCATTTTCAAAGCTTGCTCAAACAGGCAGTCAATTCATTTAACAATCTTTATCTTAAGATTGTACGGGTTGTATGGATCAGGGGAGGGTTCCTGCCAGTTCTAAGCTCTTCTATAGAAGAGGTTCCACAAATCTCCAGGGCCATTTAGAACCGGTTCCAGCTCCCTCCCCCCGCCCGTCCACCCATCATCAAGAGGAAGAGCGAGAGGAGGAATTCTGGGAGTTGAAGTCCACAAGTCTTAAAGCTGTCAAGTTTGAACACCCCTGGGTTTTTTTTTTCTAAAGGGTGAGGGGTGCCAGGGTCTTGTAACTTGACAGCTTTAAGACTTGCATGCTTCAAATGCCAGAGTTCCTGAGCCAACATTTTGGTTGCTAAGCAAGAGCGTTGTTAAGTGAATTTCACCCCATTTTACAAGTTGGCCACGCCCACCCAGTTACCTGACTGCCAAGCCACTCCCACTAGGTCACATGGCTGGCAAGCCACTCCCACAATGCAGGCCACACCTACAGAAGAGATTCTAAAATATTTTGAAACCCCCCACTGGACTGCAGCCAAATTGAAGCACCTAGATGTTTAAGCCTTACTTGGTTTGTTCTTATGCTAAAAGGGTTGTGATTTAATGAACGTTAAATTATATGCAGCAAAATATGACAAAAGAATTAGTGTGAAAAGACGTGATGTGTCAAGAACACTTAGAAAGAGATAAACATTTATATTTCCTTTTTTAAAGGCTGCTTTTAAAAGGCTGAACTTAGCAGCCATATGTTTCTATGAATTAGTTTCATTGTCACTTCTTCTTAAAAGGTAGCAACAGTGAATCTTCCTCCTATTGATCAGTCTATTCATTTCTATCTCAGGCCAAGATTATATACAGCACTGTTATTGCATTATTATTTTCCATTTGTACTCAATTGATTTGCTGCCAGTAACTTACAGGTCAATTTACACAAAGATATAGTATGATTTATTCTTTTGCTAAAAGGCTGTGCCAGGTTGGGAATAGTTTTATGGAAGAGAAGTTTTGGGATGTTTTTCCTTCTGAAATATATTCGTTATATTAATAGACCTGTGCCTCGGCTGCCCCTCATTTATATTCAGAGTAACCGTCACCATGTGTATTAATGCATGTGTGCATGCGTATATTTATTTATTTATTTATTTATTTATTCAATTTATATCCCGCCCTTCTCCGAATGGACCCATATTATGACCAACATGTTGCTTTTTCCTTAGAAAGGAGACATACTCTCCTTCAAATGTGGAAACCATGTAATACAATACAATACAATAGCAGAGTTGGAAGGGACCTTGGAGGTCATCTAGTCCAACCCCCTGCGTGGGCAGGAACCTTATACCATTTCAGACAAATGGCTATCTAACATCTTTTTAAAGACTTCCAGGGTTGGGGCATTCACAACTTCACAAAGAAGAGGGAGTCAAACTATTCTCCAAGGCACCTGGGGGCAGGACAAGAAGCAATGGGTGGAAACTAATCAAGGAGAGAAGCAACTTAGAACTGAGGAGAAATTTCCTGACAGTTAGAACAATTAACCTCTGGAACAGAAATTGCCTCCAGAAGTTGTGAATGCCCCAACCCTGGAAGTCTTTAAGAAGATGTTGGATAGCCATTTGTCTGAAATGGTATAAGGTTCCTGTCCACGCAGGGGGTTGGACTAGAAGACCTACAAGGTCCCTTCCAACTCTGCTATTGTATTGCATTGTATTGTATTGCAGGGGGTTGGACTAGAAGACCTCCAAGGTCCCTTCCAACTCTGCTATTGTATTGTATTGTATTGTATATATATAATGAATTGATTTTATTTGGGAACTAGCAGTTAAAGAACTTTGCTTCATGTCATGCCAGATTTCCATAATGACTGATTCCCAGAATGGTGAGATTCATGCTTTCAAATCATCACCTTCCAGTTCAGGCAGCTGCCAAAGAGTCTGAAAATTAAGTGTGGAGCAATCCAAACTAATGACAGCTGGCAGAACAAGCAGCGAGAGAGAACTGACAATGAAGATATTGAAAGGGTGGATAGCTTCTGCTTTTTAGGATCAACTTTCCATGATGAAGGAAGAAGCTGTCAAGAAATCCACTTGCTTGCTATGGCTGTCTTACAAACATCTGCAGATGCTGCGTTGCGTCTCTTGCTATAAACATCCGAATAGTGCCAGCCACGGTATTTCCTGCCACGCTCTATGGAAGTGAAAGTTGGGAAAGCAGGACCAGAGGATGTTTTTAGATTTCGTGTAGGAGAAGATTCTTCAGAATACATTGGGACATCAAGAAGACTAACAAATGAAACATTGAACAATGTTGATCGGAAACATCTTCTTATTTGAAGCCCAAATGAGTAGTTTAAAAAAAAAACCCTTCTTCCTATTTTATTTTATCTTTTTACTAGCTGTCACAAACGCGGAGTTTGCAGGAGATTATGATTGGGCACTTATTGTGCCCAGAGAGAGAAATATCTGCCGCTATCTAGGCTACAACTGATAGCCTCCTAATTGTGAGGCGAGAGCTCCACCTCAAGGCCACAGCGCCCCTCAGTTTCAGTATACATAATACAATTCTGAAAATATTAAGCAATACAATACAATACAATACAATACAATACAAAACAATAGCAGAGTTGGAAGGGACCTTGTAGGTCTTCTAGTCCAACCCCCTGCGTGGGCAGGAACCTTATACCATTTCAGACAAATGGCTATCTAACATCTTCTTAAAGACTTCCAGGGTTGGGGCATTCACAACTTCTGGAGGCAAGCTGTTCCAGAGGTTAATTGTTCTAACTGTCAGGAAATTTCTCCTCAGTTCTAAGTTGCTTCTCTCCTTGATTAGTTTCCACCCATTGCTTCTTGTCCTGCCCCCAGGTGCCTTGGAGAATAGTTTGATTCCCTCTTCTTTGTGGAAGTCTCCCCTGGTCCTTCTCTGCTATCATGTCTCCCCTGGTCCTTCACTTCATCAAACTAGACATACCCAGCTCCTGCAGCCGTTCTTCATATGTTTTAGTCTCCAGTTCCCTAATCATCTTGGTTGCTCTTCTCTGCACTCTTTCCAGAGTCTCCACGTCTTTTCTACATCGTGGCGACCAAAACTGTTAAATTAAAAAGCAAAAGCCCCTGGCATTTTTTGGTTCCTATTTTTCTACTTGTATTTTTACGTGCTTTCAAACTGCTAGGTTGGCAGAAGCTGGGACAAGTCACGGGAGCTCACTCCGTTACGCGGCGCTAGGGATTCGAACTGCCGAACTTTCCGATCAACAAGCTCAAAACACTATAATGCAATTACAGATGGGGAGGACGGGAGCAGATCAGTGGTGGGTTACGGGCATACCACTGCCTGCTGGGAACACCAGGTACCGTTCCAGTATGGTGCTCTGGAGGGTCCACCCATCTGCCCGTGCTCCTTACCAGTATTTGAAATTTTCGGGGCTTCTGTGCAGGTGCACGGGGCGCCGGGCGCCTGCACAATGCCCCACCGAGCAGCTGGAGAGTTGGAGAGATACCACTGAGCATCATGGGCCGTAAGTACACATGCGTGCTGCATGTGTTTATGTGGTGGGCGCCCGGCCCCGTTGCACCATACCAGTTGCACCAGGATCTAGAACCCACCACTGGGGCAGATTAAAGGGGATGTGGGATCTATTAGTAATCAATCAACTATCCCCATCGAGCCACTGGGGCCCCAAGCTAACTGGCAGGGCCAGGATTTCAGGCTCTTACAAGTGGGGAGTTGAAACCCAGCCTCCCAGGAGGAGCTAAGATGTTCCTGAGGGCAGGTGCCAATCATACAACAATAAGAAAACAAGTTCTACTACAGCATATAATAAAGTAGGGAAAAAATCTGATTACAAAGCACTGTGCTTATGATCATTACGATTATGTGTTTGTGATATTCCTGTAAAATATATTGTATTTTTACGAAAACATGCACGTTTGACCGCACTTACAACCTTTATAAAATGTACAACTGGAAGTAAAGGTCAATTGATACTTTTGAAGCCTCCAGGAATAGAATTCTTATTAAGATCTACATTTCATTTTTAAAAGAGTACTGTTTAAACACTATTTTAGTTCTCTATATTCTCCCAAAACCACATGTATAACATTAGAGGCTCCTTTACTCTGAAATCAAGGGGGGGGGGATCCCTGTTGCTTGGATATTTTCCCCTTCATTTTTTTAAAAAAAACATTGATTTATATTTATTTTTTCTTTTCTCTCTCTTTTTATGGTTTCTGTTATAATTTTGCACCAGTCAGGTTAAAACCAATTTCGTTGTAAACAAGTACAATGACAATAAAGATTATACTTATAAGATGTCAGGAAAAGTTAAAATAATGTGTTGGAAATAATGTTGGCCGCGCGGGGGATTTTGGGAGCACCTGGACGCTCCCATGTGACACCTCTCCTGCGTGAGCTGCACTGGCTGCCTGTGGCTTTCCGGGTGCGCTTCAAGATACTGGTGACCATCTTTAATGCGCTCCGTGGCAAGGGACCTGGTTACCTGCAAGACCACCTCCTGCTGCCAAATACCTCCCACCGACCAGTCCGCTCCCACAGACAGGGCCTCCTCAGGGTGCCATCGGCCAGGCAATGTTGGCTGGCGACTCCCAGGGGGTCGCTTGATGGAACAGATAAGTCTTGAGTGAACGGCGAAAGAGGGGAAGGTCCGTGATAGTACGAAGTTTGGGGGGTAGGTCGTTCCAGAGGGCCGGCCGTGCCACAGAGAAGGCCCTACCCCTGGGCACCGCTAGCCGGCATTGACCGGCGGTTGGTACCCTCAGGAGGCCCTCTCTGTGGGACATGTTTTTGCAATATTACATCTTTTAAAATGTCCACACCATCACTACCTAAAGATAGATGGAAATAATATGACTGTCATTCAGTCTCAGGTACTGACAGGTAATTATTCATATCTGAAAGTTCGGATGAGCTTAACATTTTTATATTGATTTACAATTGATGCAATTATAAATTATGTAAATGGTATTATGTTTGCATGTGGTTTTGGTTGATTGGCTTGTATTTTGAAATGCTTGCTGTTTTCCTTCTTAATTTTTTTTGGGGGGGTGGGGGTAGCTCTATACCCGAAAAGATATATTTCCCATTTGAAATCATTTTCCTGAAACATCTGCCTTCAGAACGTTCTCTAGAGCTAAGTTATGATGGATGAATTTTTGACAGGTAATTGGAATTCAGATCAGATGGAGACAGATTTAGTAGTGAGGAACTGCAGTTTATTAAAATCACTATTGACTTATAGAACACCAACACCTTTATTTTTTTAATGTGATCCAGAAATTGATCACTTGAATTGATCACTTGAATGCAGCGGTATCCATAATCTGAAAATGCCTCACATGTACAGACCACAATTTCTAAATTAAGCCATTTTAGCATATTTTCCTCACAAGTTATGTTCTTCATGTTGCTTCCTTATTATATTATTGAAAGCACAATTTGCTTCGGCAGCAAACCGTACAAATATAATACAATAATACAATAGCAGAGTTGGAAGGGACCTTGTAGGTCTTCTAGTCCAACCCCCTGCGTGGGCAGGAACCTTATACCATTTCAGACAAATGTCTATCTAACATCTTCTTAAAGACTTCCAGGGTTGGGGCATTCACAACTTCTGGAGGCAAGCTGTTCCAGAGGTTGGGTCCTAACAAGGAGAAGGGCGGGGTATAAATTCGATTTAAAAAAAAAGAATTCATTTGTTTGTTTCCTGAACAATTTCAGCTCTGTTATGTCAAATTAAAACAATAATATGACACATTATATTCATTTTAGATACCAGGGCTGCCATCAAAACTTTACAGCATTTTAATGAAAATATATTTGCATTTGTCTTTCCTTTGCAATCAGTTTAGGATTCTATGTAGAGTTTTTGCACTAAAAATGTGAAATCACGTAACCACTTTGGGTTATTTATTTTCCGAACAGTTACTACCAGCTAAATAGAATTGATTGTGGGCACAGCACAGCTGAAAAGCCCAGAGAGTATTCTTAGAATGCTTATTTTAGGAATGAAAACTCTTTTGGGTATGGTAATTCTAAATAAACACACAATAATGGCATCATAACAAACTGTATTGTTCTCTGTGCAAAAGTTTGAGGCTGAATTTTGCTACGTTTTTATAACTTACTTGCCAGAAAATATATGGAATTAAAATATTTTAATATCTAATATCCCTGTGTTTGTATATTTTCTTCGCTGGTAGCTCTGTTAGAGTGAAATATTGCTTATTTCTTTTGCATTTATGATATCAGAGTTGTTGCCAAAAGGAAATATATATATATGTAATTGTTTCTCAACAACCTGTTATTATGCCCCAATTAAGGGAGGAGACATACTGTTTCCTTTCCTGCCTTTCGACTCATCACCAGAGATCATCTAGACAGCAAGCCAAGAATTATGTTGTGTGATTTTTTAGATACGTGTGCTCATAAAACTAACACACACACACACACACACACACACACACACACACACATATATATATATATATGTTAGATTTTTAAGGGCTGAAAATAAAGAGACCAGGATGGATCCATTTCAGGCTTATTAGCCTTCTTCAGCTGGCCATACTCCTTCTACTGAGATTTGAATATATATATGAAGACTAATTATCACAGCTCCTGTGAAGAGGTCCCTTTAAGGGGAGGAGACTCAACGTCATCCCTCTCTGCCCTTTGACTCAACCCAGAGTCATCCAGACAGAGAACCAAATTAGATTACTGCTGTGTGACATTTTTTTTAGATGTGTGTTAGATTTTAAGGGCTGAAAATAAAGAGACCAGGATGGATCCATTTCAGGCTTATTAGCCTTCTTCAACTGGCCATACTCCTTCTACTGGGATTTGAACCAGGGCTTTCCAGCATTTGAGGCAAGCTCTCTATGCCTCAATATATATAACTTTGCCTCTATGCCTCAATATATATAACTTTTAACATATTTAATTTAATTGATTTGAGCTAATTACATTAACAGTCTCTTCTATATTCCTATGGAGATTCTCAGTCATCCAGGTCATGGTTGTCTCAAAGGTGTTTTGTCCAGTTGCTTTGTCCAGTTGTTTTTCCAGTTTTTTCCAGAGTGTCAAGTACCCTAGCGATGCCTGCTTCATAATAAGCGACCCGATATTATGATACAAAAAGTAGTGATTTATTAACAGCATTCCTCATTAGGCATTTCTTATTTGCAGCCATCTTTTTTGCTTTCTTTATCAGCTTCTGAACTTTGCCCGCATTACTGTCCTCCCTTCAGCTTTTCATCATAAATCACATTAACCAATGAGAGATGATAGTTTAGACATGTGCATTCACAGGCCAGCTTGAGGTTCCATTCCGACCATAGGTATGTATGGAATGCTCCTCTCTATGGCAGTTTGATAGTAGTCATAGAGATGCCTTACAAACTGACACCGAGTCCAATTGCCTCTTGAAAAAGCACCTTTGGGACAACCATGTCCTTGGATGACTGAAAAGCCCAGTAAACATTTAGTGATATGGAGCTGAAGAAGCTTCTTGGATAAGAAGGTTAATGTCTTCAAATTAAAATCAGAAAGTACAGTCGCCTCTTGAAAAAGCACCTTTGGTACAACCTCTTCTATAGTTTCTTCCCATCCTCTACCTTTAGGCACCATTGGCATCCGTCATTGTCCAATGAATCAGTCGATGTTCACCAGATGGAACCAGAAAGATGGCCTTCCTTGTTGCAACTCCTGTGATATCCCCTGGAAGGTTGACACCTTGATCATCTATCAAGGGACTCTTAAAACCTGACAATCCCTCCAGGCTTGGGGGTAGAATGATTGGTGAGCAATTTATGAGCTCTTTGTTTCGGTAGAGTTGGTGTTCTTTTTTCTGGGCATTTATTTTGTACAAAAAAAAAAACAAAAACAGGAAAGAGGGGAAAGAGACATTCCATCTTGAGGAAGGATAAGTCTGATTTACAATTACCTTAGCTCCGTTCTTGATTTCCAACTGTTCTACATGTCACCTCTTGTTCCAGGATTGATTAGATTCTCATGTTCACACAACACATCGAACCTTTAGCTGATCTAATCCAGAACACTGTGCAGATCCAATCGCTAGTTCTTTTTCCCATGGTTCCCTTTGATTCTTTTCCTCATGTGCATGTAACATCATTGTTGTTATATGCATTGTTGTTGTTAGCTGTGAAGTTGTGTCAGACCCATTGCAACCCATGGACAACCTTCCTCCAGGCCTTCCTGCCCTCTACCATCCTGTGGAGTCCATTTAAGTTCACGCCTTCTGCTTCAGGGACTCCATCCATCCACCTCCTTCTCTGTCGTCCCCTTCTTCTTTTGCCCTCAGTCTTTCCCAGCATGAGGCTCTTCTCTAGGGAGTCCTTCCTTCTCATTAGGTGGCCAAAGTCTTTTGAGTTTCCTCTTCAGGATCTGGCCTTCTAAAGAGCAGTCAGGGTTGATCTCCTCTAGGACTGACCGGTTGGATGGCCCTGCAGTCCAAGGGACTCAATGCAGGAGTCTTCTCCAGGGAGTCCTTCCTTCTCATGAGGTGGCCAAAGTCTTTGAGTTTCCTCTTCAGGATCTGGCCTTCTAAAGAGCAGCCAGGGTTGATCTCCTCTAGGACTGACCGGTTGGATGGCCTTGCAGTCCAAGGGACTCAATGCAGGAGTCTTCTCCAGGGACTCCTTCCTTCTCATGAGGTGGCCAAAGTCTTTGAGTTTCCTCTTCAGGATCTGGCCTTCTAAAGAGCAGTCAGAGCTGATCTCCTCTAGGACTGACTGCTTTGATCACCTTGCAGTCCAACGGACTCACAGCAGTCTTCTCTAGCACTATAGTTCAAAGACCTTAATTCTTTGGCCCTCAGCCTTTCTTGTGATCCAACTTTCACAGCCATCCATTGAAACTGGGAAAACCAGTTATATGCATTATTAGCTTTGTTTTTAGAAACAAAGGCTGGCGTCTATTACACTATCCAAGTAGTAGATGGAATAACAATTTTAAAAGCCATTGTTAAAGAATATTAACAAAATCAGGAGACCATCTATTAGATAACGTGAAAATAATTATCCACACATGGGCTCCTATTGATAGACACCACACTCGGGATCCCAAGGTTAGTACATATAAATTATTATAGCTATCAGTGGACAAAAACTCTAAAGTGCATTGATAATGAAGAAAGAAACAATAATCAATAAACCAGAGGCTAATGCATGATGAGTTTTCATGCATATTTTTAATAATTAGGGTTGCATTAAAAAAACTCAAATTCTTTTTTAGATTATTGCATTCTGCATCTTCATCAATTCTTTTGAGGATTTAATTAGACTGTATACAGGGTATCTCCTGAATATAAATAGAGATTTCAATTTTATAGAAGCGATATCTTTAAAACACGCAAATATACAGCAAGTGCATCTAAGGAAGCTGATTACTAAACGTCACATTAAGGATTATCCCTTTCTTGGAAGAATTGTTGCCTGAGGAAAAAGATCTATAGTCCATTTAGAAATCTACCGATGATTCATGAGGAGAAGCCACAATGATTAATTCTAAAAGCAACTCAGCAAAGAAATCCCTACAACACAATGCTTTTTTTCCCCTGTGAGATTAATGTGAATTGTGTCTCATCAAAGATAGTATATACATTTAAAATAACAACCACAGCAACAAACAACAATGACAGAATCACCCTTTGGGGTTGAACCTATCTACAAGATAATACTAGAAAGTCATATTTATAACTGTAAAATAATTCAGGGCAGAGGGGGATGTATTATTCAGACAGAAAACTGAAGGTCATGACAGTTATGTTTTCTGGTGTCTTGGTAATTATAATGGCAGCTGTCGTGTAACAGGCTGTATCAAATCAAGAAAAATCTCCTTTGAGCTTAGTTTGACTGTCAGTAACTTCCTGGACTTATCCATGTAGTTTTCTTCACTGAGCCATGCTTCGTAAGGTTCAGAGAATTCTTCAGTTTAGATACAATACAATACAATAGATACAATACAATAGCAGAGTTGGAAGGGACCTTGTAGATCACGTGAAGTGTTAATGCCACTGTATAGTGCCTTGGTAAGGCCACACTTGGAATACTGCATACAGTTTTGGTCGCCACGATGTAGAAAAGACGTGGAGACTCTGGAAAGAGTGCAAAGAAGAGCAACCAAGATGATTAGAGGACTGGAGACTAAGACATATGAAGAACGGCTGCAGGAGCTGGGTATGTCTAGTTTGATGAAGAGAAGGACCAGGGGAGACATGATAGCAGTGTTCCGATATCTCAGAGGGTGCCACAAAGAAGAGGGAGTCAAACTTTTCTCCAAGGCACCTGGGGGCAGGACAAGGAGCAATGGGTGGAAACTAACCAAGGAGAGAAGCAACTTAGAACTAAGGAGAAATTTCCTAACAGTAAGAACAATTAACCTCTGGAACAGCTTGCCTCCAGCAGTTGTGAATGCCCCAACCCTGGAAGTCTTTAAAAAAGATGTTAGACAGCCATTTGTCTGAAATGGTATAAGATTCCTGCCCATGCAGGGGGTTGGACTAGAAGACCTACAAGGTCCCTTCCAACTCTGCTATTGTATTGTATTGTATTGTATTGTATTGTAGGTCTTCTAGTCCAACCCCCTGCATGGGCAGGAACCTTATACCATTTCAGACAAATGGCTATCTAACATCTTCTTAAAGACTTCCAGGGTTGGGGCATTCACAACTTCTGGAGGCAAGGCAAGCTGTTCCAGAGGTTAATTGTTCTAACTGTCAGGAAATTTCTCCTTAGTTCTAAGTTGCTTCTCTCCTTGATTAGTTTCCACCCATTGCTTCTTGTCCTGCCCCCAGGTGCCTTGGAGAATAGTTTGACTCCCTCTTCTTTGTGGCACCCTCTGAGATATTGGAACACTGCTATCATGTCTCCCCTGGTCCTTCTCTTCGTCAAACTAGACATACCCAGCTCCTGCAACCGTTCTTCATATGCTTTAGTCTCCAGTCCCCTAATCCTCTTGGTTGCTCTTCTCTGCACTCTTTCCAGAGTCTCCACGTCTTTTCTACATCGTGGCGACCAAAACTGTATGCAGTATTCCAAGTGTGGCCTTACCAAGGCACTATACAGTGGCATTAACCCTTCACGTGATCTAGATTCTATCCCTCTGTTTATGCAGCCTAGAACTGTGTTGGCTTTTTTGGCAGCTGCTGCCCACGGCTGGCTCCTATTTAAATGGTTGTCCACTAGGATTCCAAGATCCCTCTCACAGTTGCTACTATTGAGCAAGCTACCACCTATACTGTACCTGTGCATTTGGTTTTTCTTGCCTAAATGTAGAACCTTACTTTTTTCACAGTCGAGAGGTTCCAAATCTATTTCTACTAGCATGTTTTTACATGTTTTCGAACTGCTAAGTTGGCAGAAGCTGGGACAAGTAATGGGAGCTCATGCCGTTACGCTGCACTAAGGATTCGAACCGCTGAACTTTCGACCTTCTGATCAACAAACTCAGCATCTTAGCCACTGAGCCACCATGTCCATTCTAAGATCTATAGCTCTTCTATGTCTCTCTTTATCTAAATCACCTTAATAAAGGAAAAATGCACCCATACAGTTTAGGGACAATACATTTAATGAATTAATCAAGGGCATTCAGATAATGTACCTTTAAATGAAGAATTTGTATTCTAAAGTTTTCAGTTTGGGGATAAAAAGCAATAGGTCAAGGCACTTGAGAACGCAGTATTTTATTATAGTTATCCCTCAATTTTTTTTTTGACAGGGATAAGCCTTTTATTTCATCAGAATTTTAAATATGTCTTGTTATACAGAATGCTTGCTTGTTCTTCTGTTTTTCAGAGCAATCAGTTTTAATCTAAGATCTGGTGTTTTAAGAGTCAAAGCCAAAAGCAAAAGATAGAACAATTCATAGATAGCATTGCTGTGAATACCAAATACTTTTTTTTTTTTTAGAATGCAGGGAAATAAACGCTAAGTTTATGCCTAATTTAAACTTGAATTCCTGGGATTTTATAAGCAGACTTGGATTAATATATTTCAGAAAATAAGATATATATCGGAGTAGTATTTTTTATTTTATGGTTCATGTAAACGACATGCTAGGTGGCATCATCCTACCATACTAATCTTAAACAGTGAAGCAGAACCAAAGCATTATGAAGCATTTAAATGGGAGATTTTCAGGAGGTACCAAACAGCTATGGGCAACAAAAGATTTTATTTTAATAAATTATAATAATAATAATAATAATAATTTTATTTATATACCGCGTCCTCTCCCCAAAGGGACTCGGAGCGGTGCACAGGGAAATTCAAAATGGCAATAAAAAATACATAAATAGAGTAAGTAAAAACAAATTAAACTAAAATTATCCCTGCGCTAAAATCCCCAATTATAAATTGACTAAAAACCCCTAAAACCCTATTAGACAGAAGATTGACCTAGGCCAGCCAAGCAGAAAAAGTGTGTTTTAAGTTTTTGACGGAAGGAGCGGAGGTCCGTGGTTGTTCTAATTTCGGGGGGAAGGTCGTTCCAGAGGGCTGGGCCCGCCACAGAGAAGGCCCTTCCCCTGGGCGTCGCCCGCTGGCAAAGCCTGGTGGACGGCACCCGGAGAAGCCCCTCTCTGTGGGAGCGAATCAGCCGTAAGGATGTATGAGGATGTATTATGGAAGAAAACAGTGACAAATCTGTCAAAAATAAAACAAAACCAAAGGAAAGATTTACATCAACTCTCCAGCAAGTTACTAGGAATTGCAATCAACTTAAAAATAATTTAGCTAACTTGCATGACATTTCCTAGATTTACCCTGGTTTTCATTCTGTGCAATTTAAGCACAGTTCCAAAAATAGCACTAAGATACAATCATCTCCCATTTTTATTTTGTAAAACATTTATGTGATCATGTAGGCCTAGAAGTATTTTTAAAATTAAATTAGAAGCCAGATATAGTAGAGATTCTAGTGCTTGTTTGAAAATAACATTTCAAACGTTCATTTCATATTTATTATCGATTAATACTAAATAAATATGTGCCCAAGATAGATGAATAGCTAAAGAAGTCACATTATTAGAATTTTTTATTTGAAGTTGAGTTTTGAAGGAAGTCTCCCTCATTTGTGAACAAAAATATGAAACATTTGATCTCTTTTGCATGAGCAGTAACTGGGTACCAAAGCTATAAACTTTAGCAGGATAAAATGATGTATTTATTTATTTCCTAAATTTTATATCATACATAATTCCCTCTGGCTAAAAGCAGAACAAAAATAAATAAACATTCACACTCATCAAATGTCTTTCATGGAGTGAAATTTGTCTGTCAGCCTCCCTCTGACTTTTCATATTTTACAGATCTTCAAAAGCAAGTTAATAAGTGAATGTTAATGTCACTGAAAGCTCTAGAATAGGATATCTGAAGATAGCATTCAATTAAAAGTTAAATCAATGACTTGAATTTTGCCACCATTACATGTACTACGTGGAACGTAGGTCAGCATGAGAAGAAATGGAAAATAATATGCGAACCTTATGGCCAACGGTGATTACTACTCAACATATGTGAGTTGAGCAAGTCAGCAGTTCGATTCTCATTGGCTCAAGGTTGACTCAGCATTCCATCCTTCTGAGGTCAGTAAAATGAGGACCCAGATGGTTGAGGGACAATATCCCGACTCTACCACTTAGAAAGCCCTGTGAAGTGGTTTATAAGACTAAGTGCTCTTTCTATATGTACATAATATACTGTAATAAAATATTATAACAGAATGAGGAAAATCAGACATCATACTTAAATGGAGTCACATAAATGTCAACAGTCTTATATTCTTACAAATAAGAGGAAGTACTTTTTTATCCAGAGGATCACTGGTCTATGGAACTCCCTGCCAGAAGAAGTGGTGACAGCTGTCAGCCTCAACACCTTTAAGAAAGGATGAGAGGAGTTCATGGAGAACAAGGGTATCCATGGCTATCATGATGGATGCCTAAGGACACCCTCTGGGTTGGAGAGATAGGCAGGAGATCTCTCAATGCCATTTGCAGGGAATCACAAGCAGGTGAAGACATCTGCTTGGGAAGACCTTGAAGCAAATGGGGAGCCACTGTGGGAGACAGAAGGCTGGACTGGATGGGTTGTGGCCTGTTCCAGCAAGGCTATTCTTATGTTCTTATGTTCTTATTCTTTCACTACAGCTACAGATTTCTAAGACTAGGAACCGCATTGACAATTACTTGTTTTAGAAAATTGGAAATCTATAAGAACTTAGCTGATATATGCATTGCAACAGGAACAGTTGAGATGAAAAATCAACTACCTTCCCATTGATCAAGTCTAATAGCCTATTTTGAAACAAAGTCATCCAGAAAAGTTGCAACAGAAAAGTAGAAAAGTCTCTGATGGAGACAAAAACCCTTGAGGGTGATAATGATAGTGTAACACAGACATACCTCTGTACAAAATGTCTGAAATCCAAATAAATATAATGTTGTTGGCACAACTGAACTTGACAAAGAGCTACTCAAACAAGCTAAATTTGTCTTCACATTGAGTTTGTTTTCTTCCTTTTTACTGCATTCTTAACATGTGAAGTCAAAGGTTTGCATGGTGCATAAGCACTAATCATGAGTGCTTATGTATTACGGTGAACTCTACAACTTTGCTTTCTTGGAAACAACAATGTATTTACCTTAAGATCAAGGAAGCATAGCAAAACTGAATGTCAAACGTTTGCTGTAGAAAATATTCCGTTAAATATTCCACCCAGTTATGCATTTATTCATTCACTTCAGCACATTTTTTCCACCATCCCTCAAAAAACAAAAAAACAAAAAACAAAAGAACTTATTTCAAAATGAGGAAAAAAAATAAAAACGAAACCAAAATAGAAAATCTAAACAATATATGAATGTGTCTATGTGTCCTCTATTGAATAAATATTAATTCATTTGAAAAGTTTATAAATTAAAGAGAATAATTGCTAATGCTGTGTTAAATATTCTGCCAGTTAATAAAAATCTGTTAACTATGGCAAAAAGAAAGAGCAATCGCTGACATTTCAGCATTTAATTTAATATTGGCAAGTTCATCCATGAAATAGACTATGATTGTTCATATGTTGCATGTATATTTAACTATAGGATTATAACAGGCTTCAATTCTACCCAGTAACTAAATGATTAAAGTCTCTATAGGACTGAATTCAAACAATATTTATTCATGTTCTGTTGTTCTATCATGTTTAATAACATGGTAAAACCTTTTGACTGAAGGCCTGCAGTTGCATATAAATCTTCCTATTTTTTTAACAGATTAACAGAGTTGGAAGGGACCTTGCAGGTCATCTAGTCCAACCCCCTGCCCCCCCTGCCCCTGTACGCCGCCCTGGGTCCTCTGTGGAGAAGGGCGGGATATAAATTTAAAAATTTAAATAATCAAGCAGGAAACCCTACATCTGCCTCTACCTAGGATTGAACTCACAACCTCCTGATTGGGAGGCGAGAACTCCATCTCTAGGCCACAGCAGCAGATTTCTACCATTACAGACAGCATTTACATGGGGCTTCCCCTGAGATGCACCCGGAGGCTGCAGCTGGTCCAAAATGCGGCCGCGCGGGCAGTCCTGGGAGTTACTAGATACTCCCACGTAACACCACTCCTGCGCAGGCTGCACTGGCTGCCTGTGGCCTTTCGGGTGCGTTTCAAGGTGTTGGTTATCATCTTCAAAGTGCTCCATGGCACAGGACCTAGTTATTTGCGGGATCATATCCTGCCCCATACATCCCTTCGGCCGATTCGCTCTCACAGAGAGGGACTTCTCCAGATGCCGTCCACTAGGCAATGCCAGCGGGCGACGCCCAGGGGAAGGGCCTTCTCTGTGATGGGCCGGCGAAACAAGCGGAGGTCTGTGATGGAACGGAGGTCGGGAGGTAGGCCGTTCCAGAGGGTTGGGCCCACCACAGAGAAGGCCCTTCCCCTGGGAGCCACCAACCGGTCGACAGCACCCGGAAAAGACCCTCTCCCTGGGAGCGAGTCGGTCGAAGGGATGTATGGGGTAGAAGACGGTCTCGAAGGTAGCTAGGCCCCGTGCCATGGAGCACCTTGAATATGGTCATCAAAACCTTGTAACGCACCCGGTAGGTCACAGGTAGCCAGTGCAGCTCGCGCAGGAGTGGTGTTATGTGGGAATGTCTTGAGATTCCCATGATCACCCACGTATGTCTCGTAAAATTAATTTAGCGTTGATTGATATAAAGTTTTCTTCTCATATTGATGCATTTTCAAACATTTGTCAACATTAGATTTAACTAAGTAGTTGCACTGAAAATATTTTTTTTTTAAAACCCTCTAAGGATTGTATGTGTGTTTTATATATAGGTCAACCTTGAAAATGATGGTGAGAAATCTCACACCATACAACTTTCCAGACTTGAGAAGAAACAATCATAAATATTTCAATAATATTTTCACTAGTGTCCTGTAATACATAGGACATAAATATCTTTTCTATTATGGGAAGAAGTTTCTTAATTTTCTTTGCTACTCTAATGTCTTATTAATTCCTATCTCATGTTTCCTACTTCTTAAATATAATTAAAAATATTCTTCAATTGAAGTTGTTTCACTATTATCATGGGGGAAATGGTGTTTTTTTCCTCCACTTTTTGTTCATGGTTTGGCTTGACCCCTCTTTTGCTCTGCACCATTGAAAGAATGTGAAATCATGATATGTTTTGTTTCTGTATTATAAATCTTATTAGCAATTAAATTCTAGCTCCTTTCAAAACATGACAATGTATAAACAGGTGTACTAACTATGGCCTTTCGAGTGCGCTTCAAGGTGTTGACGACCATCTTCAAATTGCTCCATGGCTCGGGGCCTAGCTATATACGAGACCGCCTTCTGCCCCATACATCCCTTCGTCCGATCCGCTCCCACAGAGAGGGCCTTCTCAGGGTGCCGTCGGCCAGGCAATGCCGGTTGGCGACACCCAGGGGAAGGGCCTTCTCTGTGGCGGGCCCGGCCCTCTGGAACGACCTACCCCCCGACCTTCGCACCATCTTGGACCTCCGTCTCTTCTGCCAATGCCTGAAGACGTACCTATTCCAACAAGCCGGCCTAGCGTAGCCCCCCGTTTCTGACTATATTTATAAATTTTAAATTTTTAGGGTTTTAAAGGGTTTTAGCACGGGTTTTAGGTTAATTTAATATGCTTTTAAGAGTTTGTATTGTTTTGCAATGGTTTTTAATGATGCCTGTGCGCCGCCCTGGGTCCTAACAAGGAGAAAGGCAAGGTATAAATTTGATAAAATTAAAAAAAAAAAATCCCATCAATTGTATAGTGATATACATAGGAATTAATATACATAAGGTTGTATACATAAACACACACACACACCTATACACAAATGCACAAATGTATGTATCTTCATACTTATCTACTGCCCACATATTTAATTTAATTTAATTTAATTTATTAAATTTCTAAACCGCCCCCTCTCCCCGAAGGGACTATGCAAATTCTGGTCTTTCCAAAAACCAAAACTTAGGAACAAATCATTTGGGGCAAAGAAAATGTGTAAATGACATTGCTTGAGGTAGGGCAAAAGTGATATTTTTATTTTTCATGCAATCCACACACAAAAAAAACAACAACACCCAACCTTGACATACAAAGCAGATAATCCAGTTTGAAGAAAATGGAATATTGCATATAAGTTGATTATAAAATGTCAGTACTGTAAGAGGGGAAATACGTCACTTCACTCAAGTGTGATTTATTACCACTTCTAAAGATGTTAGTGTTAGGAGTAAAAAAACACCCCCGTTGAAAATAAGAGATACGCTGCTTAAAAACACACAATAACTATCAAACACTGTTAGTAGAAAAAATAAACAGTCTTTACTTTTGTAGTAACTAAAATACTTCTTCCAAACAGTGATACTAACTCCTCCAACAATAAACAGTCCTTCACCAAAACCACAGTTATCTTACAGTAATGCAAAAACAATGATACTTCTTCCGTCTTCATGTTCAGCTTCTTCCTCAGTGGCAATCAGGAAGCAAAGGAAAACAAAAGGGATGAACTGTGTTTCCAGCTGCCTTTTATGATTGAGCTGGGAAGCACAGCCAATCAGATTCCACATAGTCCTTAAAGTTACATATACTCTTTAAGAATCCTGGCTTATATATATATAAGAATATATATATAAATATATATATATAAGAATATATATAATCCTGGCTTATATATATATATATTCTATGCAGAATCTATCAAATCACATGTACTAAACTCATTCCAGTTCGTAGAGATGATCCAGAAACAAAATCTACAGCCCAGCAATCTACTCGTGAGTTTTGATGTCGTATCCCTCTTCACCCAAGTGCCTATAAAAGAAACCTTGACAGCTATCCAGAAGAAATACAACCCCCCCAAATACATCCTGGATCTAACCAACCACTGTCTAACTAACACATACTTCATTCACAATGGACAAAGGTACAAACAAATAGAAGGAGCGCCTATGGGGTCACCACTCTCACCAGTCATCGCAAACCTTTTCATGGAACACTTTGAAACGAATGCCCTAGATAAATCGGAACACAAACCCAAACTCTGGCTTAGATATGTGGATGACACTTTTGTAATTTGGCCACATGGAAAAGAAAAACTACACAACTTCCTCACACACCTCAACAGCCTACACCCCAAAATACAATTCACTATGGAAATAGAAGATAACAACCAACTTCCCTTTCTGGATGTCCTAATCTACAAAAAACCCAATGGCTCCCTAGGACACACCATCTACCGGAAAAAAACACACACAAACCGCTACCTAAACGCACAATCACATCACCACCCTGCACAGATCAACTCTGTAGCCAAGACCCTCATCTCCAGAACCAAACGCCTAGCTGACAAAGACCACCTGAAAAATGAATTACAAACCCTCACAAAGATATTAATCTCTAATGGTTTCCAAAGAAACACAATCACCAAACTAATCCAAAAGCAGACACCCCCCAAGATCCAAAACACAGAACAAGACAATGGCATCGCTCTCCTCCCCTATATTAAAGGTACCACTGATAAAATCAGCAAAATTCTCCACAAACACAATATAAAGACATCCTTCGACACTAACCAAAAAATTGCCAACATTTTAAGGAACCCCAAAGACAAAATCCAGCTAGAAAACCAAGGAGTCTATGAAATACCATGCAAAGTCTGCTCGTCCACATACATTGGACAAACTAATAGGAGAATTAGTGCACGTATCTCAGAGCATAAGAATTCTGTTAAAAGACAAGTAAATACTTCCTCCCTCTTCCAGCACTTCCAAGCAACAGGTCATCAAATTGACTTTGAAAAAACCAAATTGCTCTCCAGGACTGAACACTCCAACAGGAGAATGATTATGGAAGCTATTGAAATAGAAAAACATCCCCAAAATATGAACAGACGCGATGATGCCTCCCGCCTGCCAGACATCTGGAAACCAGCTCTGGCCACTAAACGAGTCCCGGCCACTAAACAAACCCTGGCCACTAAACGAGTCCCAGCCACTAAACAAGTCCCGGCCACAAACACTGACACCATCATCAATCACTCTCAACAAACTCCAGCTACCAATCAGGATGTGGCAAATCAGCCAACCAATCAGTTTAAAAGTAGCAGAACCAACATTCCAACCCCTCCCACCTCCACTTACAGAAAAACTGCCATTTCAAATGCAGTTCATTTGCAAAAGGCAGAAGCCAAAGCCTGATGATGATGGGGGTGATCCCATCGAAACGTTGCAAAAACACCTTTAATTTTACACCTTTATATATATATATATATATATATATATATTTGTTTTCGTAGGTTTTCACGGGTATAGGTATGTAGATTTTGGTTTATCCGGGTCTTTTCCCGTGTAAAATTAAAGGTGTTTTTGCAACGTTTCGATGGGATCACCCCCATCATCATCAGGCTTTGGCTTCTGCCTTTTGCAAATGAACTGCATTTGAAATGGCAGTTTTTCTGTAAGTGGAGGTGGGAGGGGTTGGAATGTTGGTTCTGCTACTTTTAAACCGATTGGTTGGCTGATTTGCCACATCCTGATTGGTAGCTGGAGTTTGTTGAGAGTGATTGATGATGATGATTGATGATACCTTTAATTTTACACGGGAAAAGACCCGGATAAACCAAAATCTACATATATATATATATATATATATATATATATATATATATATATATATATATATATATATATATATATATATATATATATATATATATATATATATATATATATATATATATATATATATATATATATATATATATATATATATATATATATATTGATTGATTGATTGATTGATTGAAAAAGTTTTATTAGTTTTAACACTTTATAAAAGGAAAGGGGTAGGTAAGGTATTAAACAATATTTAAGAGCTTCCACTTCGGGTTTGATGACTGCCTCCGAGTCTTCATACATATGGCTTATATATATTGTCAACCCAACATCAGATAATTATCCTAACAGTTAATTTAAAAAATCAATTGTTTTTCTACTTCTGCTGTCATTTAGGAAGACACTGTAGATGAATATTATTGATGTTCCACCTATGTTGCCATTTCGCAACTAATGCGGGAAAACATGACACCCTTGAAAAGAATGCTCAATTTCTCACCACCATAGTCACCCTGCAGAAGGTATTGAGAGGATGATAACAATGTTTTCCCTGATACTACAAGGGGATGTGTGTATAATGGCAGGTTGTACCGATCAGTTATCCTGCTGCATCAGCTGCTACATAAAACAGCAGGATGTGGATGGAGATGTGGAGATGAAATAGTTCAGCATGAGATAGGTACGTAGGCCATCTGTCAGAAATAGAGCTGGAAGGAATCTTGGAGGTCTTCAGGTCCAACCTCTGCTCAAGCAGGAGACCTTATATCACAATATAGACAATTGCCTCACATGTAATACTTCCCTGGTTCGAATCCCAGTAAGGGCATGGCTAGCTGATTAGAGCTAAATAGCTCGAAATAGATCTATACTAGTCTCCCTTATTTATTTATCGATCAGCTCAAAAACCTAACACACATATTAAAAAAAGTACACAACAGAACTCATGGCTTTCTGTCTAGATGAGCCGAAAGGCAGAAAAGGAGAGCAGTATGCTTCCTCCCTTAATTGGAGCTTAACAGGGTGTTGTCACACACACACACACACACACACACACACACACAATTTCTCATTACTTGAAATGGGGAAGAGGTACAATAAGAGGCTAGTGAACATTATTTTATTTTATTAAAATTACATTTCATAAATCAGTATTAGGAACAATTTTCAATATAACTATAACTATAACACTATAACTATAAGCCTTTATCATTAAACTATCTTATCATTTATGAAACAATGTCCTAAAGCAGGGGTCCCCAACCCCCGGTCCATGCACCGGTGCCGGTCCGTGGCTTGATAGTAACCGGGCCGGAGTGAGCAGCGGAGAGAGTAGTGCAACTCTTAGGAAAGTGTAGCAAACGCTCTGCTATCCTGGCGGCTGGCCAGGGCGCTCCCAGGGGGCAGTATGGGGGCAACAGCCTGCATTGGGGGGAGTGGTTCGGGGCACCACCCGGCCCTGCATGGGAGGAAGGGGCTGCCAGGCCCTCCTTCCTGGGACACAGCCCGTCCTTCCCTGCCCCAGCCGAGGATCCTTCGCCCGGGACCCCTGGCAGCTTTCCTGCCCGGTTGCAGGCAAGGTGCCCTCCCCGGGTTGTGTTCCCACGAGACGCGGGTTCCTGCCTCGGGTTCGACGTGACCGCCGAATGCGTGCACAGCCCACATGACTCCACCCTCTGGAGGCTCCCACCGGTCCACGGAATTTTTTTTACATGAAACCGGTCCCTGGTGCCAAAAAGTTTGGGGACCCCTGTCCTAAAGTGCACATAAAGAAGGCAATATTTCAGAAGCTAAAATACAAGAAATATATGTTTTGAATTCATTAATATGTACCAAAATTGCTTCCCATCTCCAAAGTTTAGAAGAAGAAAAAACCTTTGCTAGAGGAATGACTATAGTTAGGGGCAATATGTAAATAATGTTTATTTTGTAAACCATCCAGAAAGTGCTTTACAGTTATAACCCTAAATGCTATTGCTATTTATTCTACAATTGGCTGAAGCAGTAAATCCTTCCCACACTATATTCAAGGGGAGGAAAGCCACTTAAAAAGAGAAAATAGTGATGCATTTCTGTTATTTTTCCACTGTCCATAATGTTTACACTTTGTCAAACATAATTGAATTCTACTGGCTGTTTTTCTCGGCACAACAAAATTGTATATTCTCGTCATAAAAATGTATGTAATGTTTCCTTATGGTTACATTTTAGAAATATTTTTTCCTAGTGCACTTTTCTTGTATCCACGGCTCATAATACAAACCTTTTTATTTACATATTTTGGTTGAATCAATACTTCAATGTCTCGATAAATGCAAATGCCTCTTTTTTGTGCTCTAGTTTCTATATTAGTTTAGGAAATGTTAATTAGATCCGTTCCCATCAAAATAAAAATCAAACAATTTTTCTCCTTTGTCCCTGGTATAAATTGATACACCAAGCTTCAACAGTAATGTTATGTTCATTTTTAGAAAGGAAACGTTTGTATATTTTTGTCCTATGTTGTAAAACAATAAGACAATGTCTATGTAATGGAGTATTGGAGAATATTCAAATGGAGAAAACTATATAATACCAGTGTGGCACCGTAGTTTAATTTTCTTTCTATGTGTATGCAAATAAAGAGATTATATATACAACCATCTTTTTTTCCCCCGGGTAAAAATTATTATTATATTATAGTGAGAGATTATATATACAACCATATTATACGGAGAAGGTAAATGTAAGCCTATTTTTATACATTTGTGCAAGACCTGTTTTCAACAAATAGAAATAAAAAGTGTAAGAATATTGCATGATAACTTAAAATTCCAGAAGTAACACGCTTTTCTTTTTTATTCTGAAAAGACTAAGTAGATGTGGGGGTTTCGAGCAATGCATATATTTCTGTCTGAACCCCCTGGTGGAAATATTGATTCATTTCTTCCCCTTAAAGATATGAATCAATCATCACTGACCTCACCAATTCTTTCCTGACAGATATTTCATTTATTCTGGAGTGTTTGCAAGACAATCAAGAACTTGCTGGGTTCCCATTTCACCAACATTGAAGTAGGGGGAAAGCTAATCACGTATTCTATTTTTTTTAAAAGAATTTATGACTACATGCATCATATCGATAAATGTGGTAAATATTAACCCGATTAGTTGAAGCCTTTTAAAGAACTGTTCTTTCAAAAGTATATTATATAAAGCTGAGTGGAGGGGAGAGTAGGCTTGTATAGTTATTATCTTACCCATTTTAGCTTATACGGCATTTGTGGGAAGGTCAAGCTATGGATATAGCCCAAACCAACTCTTACTGGAAGCTCTGCACCAGAGTTGGGTTCCTGCTGGTTCTAAGCTCTTCTCTAGAAGAGGTTCCTCAAATCTACAGGGCTGTTTAGAACTGGTTCCAGCTCCCTCCCGTCCGCCCGTCCGCCCGTCATCAAGAGGAAGAGCGAGAGGAGGAATTCTGGGAGTTGAAATCCACAAGTCTGAAAGCTGTCAAGTTTGAACACTCCTGGGTTTTTTTTTTCTAAAGGGTTAGGGGTGCAAGGGTCTTTTTAACTTGACTACTTTAAGACTTGCGTGCTTCAAATACCAGAGTTCCTGAGTCAACATTTTGGTGGCTAAGCAAGAGCGTTGTTAAGTGAGTTTCACCACATTTTACAAGTTGGCCATTTTACAAGTTCACACATTTCAAGAGTCTTCACTTTCTTAAATTAAGAGAGGAGCCCTTACAGATCTCTTGAACCTGCAAAAGTGTCAGAGATCTGACTCCATGAGTTCATTATTCAGAACGATATAGAGATACTACACCTCTATCTGTTAGCTGAAATAATTGCCTAGAGAACACTAGGCAGTCCTGGATACTCTGATGTTACTAATATTACTATTAGCACACATAAATTCATGACTATTCACTTAAGAGATTGTTTAATTTATTTATTTATTTTTTATCCCCATAACAATTCTAAGTATCCAGTAATGAGAGATTGCAGCGAGTCAAGTTAATGCTGCACTTGAAATTTTATAATTGCATAAGAGCCCTGGGACTGGAAAGTAATTTATAAATCCCTCTAATAATTATAGGCATGACTTGTTGTAGCAATAGCAATGTTACTCTACTACAGGTACAATGTGCCACAGGTGCATTTCATCCTTATATAATCAAACCAGGGATTTTGTTTAATATTACCAGCTGCAATGTTTTCATGCTCTCTCTTGTTGAAATTAAAGAACCAGTTCATGGCCTGAAAAATTATAATGCCGAGAATCGATTTATTGCTACCAACTGGCTCCAAAAAGGAGAAAATATTCCGTTATCTCAGTAATATTGGTAGAGATTTTATTTTATTTTATTTTATTCAAATTTATACCCCGCACCTTCTCCAAAAAGGGTCCCTGTGGGGAGAGGGAGCGGTTAATAAATGCAAAGTTATTATATTATTATTATAAAGTTATAAAAAGGACCCAGGGTGGCACACAGGAAATTTAAAATAATAATAATAATAATAAATTTTATTTCTAACCCGCTGTCTCTCCCCAAAGGGACTCGAGGTGGGGCACAGGTAAATTAAGAACAAATAACATAGAACAAAGTACAAAATTAAAATCATATTAAATCATATCCTGATCATATCCTGAAAACATATCCTGAAAACATATCCTGAAAACATATCCTGAAAACATAACAAATATAACAAAATACAAAATTTAAAAACTATTAAATCCCTACCCTGTGCTAAAATCGTATAAAATCCCCCAAACTAAGAGCGGTCACAACGGGAGGTTACGCTAGGCCAGCTTGATGGAAGAGGTGTGTCTTAAGACACTGGCGGAAGAGGCGGAGGTCTGAGATGGTATGTAGTTCGGGGGTAAGTTGTTCCAAAGGGTAGGGCCCACCAGAGAGAAGGCCCTTCCCCTGGGTGTCGCCAACCGGCATTGCCCGGCCGACGGCACCCTGAGAAGACCCTCTCTGTGGGAGCGGATCGGACGAAGGGATGTATGGGGCAGAAGACGGTCTTGCATATAACTAGGTCCCGAGCCATTAATTCTGCTCGATATACTACATTTATTCAGATAAGTTGCCAGGAAAAAAAGGATATTGCAGAAAAATAGTAACAATTAGGTAGTAGAGATGGTCTAAAGAGAAGGAATCTGCCCTGTTTTGTGAAATGAACTTCCTTCTTCTCAAGAAAGTGGGAAGAAGAAATAACATTTCCTTTATTTCCAGAACTCCGTGTTGTTAATGACTAGTTTTAAACCTAATGGTAATCTCATTAATTTGGATTGTTTCTTTCTATGTAGCTTCATAGACAGTTCTACTTCTATTCAGTCCTTTCTAATCAACACCATTTTAGTTAAAAGGTCAGAAGAGTGAAAAACACCAAGGAACGGGAAGCAAAACAGATAATAAGGATTTATGTATTTCAGTGGTGGGTTCTGGATCCCGTTCCAACATACACGTTATGTGTATGCATGTATGTGCGGAAGCCTTAAAAGACTGGTATGGAGCTCAGGCAGGCAGGTGGGCCCTCTGGAGCACCATACCAGAATGGTATCCAGTGCCCTGGGCAGGCTCCGGTGCGCCCGTACCAGAGCGTACCAGCTGAAACCACACCACTGATATATTTTCTACTTAATATTTAGGTTTAGCCACAAATATACACATCTAGCTCCCCTCCGCCCGTCCGCCCATCATCAGGATGAAGAGTGAGAGGAGGAATTCTGGGAGTTGAAGTCCACAAGTCTTAAAGCTCTCAAGTTTGAACACCCCTGGGTTTTTTCCCCCTAAAGGGTTAGGGGTGCAAGGGTCTCGTCACTTGACAGCTTTAAGACTTGCGTGCTTCAAATGCCAGAGTTTCTGAGCCAACATTTTGGTTGCTAAGCAAGAGCGTTGTTAAGTGAGTTTCACCACATTTTACAAGTTGGCCACGCCCGCCCAGTCACATGGCTGGCAAGCCACTCCCACAAACCAGGCCACACCTACAGAAGATGTTCTAAAAAAATTTGAAACCCACCACAGGTTTGGATAGTTCAGAAACAGGAGGCAAGTAGAAAAAAGTAAGCCTGGATGAAGTTAGAAATATCAACTCACTTCCATATTGTTGACTGGAATAAGCTGGATTCAAGAGAAGCTTCACTTCTTCAGTTTTCCCAAGGGTAAATTCTTTACACTCAAGTGTAAAGTGATTCGCACAGTCACTCAGGCACTCGTGACATCCCGACTCGACTACTGTAATGCTCTCTACATGGGGCTTCCCTTGAGGTACACTCGAAAGCTACAGCTAGTTCAGAATGCAGCCGCGCGGGTGATTACGGGAGCTCCTAGACACTCCCATATAACACCGATCCTGTGCGAGCTGCACTGGCTTCCTGTGGTCTTTCGGGTGCGCTTCAAGGTTCTGACGACCATCTTCAAAGCGCTCCATGGCTCGGGGCCTAGTTATATGCGAGACCGTCTCCTGCCCCATACATCCCTTCGACCAATCCGCTCCCACAGAGAGGGCCTTCTCAGGGTGCCGTCGGCCGGGCAATGCCGACTGGCAACACCCAGGGGAAGGACCTTCTCTGTGGCGGGCCCTGCCCTGTGGAACGACCTACCCCCTGAGCTTCGCACCATCTCAGACCTCCGCCTCTTCCGCCAGTATCTAAAGACACATTTCTTTCATCAAGCCAGCCTAGTGTAACCTCCACTGTGACTATTTTAGATAGCTTTTATTTTAGGGGGATTTTAATTTGGTTTTAGCGCAGGATGGGTATTTAATGAGTTTTTAAATTTTATATTTGTTTTTGTATGTATTTTAAATTCCTGTGCGCCGCCCTGGGTCCTCTTTGGAGAAGGGCGGGATATAAATCTAATAAAATAAAATAAATAAAATAAAAATATGTGGAAGTAAATACCCTAAATGAAACATATAGGCTAGCTATGCAACCTCTATGAAATACACACTTTAACACATAGTAAGGCTGGTGATTAGCCAATGGTCACCCTCCAATTTTAGTATTTCAATGTTTCATAGCTGTAGTTCCTTGCCGAATTTTATCCAATAACCACTCTTCCCCCCAAGTTAATAAATATGGAATGACATAAAATGGTGTAAACCAATTATTTATTATTATTTTTTATTTTTCGAATTTATACCCCGCCCTTCTCCTTGTTAGGACCCAGGGCGGCGCACAGGCATTATTAAAACCATAACAAAAGAACAATATACATTATTAAAAACATATTAAATTATAAATCCTGTGCTAAAAAACCCATTTAAAATCCTGCAAATTAACAATTTATAGATAAAAGTCAGAAATGGTGGGCTATGCTAGGCCGGCTTGTTGGAATAGATACGTCTTAAGATGTTGCCGGAAGAGGTGGAGGTCCGAGGTGGTGCGTAGGTCGGGGGGTAGGTCGTTCCAGAGGGCCAGGCCCGCCACAGAGAAGGCCCTTCCCCTGGGCATCGCCAACCGGCATTGCCCGGCTGACGGTACCCGGAGAAGACCCTCTCTGTGGGAGCAGATCGGACGAAGGGATGTATGGGGCAGGAGGTGGTCTCGTATATAGCTAGGCCCCGAGCCATGGAGCGATTTGAAGATGGTCGTCAACACCTTGAATTATGAACTCTCAGAATGTGCCCTGATTAAAATACCTGTTTACTTGAAGACTCAAAAATTAATCACATGTTATTTATAGCAACTTGAGGCACAGTAAGTGAAGAAAGTGGTAATGAAATCGGAAGGTCTGCGATGTTTTCCTGTGACTCCCCAGTGGTGTTTTTCTTCGCTTGGACAGAAGAAGGAGAAATGTGTGAATTATTTGAAAATTGAGCCAGCTTCAAAGTTATGTTGCATATCTTTCCAATACTTTACAAATTTCCTGGATAATCCAGACTGGGCTTTTAAAATGTCATTACCGATGGACTGTTTCCTAGTCCTTAGTTCTACCAAGATATTTTGCTAGGTGAAGATGAACGACAAAAGGCGTAAATTCTCTCAAGTCAGGCTGAAAAATACCTAAAGCTGACCTGTGAGTCTGAAACAGAGAATCCCACAGATGTCGAGAAGCCCGAAAGGAAAATGATAATAATAATAATAATAATAATAATAATAATAATAATAATAATGATGATGATGATGATGATGATGATGATGATGATGATGATGTTGATGATGATAATGGCAATGGCAATGGCAATGGCAATAGCAATAGCAATAACAATAACAATAACAATAACGACAACGACAACGACAACGACGACAACGACAACGACAATGATGATAATAATAATAATAATAATAATAATAATAATAATAATAATAATAATGATAATAATGATAATAATAATCTCAGTATTCTTGCCTGCTTACCTTTGACAGTCAAGGTTGGTGGAAAAAATTGGTTTTCTCATTTTGTGTAACATAGGAACGGGGAAGTTTGTGATTAAGGCCAGCACTTAATATTTCGCGTGACGGGGCTGGGCGTCCACCACGCATGCGCACTACCGCCCTGTGATGCTCCAGCTGCTCGGCAGAGCGTCGCAAAGGTGCCCTATGCTGCGGGCGCGTGTGCAAATTTAATTTAATTTAATTTTAATTTATTTAGACTTATAAACCGCAGCCTATCTCCCCGAAGGGACTCAGGGTGGTGCACAGGAAGTTAAAACAATTATAAATATAAATACATATACATAACCATATCGAATATATTACAATAAAAACTAATTAAATTTGATAAGTCCTGTGCTAAAAAATTAATAAAATCCCCTAATTAAAACCTCACCTAATTTAACACAGCCTGTATACAATGGGTCCAAAGGCTAGGCTAAGCCGGCTAGATGGAAAAGGTATGTCTTTAACCGCTGGCGGAAGAGATGGAGGTCCGAGTTGGGTCAAATACAGGTAAGGAGGGTGAGCGGGCAGGTGGGCCCTCCAAAGCACTGTACTGGAACGCTATCTGGTGTTCCCAGCAAGCACTGGTATGCCGGTACTGGCGTACCAGCCATAACCCGCCACTGATGTACTGTATGTATGTATGTTCCAGCCTAACTCTGGAGCGCCTCAAGCAATTCCAACCAAACTTGGTACACAGATGACTAGACTAACCCTCTGGAAACAAATACTGGGTGGTGTAAGACACCCCTGGTGTGTGTGTGTGTGTGTGTTCCAGCATAACTCTGGAATGCCTGGCCCGTTAAGGACAGCAAGTACAGCATCCCAGAGCAGCAATTGTTTGTGATGTCAGTTCCTTCACAGCTTCCTCTGGAAAGCCAGCCATGATGTTTGCCCTCTAGTGGACCAAGGGGGAAGTGCCTAATGGATTTGGAGCTAAGTGCCAGAATCGTACACAGGGCGGGAGCGCATGGGAGGGGGAAGGGAGAAGGCAGGGATGATGGGCATGGGAGTAGGGGGAAGAAAGGCCCCTCTGAATGGCACCCTATAAGACAAACACTTCAATGTCTATAAATACCTGGGTAATACCGGGTTATCAATACAATACAATAGCAGAGTTGGAAGGGACCTTGTAGGTCTTCTAGTCCAACCCCCTGCGTGGGCAGGAACCTTATACCATTTCAGACAAATGGCTATCTAACATCTTCTTAAAGACTTCCAGGGTTGGGGCATTCACAACTTCTGGAGGCAAGCTGTTCCAGAGGTTAATTGTTCTAACTGTCAGGAAATTTCTCCTTAGTTCTAAGTTGCTTCTCTCCTTGATTAGTTTCCACCCATTGCTTCTTGTCCTGCTCCCAGATGCCTTGGAGAATAGTTTGACTCCCTCTTCTTTGTGGCACCCTCTGAGATATCGGAACACTGCTATCATGTCTCCCCTGGTCCTTCTCTTCATCAAACTAGACATACCCAGTTCCTGCAACCGTTCTTCATATGTTTTAGCCTCCAGTCCCCTAATCCTCTTGGTTGCTCTTCTCTGCACTCTTTCCAGAGTCTCCACGTCTTTTCTACATCGTGGCGACCAAAACTGTATGCAGTATTCCAAGTGTGGCCTTACCAAGGCACTATACAGTGGCATTAACCCTTCACGTGATCTAGATTCTATCCCTCTGTCGATGCAGCCTAGAACTGTGTTGGCTTTTTTGGCAGCTGCTGCACACGGCTGGTGTGCAGCTAGTATTGTTGTATTGCATATTGTATCAGCTAGTATTGTATATTGTAAAAGCTATTCCATGTCAACATAATTAAGTTGCTTTGTGCAAACCAACCTCTTGAATTCAGTCACGGGCGAGACGCAAAGCCTTTCCTGCTTCTCACCCATTTTAATTACTTTTCAATTCTAAGGCAACGGCTACCACTGGTTTATCCATTTTTTTAAAAAAAAACCACCTTTTTTTACTTGCAATGTTTAGTTCCTTTCATTTTACTATTTCAAGGAGAACATTTTATTTGTCACAATCCATATTCCTGCTGTTCCTGTTTGTTCCCCTTAATGACACAAACAATTTTATGAACCATGTAAGGATTACACAGAAATATCTATATTCCCTGGCACGTTGATGGGATTTGATTTGTCATATGTTTGCCAACAAAATTATGGTGAGTGAGAATTCAGCTGAACCCTTCAGTGGACTAGAAAACACCAGCAGTGATCAAATAGGTATCGCTACCTCTTTCAGAAAGCCCCTTTTTTTTCCTGTTAGCTTTGCAAGACTGAGATTAATTACTTACAAATAATAGGTATCTTCAAAACAGGCATTTAACCATCTTCTTCCTAGCAACAGAAACAGCAGGAAATATGATAAATAAGTTATCATTGGGAGCCCAAGAGAATAAGATCATCATTATCTGGTCTTTAAAAAACAAAGTACCAAATTAGAATGATTACTGGGATGAATATAAATTGGATAAATTGGATAAAATAAGAATACATGCAGCCTGCTTAGATTACTTACATATGTAAGTAAACAGAGGGATAGAATCAAGATCACGTGAAGTGTCAATGCCACTGTATAGTGCCTTGGTAAGGCCACACTTGGAATACGGCATACAGTTTTGGTCGCCACGATGTAGAAAAGACGTGGAGACTCTGGAAAGAGTGCAGAGAAGAGCAACCAAGATGATTAGGGGACTGGAGACTAAAACATATGAAGAACGGTTGCAGGAACTGGGTATGTCTAGTTTGATGAAGAGAAGGACCAGGGGAGACATGATAGCAGTGTTCCGATATCTCAGAGGGTGCCACAAAGAAGAGGGAGTCAAACTATTCTCCAAGGCACCTGAGGGCAGAACAAGAAGCAATGGGTGGAAACTTATCAAGGAGAGAAGCAACTTAGAACTAAGGAGAAATTTCCTGACCGTTAGAACAATTAACCTCTGGAACAGCTTGCCTCCAGAAGTTGTGAATGCCCCAACCCTGGAAGTCTTTAAGAAGATGTTAGATAGCCATTTGTCTGAAATGGTATAAGGTTCCTGCCCACGCAGGGGCTTGGACTAGAAGACCTACAAGGTCCCTTCCGGTCCCTGCTATTGTATTGTGTTGTATTGTATGTGTAGTTAGGTATATTTTGTAATAATAAACAGACAATATGTACCTACATTTCCTTATGGAATAGGAAATCATTCCACAAAGAAGGAATAAATAAAATACTGTGTTAAGCCGGTATGCGTAGGAATTGTTTAACTTCTTGTGAACCTATCATTAGATATAACTGAGTCTCATTGGTAAATCTTTTATTAGTTATTGTTAGGAGTAAAACACACCCGCTGGGGGGAAAAAACAGGCGGAATAGTGCAATACACCGGACAGCAAGAGATACATTGCTTAAACCACACAAGAACTCTCAAACACTGATAGTAGAAAAATAAATAGTCTTTACTCTTGATGTAACTAAAATACTTCAGCTGCAGCATCACGGAGCTGTACTGGTTGGAAAGGGATTTGAAACCCACCACTGATATATACATAAGTACAGCCTAAGACAGACAGATAGACAGACACTGTTCGGTTTCAAGAGAAGTTCCAGTAATATCCATAGAATCAGAATACGGATTTAAAATGATCTCAACGTTACTTTTCAAGCATGGCACATATGGGGGGGAAAAGTATATATTTACCCACAAACATATTTTGGAATTGAATTTTGGAAGAACCGTGCAAGATTTCTTCTGCTAAAAAAGAAAGAAAAACGAGTCGATTTATAGGTAAGCATACCACCTATTTCAAGCAGTAGAAGACCTGCTTAAGGGGTTAAAGAAAAGAAGCAGAAGCATTAAGCTGCTTGGGAACACAAGCTGCATCGGCATCATGAATCTAAGCAGATGGACAAGCCAATCCAGAGCACACTTAGCATTCAACAAAACCCCAACGACTAAATTTTGGGTTGCCGCATACTGCACTCACACAGTAATAGTTTTGGCCTATGAATTGCCTAATAATAGTATTATGGTTTCATGTGTGTCTTCAAGGGGGAAAAAAAAGCCTGAAGTTTGCTCGGCGCATAAAATACATTCAAACTGGGATATCTTCCACTCCATTTCACTCTGGTCTCCAAAGGCCACGCTCTGGCACAATCTGAAAGGTGCAATGAATTCATTTGCTGCTTAAACACCCTGATGTTGTCACAAGTACACAAGGATGATAGGAACAGCTTAATTATCTCCAAGCAAATCTAGTCTATTTAGCCCAGACCAGGGGCTTGTGTAGCAGAGATTCAATGCAATATCTTGTTCGATGTGAGACTTCTTTAAAAAAAATAAAAATAGAAGTCATACATATACATAAAATCTCCCTTTTACAACCATGTAATGCCTTAATTTGGGGTAGAATCAGAGTGACTGGATAAAAGCGCTCCATGGCAGCGGGCCTGGTTACTTACAGGACCGCCTACTACCACATACCTCCGTTCGACCTGTCCGCTCCCACAGGGAGGGCCTCCTTAGGGTGCCGTCTGCCGGACAATGCCGGCTGGCGATGCCCAGGGGAAGAGCCTTCTCTGTGGCAGGCCTCGCCCTCTGGAATGACCTCCCCCCCAGACACGTATAGGTAGGACATTTTGAAAAGGCAGTCACTCAATCTGAGAAAATAATAATAAAAAAATTATTATTATTTTTAATAATAGTTCTAAAAATGGAAGCAGCTAGTTGTTCTCTGCTGGCCCTAGCTATAACTAAAAACATTGCCACTTTTAAAAGATGTTTCGGTATGACATTGATCTTGCAGGAAATGATGTACGATCATTGCCTGTGATAGGTGGCAAAGCGCAGGTTCAGTGAGATCAAAGTCCCAGGTGTGATATAAAAAGCACTCTAGCAAGACATCTGCCACAGACCCATTCATGTTGTTTGAACATATGCAAAGGTGATCCCGGTAAGGAATATTATGCGGTAAGCATTGATGGCAGAACACTAAATCACACCAATACAATACAATAGCAGAGTTGGAAGGGACCTTGTAGGTCTTCTAGGCCAACCCCCTGCATGGGCAGGAACCTTATACCATTTCAGACAAATGGCTATCTAACATCTTCTTCAAGACTTCCAGGGTTGGGGCATTCACAACTTCTGGAGGCAAGCTGTTCCAGAGGTTAATTGTTCTAACTGTCAGGAAATTTCTCCTTAGTTCTAAGTTGCTTCTCTCCTTGATTAGTTTCCACCCATTGCTTCTTGTCCTGCCCCCAGGTGCCTTGGAGAATAGTTTGGCTCCCTCTTCTTTGTGGCACCCTCTGAGATATCGGAACACTGCTATCATGTCTCCCCTGGTCCTTCTCTTCATCAAACTAGACATACCCAGCTCCTGCAACCGTTCTTCATATGTTTTAGTCTCCAGTCCCCTAATCATCTTGGTTGCTCTTCTCTGCACTCTTTCCAGAGTCTGGAAAGTGAATAAGCTATTGCCTCCAGAAGTTGTGAATGCCCCAACCCTGGAAGTCTTTAAAAAGATGTTAGATAGCCATTTGTCTGAAATGGTATAAGGTTCCTGCCCACGCAGGGGGTTGGACTAGAAGACCTCCAAGGTCCCTTCCAACTCTGCTATTGTATTATTGTATTGTAACTGCTGATCAAGACCCATGAAGCATATAGTTAGAGATGGGGATAGCAGACAAATTCAAGTCCATTTGTTTCTTGAAGGAGAAGTTGAAAATTTTCAACAATACTAGCCAAGACCTGAAGTTAAACTGGAATGTTGTTTTAGCCAGAAATTAAGCCAGCAAGTTCCAGCTGAGACAGCATGCTTGTGTTTGGTAATAGAGACATGGAAAACAGCCTTCAAAAAGTTGGTTTGAATGACTTACAAGGTAGATTTGTTTTTCTACCGTACATGAAGAGTTACACATCACATAGCAGCAAATTAAATACCTTTGCTTTGAATAATTTGTTTTGCTGTAAGGATATTTTTATTTCTGTCTTGCAAATCTGATCATCTTGCTAAAGGTTTTTGTGTGTGTTTGCTCTTGGTGTGAAGTCACTTATTTGATAATTCTAGGAAGCAGGTGTTTGGAAATGAATATCTAGATATTTAATGCCCTTAACTTTCTTGACAAGTTTATTGCCAATTATAGAAAAAGGTTAAAATGCTTTTTAGTGAAAATTAGATCCTTTGATTTAGCATCATTAATTTCCACGTTTCCCTAGGAAACAAAAAACAATGTTATAGCTCCTAAATATCTACAAAAGGCAACTTAAGATGTGGAGAAAGTGATAGCATCATCTGCATAGAATCAAATAGAAATAGGCAAGTTGGTGACTATTGGAAGGGTGAGATTTTGGTTGGGCAAGGACCATTAATCTAAAAATTTAAAAATAGCAAAGCTGGAATGCATCCATACATGGCTTCCTTAGAGACTGAAATGGGAGCCAATAAATCCCTATTGTTTTTATATTTGATTTTCATAAATGTGTTTTTATACACCAGCACTATCAGCCTGAAAAGACTTTCCCGGGGCAGTGGGTCGAAAGCAGCCCTCACATTGATAAAAGCAGTGTAAAAAGAATCTCTTGGGCAACTTGGCCAGATGGTATAAAACTGTACACCTATTAACAATCAAACAATGTGGTCTAAAACATACTTGGTTGGTGGCCCAGATAACCTTCTGGTCCATCCTATTGGGAAATCTATATAAATAAAAATGTAACAAGAGTTTGTTCAAAACCGCTTATCTCCGAAAGTCCTGCACCGATCGCTTCCAAATTTTCACGCAATGTTCCTTTCAAATACAACACCAATGATGTATATAGATTGTGTAGATGTCACACCTGTGCCAGGTACATGCAACGGAAATGTAAAAAATGTTTAAAAGGTAGGTAGATGGATACAGAGAGAGCAGTGGGCCACAGGTATTATGTCATCCTTTATGACATAAAATACTCTGAGGGAGAAATACGGTAGGTAGGTAGGTAGTTAGGTATAGGTAGAGGGATAGAGAGAGGGAGAAATGCAGTAGGTAAAATATATATATGTATGTATGTGTGTGTGTGTGTGTTAGTTTTTACACAACGTAACTCATGGTTCTCTGTCTAGATGGTCTCTGGTGATGAGCCGAAAGGCAGAGAGGGAAACAGTATGTCTCCTCCCTTAATGGGGCCCTAACAGGAAGTTGTGAAAACAATTATCTATATCTATATCTATATCTATATCTATATCTATATCTATATCTATATCTATATCTATATCTATATCTATATCTATATCTATATCTATATCTATATCTATATCTATATCTATATCTATATCTATATCTATATCTATATCTGCCTGATGATGACAAGTGAGATCTTGTCGAAACATTGCAATAACATCTCCATGCTATATACACGGGAAAATCCCCGAAGCCAGCAATACCAGCATCTATATCTATATATCTATATATCTATATATCTATATAACTATATATCTATATATCTATATATCTAAATAAATAAATTATACATATACAAGCACATACACAACATCATAAATAACTCAATCGAAACTTTATTATGGGTCACAGTCTCAGACTTCATAAAAGGAAATACAGTGCATAATATAAATGCCAATGAAGCATACAACCATGTCTCCATGTTGACTCATCAAGTAATTATGCAGACACAATAGCTGCACTAACTTACCCTTACATCTCCACATCTATCAACCCCTTCTCTCTTTTTTTTCCCTCTCACAAAAATGTTGTTGTTGTTAGTTGCGAAGTTGTGTCTGATCCATCATGATCCCATGGACAATGTTCCTCCAGGCCTTCCTGTCCTCTACCATCCTCTGGAGTCCATTGAAGCTCACGCCGACTGCTTCAGTGACTCCATCCAGCCACCTCCTTCTCTGCCGTCCCCTTCTTCTTTTGCCCTCAGTCTTTCCCAGCATGAGGCTCTTCTCCAGGGAGTCCTTCCTTCTCATTAGGCGGCCAAACTATTTGAGTTTCCTCTTCAGGATCTGGCCTTCTAAAGAGCAGTCAGGGTTGATCTCCTCTAGGACTGACCGGTTGGATGGCCTTGCAGTCCAAGGGACTCAATGTAGGAGTCTTCTCCAGCACCAGAGTTCAAAGGCCTCAATTCTTTGGCACTCAGCCTTTCTTATGGTCCAACTTTCACAGCCGTCCATTGCAACTAGGAGAACCATAGCCTTGACTATGCACACTTTGGTTGGCAGGGTGATGCATCTGCTTTTAGTCTGCTGTCTAGATTTGCCATAGCTTTCCTCCCCAGGAGAAAGCGTCTTTTAATTTCTTGACTGCAGGCCCCATCTGCAGGGATCTTGGAGCCCAGGAAAATAAAATCAGTCACTACTTCCATTTCTTCCCCATCTATTTGCCAGCAATTGAGTACATATTTAGTTAAGTACATATTAAGTTAAGGATTTGCTAGAATTGAGTTTAATAAGAAGACTGTTATTTTACCTTGTTTAACAATTGTTTTTTTTATATTGGTAATTAAAAATATGTCCTAACTTAAGACTATAGCACCCCGGTCAACTAAAAAATAACTAAAATAAGAAGAGTTGACACAGTCTGAATATTGAGATAATAAAGATGTAGTAAATTTTACAATACAATACAATAGCAGAGTTGGAAGGGACCTTGGAGGTCATCTAGTCCAACTCCCTGCCTAGGCAAGAAGCCCTATACCAAATGAGCGACCTTAGGTCAGTATCCTTAGCAAGTAAGCACTGACAATACACTTCTGAAAAACCTTGGATTGTGTAGGCACAATCCGAACTGGCTTTGAAAATCAGGCATGGCTGAATGGAATAAAAATAATGTCAGATATAGGAATAAGTTGAACTTCTTCTTTGAACTTGCCTCCAGAAGTTGTGAATGCCCCAACCCTGGAAGTCTTTAAGAAGATGTTAGATAGCCATTTGTCTGAAATGGTATAAGGTTCCTGTCCACGCAGGGGGTTGGACTAGAAGACCTACAAGGTCCCTTCCAACTCTGCTATTGTATTGTATTGTATTGTAAGTTTTATTCCATGACAATAACTTTAGCCACATAAGCCATGATCTATCCAGCAGATCCCCCCAAAAATAAATATCTCATTATTAATGATTGTGATGAAATTAAAGTTAACTTTATTATATGAACATATCCAATTCACATTGTGTATACTCTGTTTTGCACTAGGTCAGGGGTCTGCAAAGTCGGCTCTTTTAAGACTGGTGGACTTCAACTCCCAGAATTCCCCAGCCAGCTATGCTCTAGGAGTTGAAGTCCACCAGTCTTAAAAGAGCCGACTTTGCAGACCCCTGGACTAGGTTATTTTTCTTAGCTGCAATTCACTCTGAAATCAACAAAATTGGAGTTGGCATTCCAATTCCCTAAATAAGATCAGTAAACAGAACTGTCACTTTCACTTCAGTTGACCTGATTCAAGGGAAAGATCAAGAAGGAAAAACTCTCTGAACAAAGCCAGCTAGTCGTTTTTTCAAAAATACCCCATGCAACTGTCAGAATCAATTGATCCAATAGATTTCTCTTCCAGACAAGTCCAAATTGGGACTCCCTATCTAAATGCATGATGTTGATAGGCACATGGCCTTTGGGATATTAAAGAAAGCTCTGCTTCTGAGCTCCTGCTTCATGGGAGCTTTTTCAAAAAATAGGAAGTTTAAAGAACAGCTCTCAAAAAAGAACAACAATTTTAAAGATGCAAAGAGGAAAGTACATGAGAAATACTTGGGCCCAAGAGCCAAAATGTTCCCTCCCCCAAATCTGTTTCCCCACCCATTGGGTTCCTCATATTATTCCTATCTATACTTCCTTTTTTTCTTTTCTGCTTTCAAATTCATCATCTACAAATATTCCTCCTTCTAAAAGTATTTCATTACATTATAATAATAATAATAATTTAATAATAATTTTTATTTATAGACCGCCTCCTCTCCCCAAAGGGACTCGGAGCGGTGCACAGGGAAGTTAAAAAAGCAAACATAAAATACATAAATAGCTAAAATAAGAATTAAACAAATTATCCCTGCGCTAAAACCCACTATACTAAAACTAAACTACACCCCCCTAAAAACCCAGTTAAAAACGGAAGACTAACCTAGGCCGGCCAAGCAGAAAAAGTATGTTTTCAATTTTTGACGGAAGGAGCGGAGGTCCGTGGTCGTTCTAATATCCGGGGGTAGGTCGTTCCGGAGGGCTGGGCCCGCCACAGAGAAAGCCCTTCCCCTGGGCGTCGGCCGCTGGCATAGCCTAGTGGACGGCACCCGGAGAAGTCCCTCTCTGTGGGAGCAAATCGGCCGCAGGGATGTATGAGGCAGAATCCGATCCCGCAGATAGCTAGGTCCCGTGCCATGGAGCGCTTTAAAGATGATAACTAACAACTTGATAATGACATCTTTATTCTTATGGTTTATGATTATGTAGATTTCAATTTCAGGAAGTAATCATAATTTTTTCCCCTTATGAATCTATGTCACGTTTTACCATCCAGATGTGTTAGTATGATGCATGGTAGACTTTCAAATCAAATAGTATCGGCCTACCAATGTTTTTGTACACATAAAAAAAACACAGAGATACTCTCAATAACAATGCTCTTTATAGTAGGAGGTGAAATTATTTTAATAAATTATTATTTAGGTGCCTTGGAGAATAGCTTGACTCCCTCTTCTTTGTGGCAACCCCTGAGATATTGGAACACTGCTATCATGTCTCCCCTAGTCCTTCTTTTCATTAAACTAATCATACCCAGGTTAAAGTAGACATACCCAGGTTAAACTAGACGTACCCAGATTAAACTACTTTGTCTCCAACTACAAAACACAAAAAGAAAAGGATCATCAAATAAATCAACACAGACTTCTCACTTAAGGCCCAAATAACCAGGCTGAAATTACCCTACTTCAGAAATATTATGTGAAGACTACCTCTAGAAAAGCTCATCACCTACTTGATGATAACAGATTAACAAGGGACCTTGCAGGTCATCTGGTTCAACCCCCTGCCCAAGCAGGAGACCCTACATCTGCCTCTACCTAGGATTGAACTCACAACCTCCTGATTGGGAGGCGAGAGCTCCACCTCTAGGCCACAGCAACAGGTTGCTGATGATACACATTCATTTTTTCTCTCCCTCCCTCCCTCCAATTTTCCTTTTATGGATGGTGGACAGCAAACACAATTTATCAAGTAATACAGCTAATGAATTAGGAACAAACAGAGCTAATAGAATCGTAACTACTCACTGACCAAGTAAGCATTTTTGGTCACTGCACAATTACAAGTACTTTCAAGGCATTTAAAATTGGCAGTTCTAAGTAACACTACTGTCCATTAAGTGCCATTCTTCTTCTAGGGGAAAGTGACATCTATTTTATTCCAAACTTTTTTTTTAATGCCATTTCTTTCCATATGGTTCAACATTTTACAAGCACTAGCAAAAGAAGTGTTAAAAGAGCAACAATATCAAATGTACATAAGGCGTGAAAGGACGGTTTTCCTCATTTGGTTTTCTCATTTTTATTTTTGTTTAAGTCTTCTTATTCATAACTTTTTTCCAAATTCACAGCAAGGGGATATAGATGCCTGTTGTGGCCAGCAGGGACCAGCTGAGCTGCTGATGGACTCGGATACGAGGAACAGTATGAGTCTGCCCTGGAAGCTGAGGAAGACTCTGGGGGGTGTTCAGAGTCAGAGCAGGAAGCAGAGAGGGTGGTTGGCCACCAGGAGGCGCCTGGGTCATGGAGCAGTGGGGAGGATCAAAGGCAGCTTGTCCATGATGCAAGAGTGAGAAGAGCTGAGAGGCGGAGGCAGCAAATCTGTAGGGAGGCTCACAGACGGTGATTAAGCACCAGTTGGTTGCTGATTGGCCCCTCCCAAGAGAGCTTATAGGTGAGGTGATGGGAGGGGACATTTGCAGGAAGCAACCGTTCAAAAAGGATCCAGGAATGTCTGTCTGTGAATTCACGCCGTGCCTGTTTTGTGAAGGAGTTTTGAATATCTGTGTGAAAGGTTGCTGTAGAGCTAAGCTCGTGACGTGAGTTGTCTGGGCTCTCAGCAAAAGAACTTGTTATCTTGTTGATTAAACAGTGGCAAACAGCCAAGCCTGTCTTCTCGTCTATTCAGAGGCCTGGGACAGAACAGATGCCTACGTATGGAAGTGGTCTACATTGAAATGCTATAATGATGATGGCTTGTTGTCTATTTAGCTAACTGGTAGCACACCTCGTCGATCTGGTCAAGTCGATGGTGCTAGAATTCTCAAGTCCTTTCATTATAAACCCCCTGGAAGTAGCAACACAGTTCACAAGTTTGAGGTCCGGACACACTTAATAAAACACATATTAGATCCAGTCTTAAGAACATATGTAATAAAATCTGGAGAACATTAACATCTGTTGTTGTTTTTTTGTTGTTGTCTTCAGATCACATGCTTGTCACACTGCAGATCACAAATGCCCCAGTCTTATACAAGCCCTCTGGACTTCATTAAAATACTTCACTTAATAGGATTTCTCCATCAGTCTGATAGCAGCTCTGTCTTATGTCAGGTTAACTGGTGAAATACGGAAGTAGCCAGAATGACGGATGGAATTGATCCAGTGATGAGTCTTCCTAGTCACTGCTGCCAAATAACCTTTGGTTTAATTAGAAGAAGAAAGAAATGAAACAATCAAAAAGAGGCCTGGACTGACAATAGGGAAATCCAGAATGACATGCAACTGGGTCTTGGTAAGAACGCGTGTCTGAGTTTACATTGTGGGATGAAGAGCAATGTAATGTCTTCTCCATATTTATTCATCCACTGACACTCTTCCGAATAGCCCAGCAATTTTAGGAAAAGATGGGCAAAACAAATAATTCAGAAAGTTGATTTTGCAAGTTTCTTAGCAAATAGTCACTGGAATATGCTCTGAATTTGACAAGAGTCAAATCAAATACTTTGGCCACCTAATGAAGGACTCACTGGAGAAGAGCCTAATGCTGGGAAAAATTGAAGGCAAGAGAAGAAGGGGACGACAGAGAATGAGGTGGCTGGATGGAGTCACCAAGGCAGTAGCCTGGTTTTATGTCATTCTGCCTTAATTAGTCCATGCTGCGTGCCATTCACGTCATGATGGAATTGAGAGGCTTATAAATTTAGGTTTTTCCAGTTGCAATGGATGGCTGTGAAGGTTGGACCATATGAAAGGCTGAGCGCCAAAGAATGGAGGCCTTTGAACTCTGGTGCTGGAGAAGAAGACTCCTGCATTGAATTCCTTGGACTGCAAGGCGATCCAACTGGTCAGTCCTAGAGGAGATCAACCCTGACTGCTCTTTAGAAGGCCAGATCCTGAAGAGGAAACTCAAAGACTTTGGCCACCTCATGAGAAGGAAGGACTCCCTGGAGAAGACTCCTGCATTGAGTCCCTTGGACTGCAAGGCCATCCAACCGGTCATTCCTAGAGGAGATCAACCCTGGCTGCTCTTTAGAAGGCCAGATCCTGAAGAGGAAACTCAAAAGACTTTGGCCACCTAAGGAGAAGGAAGGGTTCCCTGGAGAAGACTCCTGCATTGAGTCCCTTGGACTGCAAGGCCATCCAACCGGTCAGTCCTAGAGCAGATCAACCCTGACTGATTGCTCTTCTGAAGGCCAGATCCTGAAGAGGAAACTCAAAATCGTAATACAAAAATTTAAAAGCCTATTGAATGCCTGTCCTGCACTAAAAACTAATTAAATTCCGGAAATAAAAACTATCTACACTAGTCCCAGCGGAGGTTATGTTATGTTTAAATTAAGGAACAGTCACCTTAATTCTTATTTATCTAGACCTCTGAAAATATTTCTAAAATAATCTAGTTATAAGGCAGCAGTCATTAATTGGGCATAGTTAAATGTTTATACACAAATCTATCACTAGACTATCTAGAGCTATGAATCAAATGTGATTAGGATGAATCATTTCTTCAATTAAATTCTTTTCTGAATTAAGCCAAATTATTTAATACACTTATTAATAAAGAATATGCTCTTCAGAAGCATCTGGCCTAACCTTATGCTGAATAATCATTAATTACTAAAGATCATCAACAATCCTTGTTTTCCTAGTCAAATTTACATTTTAAAATGGAAGGAAGAATGAACATAATTCATTATCACAGGCCAGTAATTTCAATTAATATAATATAATGCAAAAATGTTACATTTTTGAGACTGATTACTTATTTATTCACTCCAATAAGTTTATATGGATACCCAACTCACAATAGCAAGGGCGATGCAATGAAGATTAAATTATGCAAAAACACACAGTGAGTATTTATACATTTTTATACATATACGTAAATAGACGTTGGGTTCTTAGTGGGAATTTTAGCACAGGCTCTTATTTAATTCTTTTATCTATTTATTGTATCGTTTTGTTATTTATTGGTTTTAATTTCCTGTGCACCGCCCTGGGTCCATTTCGATGGAGAAGGCGCGGTTATATAAATCGAATCGAATCAAATCAATCAAATCAATTTTGCTGTAACACTTGTGTCGCCTCATATTTTTACTAGAGTAAGCATGCTGTATTAGCTTGCAGCCCTTCTGCTATGAGAGCCTACCAATGTGCTTGCCAATGGACACGGCCAAATTATGTTGCAAAGCCAATGGACAGGAGCGATGAGCATTTTTCAACATCAAAGGCATTCTTCAAGAAACTGTCATGGGGCAAGTATCTTCTGTTCGTTTCCTTTCTGAACCCTCTGTTGCTTTCCAAAATATGCCCTCCAGGGCTGACAACAGGCTAATCCTACATAAATTGGTGTTCAATTTTGATGTTTTTTATTTCCTATTCCTAAAACTTTGCATTTTTTCCAAACTGCCAGATTATTTGAAGATGTCGGCGGAGCCAACAATCAACACATCAACTCCAGACTTAGGGTTACAGCAGTGACTTCATCTGCTTCAACAGCTTTACCGCTTTTTATTTGATGGATGGCAGCTTTTATTTCAGAGATCCTGGGCTCCTATTCTTCAGCAGCTTCCATCTGAGCTGTCAGGAGAGCTGCAGTGTCTTCTAAATAAGGCAGTTGCAAAGGAGCTGCGAGTAGATGTGCCAATTACTTAGTCGTCCGATGCCATAGCACACAAACGTGTCATCTGCCATTCTGACGTTATCATTAGGGCACCGAAATTTACCTCTGAGACAGCATAAGATGGGTAGAAGCTACACACAATAGGCAGCAATATGGAATTTCTTTTAAGTTCTCCCATAACATTATTTTGAATTGGCATTCTCTTCTGCTTTGAAGTGAGTGTGGATTTGCTCATTTTCTGTCGATACTGTGTCACTTCTCTGACATCCCATAGTTTTTATTTATCTAGCAATGCTAGCCATGCATTCAAATGACACAATACAGTAATTATTGCCCTCCTGCTACAGGATGAAATCATCTAGAATGTCTGTTATTTTTTTTTTTGAAAACTGTACACCTTCCAGATGTTGGTGGGCAAAAAAAAATTAGTTGCAAGCATTGCCTTGCAGCTTTATCCATTCATAAAAAAATACTAGCTGGATACTCGTGCTTCGTGACAAACTATATGATCGGACTATCGTTCATTCAATGATGGTGGGTGATTGAAACACATAAGGGAATATTGCTCTCACCACCTTGAGTCCAGAAGCAGTTCCATAGGTGGAAGGTGTAGATATTTTGGTGCTGTACCAACATTTAGTAGTGTAAGGAGCCCATGCTGCTCCTGAGTGAAGTTTGAACTGAGGTAACGGAATATGAGCCAACTGGCAGTTGGAACAGAGTTCTTTTCAGGTGGGGAGGGGGAGTAGAATGTCTCACTCCTTAGCATCAGAGCGTGTTAATATAAGGCAACTGGCAGTTGGAACAGAGTTCTTTTCAGGTGGGGAGGGGGAGTAGAACTCCTTAGCATCAGAGCATGTTAATTACTGTATAAGAAATAGAAATGATCTAATGGTCACTTCAAAAAATCCTTCCTTAGCGACCACTTAGAAGCCGAGAGAAAGATAAATGCCAAATTTCAAGGTTATAGGCTTTACGGTTCTGGAGATTTCATGATGAGTGAGGGGTGCTTGGCTTTTATATGTATTGATTACAGAAAGAAGCAATTAAAGATTGGTGTGGAAGCCTAAATCTCTCTCACACTTCTTTTTGATGGAATAGTAAAAGGTGGTTTTCATTATTTTCTTTTTTAACGATATGAAAGCAACAAGATTTTTGTGATTTTTCACCTCATAGCTCAAGCGATGGGAGCAGTGGGCGAGTTTTGTCAAGTTTACATTCCACTCTAGGAGCACTAGACAATGTCAACGAAAAGAAGGCATCAGCAGAAAGGAAGTCATTCAGAAGGTCTATCACGGGAAGCCACATGTACTAAATGATCCTTTCATAAAGGAAAGGGATTGTTGCTTATTTTCATGTCATGAATGTATGAAGATAAGTACATACAGGACTCCACCAATCAGGGGCCATTACGAGTGTAATCCAGACAGAACATGGCTTACCACTGTGGTGAAAGCAGAAAGATGTCGAAATACAGAATTGGCTGGCTTGATTTCCAGCTGGTTTACCCAAGGGAGTCTACAATGTAGAAAAACCTAATGTAGGCAATTATCCTTTGAAGAATTGATGTAGAAGCAATCTTTCTCTTCAGACAATTCTCGGGGACTGACTTATTTCCTAGTGCGGGAATTACTATATCACAAAGAGGTAATAATTGTGGGGACACTCAGCTACATCTCTAGGGGTGACAAAAACAATTATCTAGAGAAAATGTGTGGTGTCAATCATGCCATTATGGAAGCTACTTTCTAAATTAAACTCTACATCGGTCTTGGAAGATATTTGTGTCCATGTGACTGATTGACCATATGCAACCAGAACACTGATGCCTACTATATGCAAGCTCCTCTCCAAAGCCTTGAGTGCAGCCACCGAAAAGGTGCTGCTAGCTTGTTATTATCTCCTAGCTGTTCCCAGCCATGCGTTGCTGTGGCCCACTCTAGTTAAATGGCCAACCAATCTGTGTGTAGATCTACACACAACCACTGTGTAACCCCCAACCTACCTCTCTTTCCCTCTCCCCTCTCCCTACCTACTCCCTACCTACCTACTGCATTTCTCCCTCCCTCTCTCTATCTCTATAGCTGCCTACCTACCTACCTACTGTATTTCTCCTTGAATCTTATGGACAGAGTATTTTATGTCATAAAGGATGACATAAAACCTGTGGCCCACTGCTCTCTCTGTATCCATCTACCTACCTTTTTAAACAATGTTTTACATTTCTGTTGTGTGCATCCGGCACAGGTGTGACATCTACACAATCTACATATATCATTGGTGCCGTATTTGAAAGGAACATTGTGTGAAAATTTGGAAACGATCGGTGCAGTACTTTTGGAGATTACCGGTTTTGAACAAACTCTCGTTACATTTTGATTTATATAGATGTAATTAAGGGAGACGTTATTAAATGTATAGGAAACAGTCACGTTAGTGCTATGTCAGATCCTTTATCCTTTTTTAAAATAAGTCATCTGTTTACTACGAAAGAGAATATATTTTTGCTCTTCATTTGCAGAGGGAGAGGGGGGGAGAGGGAGAGAGAGGGAGAGAGAGAGGGAGAGAGAGAGAGAGGGAGAGGGAGGAAGAGGGAGAAAGAGCAAGGGGGAAGAGGGAGAGGGAGAGAGAGGGGGAGAGAGAGGGAGAGAGAGGGAGAGAGGGAGAGGGAGGGAGGGAGAGAGAGAGAGGGCGGGAGAGAGGGAGAAAGAGAGGGAGAGAGAGAGGGAGAGAGAGGGAAGGAGAGGGGGGAGAGAGAGATGGAGAGAGAGGGAGGAAGAGGGAGAAAGAGCGAGGGGGGAGAGGGAGAGGGAGGGAGAGGGGGTGAGAGAGGGAGAGAGAGGGAGAGAGGGAGAGGGAGGGAGGGAGAGAGAGAGAGGGAGGGAGAGAGGGAGAAAGAGAGGGAGAGAGAGAGGGAGAGAGAGAGGTGGAGAGAGAGGGAAGGAGAGGGGGGAGAGAGAGATGGAGAGAGAGGGAGGAAGAGGGAGAATGAGCGAGGGGGGAGAGGGAGAGGGAGAGAGAGGGAGAGAGACAGGGAGAGAGAGGGAGAGAGGGAGAGGGAGGGAGGGAGAGAGGGAGAGGGAGGGAGAGAGGGAGAGAGAGAGAGAGAGAGAGGGGGAGAGAGAGAGGTGGAGAGAGAGGGAAGGAGAGGGGGAGAGAGAGATGGAGAGAGAGGGAGGAAGAGGGAGAAAGAGCGAGGGGGGAGAGGGAGAGAGGGAGAGAGGGAAGGAGAGAGGGAAGGAGGGAGAGGGAGGGAGGGAGAGGGAGAGATTTTTTACTGGTAGTGGTCTGCAGGAGGCCGCCATGGCTGAAAAGGGAGCCTGGGAAGGCCATGCACTGCTCTCCTGAGCTCCATTTTTGGTGGCAGAACTGCAATGCTGTTTTCTGTTTCCAGAGTGGCCCCATGGGCCAGATCTAACCACCCCGTGGGCTGCTGGGGGTTTGCACGGGTTCCAGCGATCTTCTAGCTAGAATTCTGCCCAGTTCAATGAACCCCCCCCCCCCAAATGCCAACCCTGGCTGGTCATGTCCATCCCACCTCCTCCTCCCGCGCTACCCTCCCTTCCCAGGAGTCTCCACACAGCCTGTTCATCAGGCCAGGTACGTGCAGAGAGAGAGAGGAGAAAATGGGCCTACTGGAGGTTTCCAGAAGTGTTTCTGGGGCTCCGGAGCCTGGGGGAAGCAGTTTTCGCCCTCCCTGAGGCTCAGGGAAAGCCTCTGAAGCAGTGGTGGGTTTCAAATTTTTTTAGAACCTACTCTGTAGGCGTGGCCTATTTTGTGGGCGTGGCTTGGCAGTCATGTGACAGGGTGGGAGTGGCCACCTTTTAAAATGTGGCGAAACTCATTTAGCAACGCTCTTGCTTAGCAACCAAAATTTTGGACTCAATTGTGATGATAAATTCTTTCTTTCTTTCTTTCTTTCTCTTTCTTTCTTTCTTTCTTTCTTTCTCTCTCTCTCTCTTCCTTTCTTTTTTCCTTCCTTCCTTCCTTCCTTCCTTCCTTCCTTTCTTTCTCTTTCTTTCTTTCTTTCTTTCTTTCTTTCTTTCTCTCTCTCTTCCTTTCTTTTTTTCCTTCCTTCCTTCCTTCCTTTCCTTTCCTTCCCATTGGGTCACTGGCAGCAGCAGGCCAGATTTACTTCCAGGTACGCCGGTGGAACCCCCTCTCACCGGTTCTCTAAATTTCACCAACCGGCTCTCGTGAGTAGGTGCGAGCCTGCAGAAACCCACCACTGGTGTATATAGATACAAGCCAGGGTAGGCTTCTGGGGGTTCGCATTTCTAATTAATCGATCAATTTTTACTCACTCCTTCCATCATTTTCTAATAAAACCCACCACTGCTCTGAAGCCTGGGCAGGGTGAAAAATCAAGATTCTGGAACACGTATTGTAGATACCTTACACTTGGCCAACATTTAGCAAGAGGTGCGTTCAAAGCAATAACATTTATCATTTAAACCTTTAAAAGAACTGGTGATTGCAAAGTCCCTTTGAACATTTTATGATAAATGTTATTGTTCAAGGTCATTTCATAGCATCATTTGGGGAGAAAAACAAAATTCCTCTCTCAAATAGTGTATTTGCTGGATTTTAAGAGAAGGGAAAATATTAATGACACTCTAATCAATACACAAACACACACCCTCACACTCTCTCTCTCACACACACACACCATGCCTGCACAGAGACATACACTGTATTTATTATAGAAAATACGATAAAATATGTTGAGTCAAAGTTGCTCAAAAATATATATTATGTCAGGAGAATTTTCACGAGCTTGATAGAAATATCATCAGGGAACCTTTATTTATTTTTGAATGAATTTGCACACATAGTGATAAACTTAATTCTGTAGCATCGACTGAATCTCTGGAAAGGCTGGAAAGATAATAGGTCTACCTTTCAGCCGGACAGGTTGACAAGACATTGTGTTTAGCAAACTAGTACATGGGATGGCATACTAATGCAATAATAGATGGAGATCTGGCTTAAAAATCACATAAGTTGGTCCACTTGACGGTTATTAATCAAATAAGGTTTACTCAACTCAGTTTTAGTATCTGTTTTCTTTAATTTTTTGTTTTGGTGCCCCAAGATAAGAACTGATGTCTCTATATATACTACTAAACCCTCATTTCTGCTTGATTCTCTGTTATTTTCAGGTAAGCAGAATTGCAAGGTTTGGGACAACATTTGTTGAATCAAGGTAACTCAGATGGACTACGTTACGATTAGGATAATTATCCTGATGTTGGGTTGACAATATGTATAAGCCAGGATTCTTAAAGAGTATATGTAACTTTAAGGACTATGCGGAATCTGATTGGCTGTGCTTCCCAGCTCAATCATGAAAGGCAGCTGGAAACACAGTTCATTCCCTTTTGCTTTCCTTTGCTTCCTGATTGCCACTGAGGAAGAAGCTGAACATGAAGACGGAAGAGAATCATTGTTTTGACTGACTGTAAGATAACTGTGGTTTTGGTGAAGGACTGTTTATTGTTACAGGAGTTAGTATCACTGTTTGGAAGAAGTATTTTAGTTACATCAAGAGTAAAGACTATTTATTTTTTTCTACTATCAGTGTTTTAGAGTTCTTGTGTGGTTTAAGCAACGTATCTCTTGCTGTCCGCTGTATTGCACTATTCCGCCTGTTTATTTTCCAACGGGGGTGTTTTTGACCCCTAACAGTTACAGAATGCCAGGAGGACCCATGGCTCTCATGAGAATGAAATTTGGGAAAGTTGTGGCCGCTTCAGCACTGCTGATATTATTTGGTGCTACTGAAGTAATAATCAACCATGGTCAAATGACCCTCATTTTCAATATTCCTTGACAGCTTCTAACAAGTTGATGGGGTAGATCAGAGGTTCCCAAACCTAGCAACTTTAAGAATTGTGGACTTCAACTCCCAGAATTCTTCAGCCAGAATTCTGGGAGTTGAAGTCCACAAGTCTTAAAGTTGCCAAGTTTGGGAACCTCTGGGGTAGATGGAAGCAACTAATATAATTGCTAATCCTCCTTGCCATTTACTCATGAGTAGAAAAAAATGGATAGTGGTAAACTGTAGCCTTAAACTACCTGAAAGAAAATACATAGACAAGAGTCAAGAATTGTTTTCCATTGTTCCAGAGTACAAGGTACAAAATTAATGGAGTTATAGGAAGACAGGTTCTGATTAAACGTCAGGGAAAGACTAATAGCAACAGAGAGAGCTGTGTGCTGGGCTCTCTTTTTTGACATTTCAAAGAGAAAGTAACATGTGAGGCATGTTTTAATATGAGTTCCTACACTGGGAAAAGGATTGGCTTGTTCTTTCCAACTGTGCAATTCTGTAATATATTTTCTTTCGGAGATAACTCTCATGCTCCTACAGACACTGAAGAAGCAAGAGAAAACTGAGCGAAAAGCAAAAAAAGAAACTTAGGGAAAGAGAAAATGGCATTCATCCTGATGCTTGTTACCCCTGATGCTTAAATCAGGGATAACAAGCCTTTTTTGGGAGGGTCGGGGGACAATAGCATACTTGGAAAATATTCGGGTAGTTTCTAGATGTTCTCACTCAATGGTTACAGTTCTGAAGATTGTCTGTTAATAATAATAATTAATAATAATTTATTACATTTATAAACCGCCCCCTCTCCCCGAAGGGACTCGGGGCGGTGTACAGGAGAATTAAAAAACCATCTAAAAACATACAATACAAACAAAGTTAAAAGCGAATTAAACTACCCTGTACTAAAATTTAAAAACCTTAAAATTTCTACCCATTAAAACCCAATAAATAATTTGAGAAAACAGACTGGGGCGAGAAGCGTAAATTAGGCCAAGCCGGCCTGATGGAACAAATAGGTTTTTACTTTTTGCCGGAAGACGCAGAGGTCCGTGGTCATTCTAATATCCGGGGGTAGGTCGTTCCAGAGGATCGGGCCCACCACAGAGAAGGCCCTTCCCCTGGGCGTCGCCCGCTGGCATTGCCTGGTGGACGGCACCCGGAGAAATCCCTCTCTGTGTGAACGAATCGGCCGAAGGGATGTATGGGGCAGGATACGATCCCCAAATAACTAGGTCCTGTGCCATGGAGCGCTTTAAAGATGGTAATCAACACCTTGAAATGCACCCGAAAGGCCACAGGCAGTCAGTGCAGCTCACGCAGGAGTGGTGTTATGTGGGAGAACCTAGAGGCTCCCATAACTGCCCACGCGGCTGCGTTCTGGACCAGCTGTAGCCTCCAAGTGCATCTCAAGGGGAGCCCCATGTAGAGAGTATTCTCTAGGGCTGTCATGATAGGCACAAGAAATCAATTGGTACCTCATTTGTATTGCCCATATCAGTATATATTTTCCCATCTTCTTTCATTCTACGTTTGTTTGTTTTTGTGTGCATTTTTTGCAGGGATTGTTATTTTAGAAAGATGATCAGCTGCTGTATTCTAAAAATATTAGCCATTATAGAGTGACAAACAACTGGAATCTGCAAAGTATGCTTGATATGACATGATAGATGAGAGAGAGAGAGAGAGAGAGAGAGAGAGAGAGAGAGAGAGAGAGAGAGAGAGAGAGAGAGAGAGAGAGAGAGAGAGAGAGAGAGATTGATTGGTGGCTGCTATTATTTTATTTATTTCAATGGTTTAAACTTGTAAGCAGTAATTCTCATCAACAGATATTGATTACATTGTATTAGAAAGTGTGCATTTAGCCATGGATACACAATACCACATTAAATAATAATAATAATAACAATAATAATAATAACAACATTGCTTCTATCATGAGATGGCAACCAATTTCATTTATAACCCATGGAAGCCTAGCACAGTGAAAACATACCAGTGTTCCGATATCTCAGGGGTTGCCACAAAGAAGAGGGAGTCAAACTATTCTCCAAGGCACCTGGGGGCAGAACAAGAAGCAATGGGTGGAAACTAATCAAGGAGAGAAGCAACTTAGAACTGAGGAGAAATATCCTGACAGAACAATTAGGTCAGGGGACCTAATTTATGGCACTTGATAGTTGTAGGATATGTGGCATTTCCTCTTTCGTGGGTATTGTTACTTTGGGTGATCTTGATCTTTGTATAGCTCTGAATAGAGTTCTCCGATTATTTCTAACATTTTCTGTCTTGGTCTACACACAGAACACTCTTCCCATTTTAATGCAAAAACTTTTCTTTCTTTTATTTATAAGTTTGCATTTTGTTCTATTAATCCCTTTGTTCTCTTCAAATGCCTTTTTAACAGGCTTCGTGTTAAATTGATGCAATTCTTCTTAGATACATTTTCTTATGGTCTTGCCTAGCTCATTGTAGTCCACTTTATTAATGAAACGTCTAGTATTCTTCATTGTCCATCATTTTTTATTAAATCAATAGTTTCATCAGAGATTTTTGACTGTACAAAGGAATTTTCAGTGGTGCTATAGATATAGAAAATTCAAGGATGTTTTAGACTATTTGTTCATTTTGGTCCATAATGTTCATCTCTTCCAAATCTTGGAATAGAGCAAAGTGATTTAATAGATTAATCTCAAAATCGCTGTTCTTCTCTAACAACTTGTCACACTTTTTGTTTTTGTGATGCCTTTATCATTTTCATACACTTTTTTCAACATTATATCTTCACTTTAGCTTGTACCATTCTATGGTCACTTACAATGTTGGAGCGATTGATGGCAGAATTATTATGTCATCATTTGACATAATAACTATAAAGATTGCAATGTAGTGAACCCTCAAATCTGTCTGAATAACAGTAACAACACCATAACTCTATACTAAATTAATAGTACATTGCAGTATAACAGTGCTAAAACAATACATTCTAACCTCAAACAGTCTCTGAATTAATTCAATCTTTATTGCTTTCCTGAAGGCCATCTAATATCTGCAGGAGGTTATTCCACTGACTTGGTGCTACAGATGGAAACTTTAGATGCAGATAATGCCGAAAACATTTCTTCCTCATTCCAATTACCGAGTTACATTCAAAGTATGGAATCGTGTCATTTTAAATCGCAACATGCTGAAGTTGGAATAAATTATTCCCTTTTTAATGAAATTTCAAAGGCAGCCAGTGATGGGCATGCCAAAGTCATGGCCGCTGCCAGCAATGTTGTTTTCTGTAAAAGCCAACTGGGGAAAACAAAATTAATAGCTCAAAGTCTTCTGCCTAAGGGCTATGTTGAGTTGTTGAGACAGCAACAGCGGCCATGCCAGGCTTCACACTTTGCCTTTCTGCCAGTTTCTGAACAACAGCACAAAGAAACAGGATTATATACTGGCTTCTGCTGTTGTCCTTGACTCCTAGCCAAGCTTTTAAACTTGTTGACTCTGTAAAGAAAAATAGGAAAGACTCCTTTACTCTAAAAGAAATGCAGCACTACAGACCCTGTTTGGCTGAGTATGCCCGCTATGTTAAAACATAACAGCTAGTTAACAAAAAAACACAATTGCTATGTTCAAATTACAAACTGTGTCTCCCCAAATTCATTGTGGTTTAACATCATGGCTTACTTCACACCACACGTTAAAATAATAGGCAAGGCAAAGGTTCCCCTTACACATACGTATGTGCTAGTCGTTCCCATCTCTAGGGGGTAGTGCTCATCTCCATTTCAAAGCCGAAGAGTCAGTGCTTTCTGAAGATGTCTCTGTGGTCATGTGGTCCCTTCGTCCAATCCGCTCCCACAGAGAGGGTCTTCTCCGGGTGCCGTCGGCTGGGCAATGCCGGTTGGCAACACCCAGGGGAAGGGCCTTCTCTGTGGCGGGCCCGGCCCTCTGGAACGACCTACCCCCCGACCTTCGCACTACCTCGGACCTCCGCCTCTTCCGCCAATGTCTTAAGACGCATTTATTCCAACAAGCCGGCCTACGATAGTCCCCCGTTTCTGACTTTTATACTTAAATTATAATTTGGTAGGGTTTTTAAATGGGTTTTAGCACGGGTTGAATAATTTAATATATTTTAATGATGTATATTGTATTTATTGTGGTTTTAAATCATGCCTGTGCGCCGCCCTGGGTCCTAACAAGGAGAAGGGCAGGGTGTAAATTCGAATAAATAAATAAATAAAATAAATAGACGCCAAAGGTGCACAGAATGCTGTTGCCTTCCCACCAAAGGTGGCTCCTATTTTTCTACTTGCATTTCTACATGCTTTCTGCTAGGTTGGCAGAAGCTGGGACAAGTCACAGGAGCTCCCTCCGTTATGTGGCGCTAGGGATTCGAACCGCTGAACTGTCGACCTCCTGATCGACAAGCTCAGCGTCTTAGCCACTGAGCCACCACGACTCTCAAAAAATAATATGTCGGTTCCTCAAAAATAATATATGTGCCTCAAAAAATTATATCTAGGTTCCTACAATTTGCTGGTTCATAAACTAGCCTAGTCCAATATGTTGCATATGCATCAGCAGTGAACATTTGACATTTCTGCATGGAAATAATATCCACAATGCCCAATTTCAAATGCATTTTGAAGACGTTTCATGTTGTCACTTTTCGCCCTAGTCTTGCTATGCTGCCTCATTGTGGTGGTGGTGGATTTTCCTGGGTGGAATAAATGAATAACGTCAAGTGATATGAGTAGATCCTTTCAGGGATCCTTTCAGGGTCACCCAAGGCATACATGTCATTCCAGCCATCCAGCTGAAGAGACAGCAGCTTTGCATCAGATTTCCTGGATCAGGATTCCCTGCAATCCATCGTTCAAACCCTGGTCACCTTCTGTGCTGGATTACTGAAATGCTACTAAAAGCTGCTACGTGCTCCTACGACATGAGGAAACCCTTGAAGAGCATTTCGAAGCTTCAACTGGTGCAGAGTGTGGTGGTGAGGGCAGTTTTGGTGGGCTGTAGATTTGCCCACGTATGTTACACCCCTGCTCCCCAAGCTGCACTGGCTGAAGAGTCCAGAAAACAAACCAATTATTGAACAAATCAAATCACAATTCTCACTTGAGGCAAACAATGATCAGGCTTAAATTATCCCACTTCAGGCAGATTAAACAAATATTCAGCATTCTCTGGCCTGGGAAAGATAGAAAGAAAGAGAGGAATAGGATGTTCAATAGCAAGGTTGGTGGACTCAATTACAGAGACAGGAAAGAACAGGTGAGGGATAAAATATCTTAAAGAAAATTTGTATGGCTCGGGGCCTAGTTATATGCGAGACCGCCTCCTGCCCCATACATCCCTTCGGCTGATCCGCTCCCACAGAGAGGGCCTCCTCAGGGTGCCGTCGGCCGGGCAATGCCGACTGGCGACACCCAGGGAAAGAGCCTTCTCTGTGGCGGGCCCTGCCCTTTGGAACGACCTACCCCCTGAATTGCCTACCATCACCGACCTCCACCTCTTCCGCCAGTGTCTAAAGACACATCTTTTTCAGCAAGCCGGCCTAGCCTAACCTCCCGTGGGGACTATTTTAGAGAGTTTTAAATTGGGGATTTTAAAATTGGTTTTAGCATAGGACTAGAATAATTTAATATGTTTTTAAATTATGTATTTATTCTTTTGTATGCTTTTTAAATTCCTGTGCGCCACCCTGGGTCCTCTGTGGAGAAGGGCGGGATATAAATATGCTTAAAATAAATAAAAATGAATAAAGTATGATTGGTAGGAGTCCAAACAAACAACTCAGTGGGATCTAATCAATCAATCAATCAATATCTGATTGTCGTCATATCTATCAACCTGATAAGGATACAAGGGAAACAGCTAGCGTTTCCTCCCTTATCTGGGTAAATGGCTAGCTATATTTCACATTCGTCAAAGAGCATTTATAAAAGAATGAAAAAAAAATGTGTTGTACTAGCCAACTCAGAGATAAACGGGGTGTTAAAAATGAATACCCAATTGCTGAAACGTACGTGATAACCTCCTTTCTTTTCAGGAAACTTAAAGAAGCCTTTCAGAACTATTCTGCTGATCCGCGATGATTGAAAACTGCACTTTCGAGTTTCACAAGTACTATTGGCAAGTCAAGTATGAACCTCGGTTCATATCTGGGCTTTCTTTGGTGATTTAACTCAAAATTCAACTCTGCTAAATTTCATTGGGCTACTTTTCTTTAACTGAGCAAAAAAAGGATTTTTCCAGAGGGAAAGTTGCTGCAAAATCCTCATTGCCTCCTCACCCTGCTAACCTGCTTTCCAGCTCCGTTCTCCATGTTCAGGGCAATAAAAGAAGATCAGCTGGGAGGCTGGGAGGCAGCAGGGGCGTGGCCAGCCTATTTGCCGGTTCTCCAAACTACTCAAAATTTACGCTACCGGTTCTCCAGAACCTCTCAGAACTGGCTGAATACCATCTGAATACCATCCAGAATGCAGCCGCGCGGGTGATTACGGGAGCCTCTAGATGCTCCCATATAACACCAATCCTGCGCGAGCTGCACTGGCTTCCTGTGGCCTTTCGGGTGCGCTTCAAGGTTCTGACGACCATCTTCAAAGCGCTCCATGGCTCGGGGCCTAGTTATATGCGAGACCGCCTCCTGCCCCATACATCCCTTCGGCCGATCCGCTCCCACAGAGAGGGCCTTCTCAGGGTGCCGTCGACCGGACAATGCCGTCTGGCGACACTCAGGGGAAGAGCCTTCTCTGTGGCGGGCCCTGCCCTGTGGAACGACCTACCCCCTGAATTGCGTACCATGACTGACCTCCGCCTCTTCCACCAGTGTCTAAAGACATCTTTTTCAGCAAGCCGGCCTAGCCTAACCTCCCATTGGGACTATTTAAATAGTTTTAAATTGGGGATTTTAATTTGGATTTTAGCATAGGATTATTAATGTAATATGTTTTTAAATTCTGTATTTATTGTTTTGTATGTTTTTTAAATTCCTGTGTGCCGCCCTGGGTCCTTTGTGGAGAAGGGCGGGATATAAATGTGATTAAAATAAAATAAAAATCTCTGATATACACCAGGATGGGTTCTGGCAGCCGCTACTGCCATTTGCTCATGGTTGTGTAGCGGCCGCACACTTTGCAGACATGCATGCACAACGGTATGGTTCGGGGGCGTGGCAGACCTGGGTCACTGCCGGTTCCAGCGACCCAGGCTGCCAAACCATTACCGGTTCAGCCAAACTGGTCCGAACTGGTAGGAACCCACCACTGGACATACTTATTGTAGATTGGAAAGGAATCAAACGACAAATGGGACACTCATAATAGCAGCGATATAATGTGCCAATTTGCAAATGAGAAATTTGGCCATTACATATTGGGAAAGTAAAACTTGATAATTCCAGAACTAAAATATATACGGTATATATATATCAATCTGGACATAGTGACATACAGATAGATTAATTCACCTTTTAAAAAAATGAATAACCTATAGTGAAAAGTATAATGAATGATGATTGCGTCCTTCCTTTAAAATACATTCATTTTCTGTCATAACGATTGAATGATGAAGCTTTGTGATTTATGTCCTATATTATATTAGGATATTTTATTTTAGTTGCAATGTAAAGAATTGCACAAATTATTGTGGAAATAATGTTCCCATGAACTTGATTTTAAAGACCCCAATAAGCTTTCTCTAAACGTTCTTCAAGGAAGTTTCTACAAGTAACAGATTTATTTGGAAATAAAGGTCAGCACACAACCCTGTGCTTAAATTACCATGTAATTCTGAGCATGGTAGCAAGCAGATGTTAAACATTCACATCTGAACTCATTTCTTCAAGTGAATTATTTTTTTGGGGGGGGAGGAGGAAATAACATTTAAAACAAACAAAAAACAGTCAAAATTTACGTGCCAAATATTTGAAACCATTCAGAGCAATTGCAAAAGACAGAAAACTTCTCTCTCTCTTTCTTTCTTTCCTTCCTTCCCATTCTTTTTCTTCCTTTCTTTTTTCTTTTCTCCCTCCCTCCCTCCTTTTCTTTCTGGGCTACGAAATGGGCTATGAGCCCATCTCTGAATCTGTGCACAATAAACTCTTTGCTGCATTGAAGAGCTTGTCTGTGTGTCTTGGCTTTCCTACAACACTTTCTTTCTTTCTTTCCTTCATTCCTTCCTTCCCATTCTTTTTCTTCCTTTCTTTTTTTCTTTTTTCCCTCCCTCCCTCCCTCCCACCCACACTTTTTCCTTCCTTCCTTCCTTCCTTCCTTCCTTCCTTCCTTCCTTCCTTCCTTTCTTTCTTTCTTTCTTTCTTTCTTTCTCTTACCTCACTGTTGGTTTATTTTATTTTTCATTTTTCAATTAGACCAAGCTGCTACCACACATTATTTATAGATTATGCAATTCCTACTATTAAAAAAAAAATACAATATTGTATTGTAAAAAATACAATACTGAACGGCAGTAGCAGAAAATATTCTTCATGCAAGGAAAAAAAAGTTTGCCATGTATTATTATTGTTGTTGTTATCATTGTTATCATTGCTACTATGGTTATTGTCGTTATTATTGTTATCCTGAAATAATAATAAGTCTTCGCTGTTGATGTAGACAAGTAAGCTGGATTCTTTTGTGACTCTCTTGGGAAATCTAAAGCTGGCTATTAAAACCATAGGTCTGTTTACTTACAGGCTGGGAGATGCCTGCCATTGAGAAAGGTCAGGGGCTGATTGCTCATTAGTCTTCAGTAGGCTTTCAAAATACCTAACAGCTAAGTCTTTGGCAACAGAAATTGTTCTTGGGTGCCATCAGGTTGTAATGATAAAAGCCTACTCTTTGACACTGGTTACTCAATGTCTTGCCATTTCCTGCTGTATAACACATTTTTTTTTCATATACCCACTGCTATTTCTTTCCTGGCTAGTCAAAAAGAAAAAATCTATAATTTACAACCAGCAGCTAGAGCCTGAAAGCTAGCATAACTAACAACGGAAAGAAGAGAACATTATAAGGGATGTATGGGGCAGGAGAGAACATCTCCTGCCCCATACATCCCTTCGCCCGATCCGCCTCCCACAGAGAGGGCCTTCTCAGGGTGCCGTCGGCCGGGCAATGCCGACTGGCGACACCCAGGGGAAGAGCCTTCTCTGTGGTGGGCCCTGCCCTTTGGAACGACCTGCCCCCTGAACTTCGCACCATCTCCGACCTCCGCCTCTTCCGCCAGTGTCTAAAGACACATCTCTTTCAGCAAGCGGGCCTAGCCTAACCTCCCGTCGGGGCTATTTTAGATAGTTTTAAATTGGGGATTTTAATTTGGATTTTAGCATAGGACCGTAATTTCATATGTTTTTAAATTTTGTATTTTTGCCATTTTATATGTTTTTAATTCCTGTGCGCCGCCCTGGGTCTTTCGTGGAGAAGGGCGGGATATAAATTTAATTAAATAAAAATAAAAAAATAAAAAATATAAAACATTGCCAATTTCTTTTGGGAACTCTGAATAGTATTAATTAATTCTCTCTTTTTTATAACTTGGATAAAAGTAGCTCAGTTCGGACACCCTTTGGCTTCTATTATTGACCCTTAAATATATAGTTTTCACTAGCTGCTGGATTTTAATCAACTATGATAGCAATGTAAAGGGAAAAAAGGAAGTAACAAGGAACACTCAAGTATCAAGAAACAAAAGGCAAAAGGTAAAGGCTTCCCTCGCACATATGTCCTAGTTGTTCCCATCTCTAGGGGGCAGTGCTCATCTCCATTGCAAAGCCAAAGAGCCAGCGCTGTCCGAAGACGTCTCCGTGGTCATGTGGCTGGCATGACTAAATGCTGAAGGTGCACGGAACGCTGTTAACTTCACACCAAAGGTGGTCCCTATTTATCTACCTGTATTTTTACGTGCTTTCGTACTGCTAGGTTGGCAGAAGTTGGGACAAGTCACGGGAGCTCCCTCCATTATGCGGCGCTAGGGATTCAAACTGCTGAACTTTATTTATTTATTTATTTATTTTTCAAATTTATATACCGCCCTATTCTCCCTAGTGGGACTCAGGGCGGTGCACAGAAAGAATAAAAACCGACAACAAATAGACACGATAAAATCGAATTAAATAGTTAAGTCTGTGCTAAAAGTAGCTAAAACAATTAAAATGTTAAATTTAAAATTAAACCATTGATCTATGCCAGGCCAGCCAGATGGAAAAAGTGCATTTTAAGCACCCGGCGGAAGAGGCATAGGTCCGTGATGGTGCGAAGGTCGTTCCAGAGAGCCGGACCCACCACAGAGAAGGCCCTCCCCCTGGGGGTCACCAGCCGGCATTGACCGGCAGATGGCACCCTGAGGAGGCTCTCCCTGTGGGAGCAGACAGGTCAAAGGGAGGTATGTGGTAGGAGGTGGTCTCGCAAATAGCCAGGACCCGTGCCATGGAGCGCTTTGAAGATGGTTACTAACACCTTGAAGCGCACCCGGAAGACCACAGGCAGCCAGTGCAGCTCATGCAGGAGAGGTGTTATATGGGAGTACCGTGAAACTCCCAGAATCCCCCGCGCGGCCACATTCTGCACTAGCTAGAGTCTCCGGGTTCATCTCAAGAGGAGCCCCATGTAGAGAGCATTGCAGTAGTCCAGGTGGGAAATGATGAGGGCTTGAGAGACCATGCGTAGGGCATCCTGATCTAGAAAGGGGCGCAACTGACGTATCAGGTAAACCTGATAAAAAGCCCCCCTGGCCAAGGCTGTCAAATGGTTATCCAAGGACAGCTGAGAATCCAGGAGGATTCAGGGGGGTAGGTCGTTCCAGAGGGATGGCCCAGCCACTGAGAAGGCCTTCCCCCTGGGCACCGCTAGCCGGCATTGGCCGGCGGATGGTACCCTGATGAGGCCCTCCCTATGGGAGCGGATCGGACGGAGGGAGGTTTGCGGCAGGAGACGGTCCCACAAATAACTAGGCCCCGTGCCATGGAGCGATTTAAAGATGGTAACAAGCACCTTGAAGCGCACCCGGAGGGCCACTGGCAGCCAGTGCAGCTCGCGCAGGAGAGGTGTTACATAGAAGTCTGAAAGAATGACAGCTCGGCAACATCCATTTCCATAAATATTCAGGGAACTGGATGAACTTACTGTGCATCTGCTTGCTATTTCAAGAGAAATATAGTCTGACAACAAATCTATGTTTAAAAGCCGTTAGTGAGTTTGACAATGTCTCTATCCTGAACAATATTGACAAACAAATTTATGAACAAAAAGTACAGCAGATGAAGTTGTAATCTTTGCTTTAGCTAGATTGCAATTTAAAAGAAGAGCCTGCATTCAGTTGAAGATGATCCATTGGCAGAAGCTGTTAAAAATCTATACTTTGAATGTCACAGTGACTGAGTCAGAGGCTAAAGAAGGCAGGTTTTTCTTTTAAAAGAGCACCATTGTAACATCTACTAGATTACGATCCCAAATAAAAACCCAATGGAAACAGGATCTTTTATGCCTGTGTGAGTTTCTACGTTTTTATACTACATATAATGAGTAGGGAGTGTTTTATCCATACATTTTGCTGATAGCACACTTTTTTTATCAGAATAAATGTCTATTTTTATTTTACAATTATATTTAGAAGTGGAAAGGATCCAGTGAATTATAATAATATTATTTGCACGCTGCCCTTCAGAACCAATTTTTAAAAAATGGACGTGCTTTTGAAGCTAGAACATTAATTAAAATACAACATATAAACAATATTAATTGAACGTTGGGATTTTGATGGATTTCTAATTTTCTTGTGTGTATATTTTAAACTACTGAAATTCCAATCTAATGTGATTATATGGGCAGATCTGCATAGAACCCATCACCATCAACCATCATTTTCTATTGCAAGAAGATAGAGATTACAATTACTACTATCTCCTATCCATCATAAATGTACTAGCACTACTGTTTTACAGCTTTGATTGAAAAAAATGAATGCCTTCTTATATAAAGCAAAGTTGATGGACTCAAGTTCGCCTGGTTTGCCAGTTGCATCCCCTATTGGATCGGGGTGCCCTTTGCACAGTCACTCATGGCCTCGTGACATCCCGACTGGACTACTGCAATTCCCTCTACATGGGGCTCCCCTTGAAGTGCACCCGAAGACTTCAGCTTGTCCAGAATGCAGCCGCGCGGGTAGTTATGGGAGCCTCCAGGTTCTCCCATGTAACACCGCTCCTGCGCGAGCTGCATTGGCTGCCTGCCGTCTTTCGGGTGCGCTTCAAGGTGTTAGTTATCATCTTCAAAGCACTTCATGGCACGGGACCTAGCTATCTGTGGGATCGGATTCTGCCCCATATATCCCTGCGGCCGATCCGCTCCCACAGAGAGGGACTTCTCCGGGTGCCGTCCACTAGGCTGTGCCAGTGGGTGACGCCCAGGGGAAGGGCCTTCTCTGTGGTGGGCCCGACCCTCTGGAACGACCTTCCCCCTGAAATCAGAACAACCACGGACCTTCGCTCCTTCCGACAGAAACTAAAAACACACTTCTTCTGCTTGGCTGGCCTAGGGTAATTTAAATTTTTAAATTGTTTAGGGGTTTTAGGGATAGTTTTAGTTTATAGGAGTTTTTAGCGCAGGACCAGTTTAATTTGTTTTTAACTTTGTATTTTGTCTGTTTTAATTGTTTTTCAATTCCCTGTGCCCCGCCTCGAATCCCTTTGGGGAGAGAGAGCGGGTTATAAATAAAATTATTATTATTATTATTATTATTATTAAGTACTTCAATCTGAACTAGTGTCAGACCTAGTTCCAATTGGCTGGAGTGCCTGGTACACCTTCTCCATCAAGGAATTGGCCTGCACAGCCATTCACTCTTAGGTTACTACACAGTAATGTTCTCACTGATCAACAGCTTTCATTTCCTATAATCTTGCATTGCCTACTTAAGTCATGAAGCGTCTTGTATTCCTATCTTCTATTCAGGCTAATAACTCTAAACTACAGTAATCCTTCATCTCTCAATTGGCATTCTGTTACTGACCACCTGGTGAAATATGTTCCTACTTCCCACCCATAGTACTGTAAATGCCCTTTTCATTTCATATATATATATATGTGTGTGTGTGTGAGGTTTTTGAGCTGATCAATAAATCAATAAAGGAGAGAACAATTCCTAAAAAGAAAAGGTGGGCTTAAGTGACTTACTCACTGAAGGATCAGGATGGAAGGACAAGAAGTAGAAAGCACCACAGCAGATCCTGAGGTGTTGGGAGTACAGACTGAGTCCCTATCTTGTCTCATGGCCAGCCTTTCTTCAATCACCAAGATGATTAGGGGACTGGAGACTAAGACATATGAAGAACGGTTGCAGGAGCTGGGTATGTCTAGTTTGATGAAGAGAAGGACCAGGGGAGACATGATAGCAGTGTTCCGATATCTCAGAGGGTGCCACAAAGAAGAGGGAATCAAACTATTCTCCAAGGCACCTGGGGGCAGGACAAGAAGCAACGGGTGGAAACTAATCAAGGAGAGAAGCAACTTAGAACTAAGGAGAAATTTCCTGACAGTCAGAACAATTAACCTCTGGAACAGCTTGCCTCCAGAAGTTGTGAACGCCCCAACCCTGGAAGTCTTTAAGAAGATGTTAGATAGCCATTTGTCTGAAATGGTATAAGGTTCCTGCCCACGCAGGGGGTTGGACTAGAAGACCTACAAGGTCACTTCCAACTCTGCTATTGTATTGTATTGTATTGTATTGTATTGTATTGTATTGTATTGTATTGTATTGTATTGTATCAGAATTAGAATTTCTTAGCCTAAAAACTGGAATTGCCTCATATTCAAATTATCCTATGACTAAGCCTCAGAGTTTAAAGAGAACTTCCAGTGAAATGAATTATATTGTATTGTATTAATAGAGCTCGGTAAATTACAATGCTTCTCTCTCTTATGGTTCCACCATCCGACAGAAATCGGGCAATATTTTTTATATGGCATCATAATATTTGAATCCGCAAAACTCTAAAGTATACAGTTTAAATGATAACGCTGCATAAAATTCCCAAGAGGCAAGATGGCCTGGTAAAGCTGGAACGTATAGTAAAACTGGAAAGATAGTGTGGGCCCTAGTGACAGGCAGAGCATTGACTGTGTTGTGAGACTTACTCCTACTTAAAGCAACCCAGTGAGAGTTACTTCTGAGTAGACGGACGCAGGATCTTATTGTGAAGGGAATCATTTTAAGAGGAAGTAATCAAAAATGACAGTGGATCACAGCCGCAAGAGAAAGTAATTTCAGTATACAATAAAGGAGAAACCTCAAGTGTATATAGGGAGCATGAGAAAAAATGTGTAGTTGGTACAAAGCATATGGTCATAAAATGTTCTTCCCAGCATAAAATGTTCTTCCCAGAATTAAATCATAAGATTTGATATGTACCATCAGTAATAAAAGAATTCTTATCTCACCACCCAAAAAGAGGCTCCACCATATTCTGGTTTTCTTAATATTGTGCCTTTTATATCACAATTTTTTCTTAATACGTGTAATAATAATGCAACATTGGAATTGATTAAAGCAAATCCTTTTATTGGTTGGGCTTTTACACTTTTTTACGCTCTATTTCCAGAGAATAAACTTGATTATACTTTCTTCTTTCTTAAGGCAATTTTCATGTCTGTATCATTTGAAACCTAAACGTTATTTACTTATCTGTTTTCATTTTTTTATTCTGTTTATATTTTAATTTTTTTGACTCTTTATACTTTTATCTTTAATTCTGTCACGTTTTAATCTGTTCACATTTTATTCCACAGATTTTATGGCTAAATAAGAGGAATGTCCTGCAGCATCTAATTCTATTATTCCGAACAATTTTCCTTTTTTTCATTCTCCATATAGACCATGGCATTCCTCTTTTATCATCCTGATGACCAGAGAATCTGAAAAATCCATGTTGTTACAGTGACATTACCTTTTGTTTTTTAGTTCTGAAGAGAGATATTGCCTAAACTACCCTCATAAACAATATTTCATTTAACAATTTAACAATACCGCTTTTTAATACCACTTTATAAGGCCTTGGTAAGGCCACACTTGGAATACTGCATCCAGTTTTGGTTGCCACAATGTAGGTGCCAAGACAAACAAAAATGTGGATTTTTTTTCTATCTTGCCTGTCGTTGTAAACATCAGAATGTAAAAAGCAGCACTTTTTTTCTATTTTGACCATTCTGTGTCTTACATTGTGAAAATCCTTTAAAAAGCATTACTTATAAGAAACAAGAACATTAAACAGCCTCTAGGGAAATTATCCCAGCCATTTATTTGGGATAATTATGAATGTTTATTTCTTTATAAACATATGAATGTTTATTTCTTTATTTATCATCATTGCATTTGACAAGTGTCTTATATTGTAGGCATTAATTGCTACCTGTGGGGATGAAAGCAATAATACACAACCATTTTTGTATTTATTTCTTGACTTCTGACACAAGTAAACCAGGGTTTTTACTGTAATGTTATCATGCATATTTCTTACACATCCCACTGGCATCTCCAAGTCATAATCAACTGCCATAATATATATATGTATGCCGCATGTATGTGCATATACCTACATGAGCCTGAAAGTCAGTTCTCTCTAGCTCAGAGATAGTTAACCTTTTTATACCTACCGCCCACTTTGGTATCTCTGTTAGTAGTAAAATGTTCCAACCGCCCACCGGTTCTACAGTAATGGTGATTTATAAAGTAGGAAAGTCAATTAAATTAAAAAAGGAAAGTGCTTCAGTATCGGACAAAACCCCTACCGCCCACCATGAAAGCTGGAATGCTCACTAGTGGGCGGTAGGGACCAGGTTGACTACCACTGATCTAGATTATATCGATCTATCTAGATTATATCTATCTATCTATCTATCTATCTATCTATCTATCTATCTATCTATCTATCTATCTATCTATCTATCTATCTATCTATCTATCTATCTATCTGCTCCAGCTGTTTCTCTTCTATGTCACTCTCTCACACACAAATACGAATAAGCCCTAATATTAATTTAAGACAGTTTTAAGAGGTATATCCATACTATAGTTTATTTCCATACTATAGTTTATGTCACTGAAAGACTGTCTGCCACTGATAATTATAATTAAACTAATTTTGGTATAGATGATAGATAGATAGATAGATAGATAGATAGATAGATAGATAGATAGATAGATAGGTAGGTAGGTAGGTAGGTAGGTAGGTAGGTAGGTAGGTAGGTAGATAGATGAGAGAGATTAAAGATAGATGGATGGATGGATGGATGGATGGATGGATGGATGGATGGATGGATGGGTAGGTAGGTAGGTAGGTAGGTAGGTAGGTAGGTAGGTAGATAGATAGATGAGAGAGATTAAAGATAGATGGATGGATGGATGGATGGATGGATGGATGGATGGATGGATGGATGGATGGATGGATAGATAGATAGATAGATAGATAGATAGATAGATAGATAGATAGATAGATAGATAGATAGATAGACAGACAGACAGACAGAAATAGAGAGAGAGATAAATAAATAATGAGAGAGAGAGAAAATATTACTGTATAAGTCAGAGATGGAGAAATGTTGGTATATATTTTGGGGCATTCTTTAAATGCCTTTGCATTACATGATGTGATGCCTATGGGAAAGAAATCATGATATACCTCTTTGAGCCCTTATACTAGCAGTAGAAAATAAGCAATGGCAAGTACCGTATATTTTCAGCCATAGGAGTAAAAAGATTGAAGAAGTGAAGTTGGGGGTCACAGGGATATAAACCTACAATATAAAGCAAGATTTTACTCAATTGCCACTTTCAAAGAGCATTTAAGGACACCAAAGTACTTTTCTGAGTGAAAATACAACTAAATTAAAGAAGTTGCTAGGAATAATGTGCTGAAATAGCCACAATGTAGCACACAGCAAGTTCTTCTGATCATCATTAAAAAATGAACTTGGTAGACATTAATTTTTGATGTGTGAGGAACTTGCTTTGCAATTTCATTGTCAATTAAATTCATGTACTGTAAATTGAAAGCATGCTTAAAATAGCTATGAATTGCTTGTTAGTATGCATTCTTATACTCTTCAGAATTTAAACTGAAAACACTAACTTAAAAGGGCATTCCGATTTCCATTTTGAATTGCATAAAGCACACATGACGTGAGTAATATATGACAATTAGTAGAAGCACTACTTTTTCAATGTAAATTTAAATGAAAAATGTATTTGTTTGTGCACATATATCATTTGTACCAACATCTGCGAGACCGCCTCCTGCCCCATACATCCCTTAGACCGATACGCTCCCACAGAGAGGGCCTCCTCAGGGTGCCGTCGGCCGGACAATGCCGACTGGCGACACCCAGGGGGAGAGCCTTCTCTGTGGCGGGGCCAGCCCTCTGGAATGACCTGCCCCCTGAATTACGTACCATCACCGACCTCCGCCTCTTCCGCCAATGTCTTAAGACATATTTGTTTCAACAAGCTGGCCTAGCCTAACCTCCCATGGGGACTTTTAAATTTTGGTTTTAGCGCAGGATAGGCTTATTTAATAGTTTTTAAATTATATTTATTGTATTTTGTATGTTTTTAAATTTCCTGTGCGCCGCCCTGGGTCCTCTGTGGAGAAGGGCGGGATATAAATTTAAATAAATAAATAAATAAATAAATCTAAATCAATGTTTACTGGATAATATTGGATGGGTTGCCACAAAGAAGAGGGCATCAACCTATTATTCAAAGCACCAGAAGGCAATACTAGAAACAATGGATGGAAACTAATGAAGGACAGAAGAACTAAGGAGAATCTTCTTGAAAGTGAGAGCAATTAACATGTAGAACAGCTTGCCTTCAGAAGCTTTGGGTGCTCCATCACTGGAGGCTTTTAAAAAGAGATTGGAGACCCTGTTGTCTGAAATGGTTTAGAGCAGGGGTCTCCAACCTTTGCAACTTTTAAGTCTGAAGGACTTCAGCTCCCAGAATTCTCCAGCCAGCTAAGCTGGCTGGAGAATTCTGGGAGCTGACGTCCTTCAGACTTAAAGTTGTAAAGGTTGGAGACCCCTGGTTTAGAGGCTCCTTCTTGAGTAGGGTGTTGGAATAGAAGACCTCCAAGATTCCTTCCAACTTTGTTACTCTGTTATTCTGATACTGTACCATGTAGCTCTTGGTTATATGAAGGGAGACTCATTTCCTAACCAAAAACAACATAGGACCCATTTACTCATTAATGTTGTGTATAATGCTTTGGATTTAATTTCAAGGAGAAATTTAAAATACACTATGTTGCCAAAAGTCTTCGTTCCCCTGCCTTTGCTCACCTATGAACTTGCAGTAAGTGACCTCCCATTCCTAATCTATAGGGTTCAATAGGACGTCAGTCCACTGCACACGGTTCTTGAGCTCATCTGAAGGCCACGTGAAGTTTGGAGGTCTGTAGCGATGGACTCTGCAGGACGTTGGCGACCTCTTCGCACTAGGCGCCTCAACATCCGCTGACCCCCCTCCGTCCATTGACGTGGCCTCCCACTTCGTGGCTGGATTGCTGTCGTTCCCAAACACTTCCACGTTCTTATAATACAGCTGACTGTGGAATATTTAGGAGTGAGGAAATTTCACAACTGGATCTGTTGCACAGGTGGCCTCCTATCCCAGTTCCACGCTGAGCTCCTGAGAGTGATCCATTCTTTCACCAATGTTTGTAGCAACAGTCTGCATGCCCAGGTCCTTGATTTTATACCCCTGTGGCCATGGAAGGGATTGGTACTCCTGATGGATTATTTGGATGGGTGAGCAAATACTTTTGGCAATATAGTGTATAAGACTAGGCTAGTGTAACGGACTCAGGCTCAACCCGACCAAGACCGAGTGGCTGTGGTTTCCGGCTGCCCGATTCAACCAGCTGACCCCATCGCTGGCCATAGGGGGCGAACATCTTGCCCCTGTGGATGGGGCGCGCAACTTGGGTGTCCTCCTAGATGCCCGGCTGTCCATGGAAGATCAAGTGACAGCCATGGCTAGGAGGGCATTTTACCAGGTTCGCCTGGTTCGCCAGTTGCGCCCCCTACTGGATCGGGACGCCCTTCGCAGGTCACTCATGCTCTCGTGACATCCCGACTGGACTATTGCAACTCTCTCTACATGGGGCTCCCCTTGAGGTGCACCCGGAGACTTCAGATGGTCCAGAACGCAGTCGCGCGGGCAATTCTGGGAACCTCTAGGTTTACCCATATAACACCGCTCCTGCACGAGCTGCACTGGCTGCCTGTTGTCTTCCGGGTGCGCTTCAAGGTGTTAGTCATCATCTTTAAAGCGCTCCATGGCTCGGGACCTAGCTGTTTGCGGGATCGGATCCTGCCTCACACATCCTCACGGCCGATTCGCTCCCACAGAGAGGGACTTCTCCGGGTGCCATCCACTAGACTTTGTCAGCGGGCGACGCCCAGGGGAAGGGCTCTCTCTGTGGCGGGCCCAGCCCTCTGGAACGACCTTCCCCCCGACATTAGAACAACTACGGACCTCCGCTCCTTCTGTCTAAAATTAAAAACATATCTTTTCTGCTTGGCCGGCCTAGGGTAGTCTCTCTCTATGGGGTTTTAGTTGTTAATGGGGAATTTTAGTATGTAAATGGGGTATTTTTAGCACAGGTATTGTTTAATTTGTTTTAATATGTCTGTATATTTATTGTTTTTAGTTTTTCCCTGTGCACCGCTCCGAGTCCCTACGGGGAGAGGGAGCGGTCAACAAATTAAAAAATTATTATTATTAAATTATTAAAATTATTACAATTATTAAGAAGCAACTTTTTGCATAGACAATATTACAGAATAAAACAGAGGCATAGTTTTTGGCTAGAAGAAACGTGGTAAATAAAGATGCATACGTTTCTTATCATTTAAGGAAGACTGGTTGACTCATTGAAAAGCATGTATCTATTGCTCAGAGTAACAATAGGAATTGCCCAGAAAGAATTCATGGCTCTTAACATTGTCTTATGCAGTTACCCTTCTGCTATTCCCCTCTCTCTCTATGGCAGCGTGATGGTATTCATAGAGATGCTTCACAAACTGATAGGGTCTTGATGAATCACATCAGCCCTTCAAAATATGCGCTGCCACTGTAACAAATAATACAATACAATAACAGTGTTGGAAGGGACCTTGTAGGTCTTCTAGTCCAACCCCCTGCGTGGGCAGGAGCCTTATACCATTTCAGACAAATGGCTATCTAACATCTTCTTAAAGACTTCCAGGGTTGGGGCATTCACAACTTCTGGAGGCAAGTTGTTCCAGAGGTTAATTGTTCTAACTGTCAGGAAATTTCTCCTTAGTTCTAAGTTGCTTCTCTCCTTGATTAGTTTCCACCCATTGCTTCTTGTCCTGCCCCCAGGTGCCTTGGAGAACAGTTTGGCTCCCTCTTCTTTGTGGCACCCTCTGAGATATCGGAACACTGCTATCATGTCTCCCCTGGTCCTTCTCTTCATCAAACTAGACATACCCAGCTCCTGCAACCGTTCTTCATATGTCTTAGTCTCCAGTCCTCTAATCATCTTGGTAGCTCTTCTCTGCACTCTTTCCAGAGTCTCCACATCTTTTCTACATCGTGGCGACCAAAACTGTATGCCGTATTCCAAGTGTGGCCTTACCAAGGCACTATACAGTGGCATTAACACTTCACGTGATCTAGATTCTATCCCTCTGTTGATGCAGCCTAGAACTGTGTTGGCTTTTTTGGCAGCTGCTGCACACTGCTGGCTCATATTTAAATGGTTGTCCACTAGGATTCCAAGATCCCTCTCACAGTTGCTACTATTATTATTATTATTATTCATATTTGTAACCCGCACCCATCTCACCACAAAGGGACTCGGGGCAGCGAACAGAGATTTAAAATAAATATACATAAATACAAAATATTACTAAATAATAACTAAATTAAGTCAATACCCTGCTTAAAATAAATGTAAAAACTCATAAATTAAAACATTGAATTGCTATAAGACAGTAGGGTGCGGATTAGATCATGCTAGGCCGGCCAGATGAAAATAGTAGGTTTTTAAGTGCCGGCGGAACAAGCGGAGGTCCGAGATGATACGGAGTTCGGGAGGTAGGCCGTTCCAGAGGGTAGGGCCCACCACAGAGAAGGCCCTTCCCCTGGGAGCCGCCAACCGGCATTGCCCGGCCGACGGCACCCGGAGAAGACCCTCTCCCTGGGAGTGAGTCGGTCGTAGGGATCTGAAAATGTCAATATTATGCAATATTTAGTCTCCAGTTCCCTAAAAATCTTGATGTCTTTTAAAAGATTTAAAATGACAGCAGATCGGTCCTCCTAAATACTGAAACTGAAACTTTTGACAAAAATGTACAATTTGGGAGGCAGCTGGCTAGAGGGATTGGTTATGGAAACATAAACCCATTTGTTTTTCCTATATCATTATTTCCTTCACTGACATTGAAAATGACATTTTTCGGTATTTGCAATAAGTGTTTGTCTTGCTGAACTACGAAGACACCTTGCAAATAACAAAAAAAATCATTTACAGATAACCAGATACATGTCTGATCTTTGTCTTTAGACTCATGTTGTATTCTTGCTGTTTATTTCTTGCAACAAAACCGATGCCATATTACAAAACCTGATCAGAAGGAAAGCAAAAAAAAACCCACACCTGACCCTGGTTTATAATAGCCCACAAATAATGTTTTAAGTACAGAAGGAACATCTGTTTTGTCTACAAAAAAGAAGCAATTAAAAGTTCTCAGGAGGTATCTTTTTAGATGAGAATTCAGCTACTGCCATCTATTGACATATCATGAAGTTTTTACTGCAAAACAGGAAGGAACACTGGTATTCAGTAATAAGAAGGCATTGCTAGACTTCAAAGTGATAGGTAGATTTTGCTCACCAACCTAATTCAAAATGAGAAAAGAAAGTTGTGACAGTGGCAGGGAAATTGCTCTTATGACTAGAAAATACATTTGCAGGTAAAATGTGATTCCTGACAACCAATATCGCACAGATCACGTCCTGGATTAGAGAAAATGAAATAGCATTGCAGGCACCATTTGAAGGAGATTCTACTTTTATTGTTTTCTATCCATTCATCTCATCTCTTGTGAGAAATTTGAATTGGACCATATTCATTAATTTTTGTCCTGTTCCTGTTCAACAAGTCATCCTTTTAATATTTTAATGGCTGTTGCTATGGGGTCATAAAGGGGTCACGGCTGCCTCTACAGGCAAAAGAGGAAATGCAAATCCTAGGTGTTTGCCTGAGCTAAACTTGTCAGTTTTGACTTCCCTAAGCGTTGCTTATTTGGAATCTCTTTGGTTATGAATAGATTGGCCCAGTCTTTCTCAATGGATACCAGTGGTGGGTTTCTGCAGGCTCGCACCTACTCGCGAGAGCCGGTTGGTGAAATTTAGAGAACCGGTGAGAGGGGGTTCCACCGGCGTACCTGGAAGTAAATCTGGCCCGCCGCTTTCAGTGACCCAATGGGAAGGAAAGGAAAGGAAAGGAAGGAAGGAAGAAAAGAAAGAAAGAAAGAGAAAGAAAGAAAGAAAGAAAGAAAGAAAGAAAGAAAGAAAGAATTTATCATCACAATTGAGTCCAAAATTTTGGTTGCTAAGCAAGAGCATTGTTAAATGAGTTTCACCACATTTTAAAAGGTGGCCACTCCCACCCTGTCACATGACTGCCAAGCCACACCCACAAAATAGGCCACACCTACAGAGTAGGTTCTAAAATAATTTGAAACCCACCACTGATGGATACAAAATATTTGTGCCAAAAAACCATCCTCTTCAATCTTCTGCTTGAGGCTGTTTTCCTAAGGCAGAAGACTGGGGTGGCTTTCTGCCTTTAAGATTTTTGTCCTCTTCTCTTTTGGGGGAAATATTCTATCCTGCCTCTGCATAACATTAAGAATGAAGAATATTTTAATCTGATGAAGGGCACCCTCCCTACAATATCACAAATACAATTCAAATGTTTTCAGCAAATACTGTATATCGCATGGACTCTCAACTCCTTGACAATATATTATGTCAAATTGTTCCTTCACCAACATCAAGAAAAAAATGAATTTTCTGTGGGTGGATGCCTCGTTTTGCATACAACAATTCAAATATAATTTGACTAAGGAAAGAAATAATCCATGTAATGAGCCTGAGATAGTATAGCAAATTCGTAATTCAGAAAATAATTACATGGCTATTTGTAGCCGTAAGATATTGTAATATGTAAGATATTACTAATTCTGCTCAAGTAAATTGCTGTTTGCTCAGGGTTTTGAACTTTGTAAACGCTAGGCCCACAGGCTACTAAATATAAATTCTGACACAAGATGAACACAATTATCTGAGCAGACAAAGCAAATATGTATATAAACAAGGAATAGATAAGAATACTAAAATACATGAAAAATATAACTTTAGAGGATAGCATAGGAAGCCAATCAATAAAAAAAACAATATCTAGTTATTAAACATGATAATGAATTAGAGGAATGCTTGCAAAAAATGGTTGATTTTTAAATCCATTACTGTTTGATAACGGAGGAGAAATACGAACATAAAAGATGAATCAGCCTTAGCGTATTGGAAAATACTTCTGTTAATATTGTGTACAGCAGGGGTCCCCAACCCCCGGTCCATGGACCGGTCCCGGTCCGTGGCTTGATAGTAACCGGGCCGGAGTGAGCGACGGGCCGGAGTGAGCGACGGAGAGAGTTGTGCACCTCTTAGGAAAGTGTAGCAAACGCTCCGCTATCCTGGTGGCTGGCTGGGGTGTTCCCCGGGGGCAGGATTGGGGTGGTTCGGGGCACCACCCTGTGCGGTGGGGCGGGGCTGCCAGGCCCTCCTGCCCTCCTGCCCGAGACGCAGCCCATCCTTCCCTGCCCCAGCCAAGGATCCTTCGCCCGGGACCCCTGGCAGCTTTCCCACCCGCATTGCACATGACCGCCAAACGCACATGCGGCCCACGTGACTCGACTCACCCGCTGGAGGCTCCCACCGGTCCGCGGAATTTTTTTTACATGAAACCGGTCCCTGGTGCCAAAAAGGTTGGGGACTGATGTACAGTACCCTGATTTAAAGCAGTTTATGTTGTGATGTAAATGTAAAAGGTTTTTTTCATCATGTAAACATGATCCATGTTTACATACATAAATAGGGATGTTGGCCAAGTGGCTAAGACGTTGAGCTTGTCGATCAGAACGGTTCAAATCCCTAGCACCGTGTAATGGAGTGAGCTCCCATTACTTGTCCAAACCTAGCAGTTCAAAAGCATGTAAAAAATGCAAGTAGAAAAATAGGAACCACCTTTGGTGGGAAGGGAACAGCGTTCCGAGCGCCTTCGGCATTTAGTCATGCCAGACACATGACCACAGAGACATCTTCGGACAGCGCTGGCTCTTCGGCTTTGAAACGGAGATGAGCACCGCTCCCTATAGTTGGGAACGAGTAGCACAAAAGAGGAACTTTTACCTTTGACCTTACCATAAAGAGTAGCATTGGAATGAAGGGACTAACCCTGGGAAATTGTCAAACTCTCTTCTCACCTGTCACAATATCCTAGATTAAGGTATAGATTGCACATCCAATTACAGTGACGCAACAACAAAATCATATTGCAGTTTATAAGATCCTTTGAGCTTACATTACATTTTTTTGACAACAACTACAAAAGGAAAATATTAAATTGTTGGCGTAATCAAAAGTGTCCCAAAACTTTTAAGGGAAAAGTTCAGATAGAATAAGAATCTGTTGATTGTCAATCTCATTTTCCCCCCCCCTCGGACCACTGTTATTTTAAATCTCAGGAGGTTGTGGTTTTCTTTTTTAATCCATTTATAAATACAATTGTGAACCTTTTGGTTCAAGAATGAACAAAATAAAATCCCGTTCTTGCCGTTGAACTCTATTCTGTTGGGTGGCCATAAATTGCCTGTGTCTGAGATATTGTTTCAGATCCAGCCTTACCTGCCTGTGTTCCCAAAGAGGCAGAAATTGTTTCAGGATTTTTGATTTTTCTCCATTGCTCTCGTTTCCAAGGTAACCTTAATCTCGGTTTTGCTGCTTTTGAGAGATGGTTGGCTCCCCATATGCTCGTCTAACGTCCAAATATATATAGTCTTATTATGAACTGAGCGAGAAATATTTTCCCTCATATTTTCTTCATTGTTTTGTAGGAAGTTAAGTCTGAAACATCAAAACCTTTTAATACACCCATCTTTCAATTTAGATTGCTGCCTCAGTTGTTTGTATGAAAGTTCAGACAACTTCGTTCTAATCTCACAATATTTATTTCCTATGCTATTTATGAAATATATCACATGTTACTTATTAACATCCACAATGTTATGTTATGTCATAGTCACAATCAGAATTGGGCTTTATTATTCTTTCTGGACTCCATCTTCCGTCCACTCTACCAAATCAATGCTAGAGTAATGAGGGGATCTTTGGAGCCAGAGTCAGCTACTAGGTTAAGTGAATTCAGAAGTGGAAACAGGTATGACATCCTCTCCTGATGTCACAAATACTTGCTATCAACTTCAGAACACTTGGAAAACTAAGATACTTATTAAGGCCTTATAAGAAAAATCTTGCCTGCATTACGTGGCAACCTCATATGATTAGGATTGTATATCTGCTAGGGCAAAATAATGGCAGCTTTTAAAACTGATAGATCAAGCAACTGCAGACCAGAATCTAGTTTATTGCTTAGAAAAGCCTTACCAAAATAATAATAATAATAATAATAATAATAATAATAATAATAATAATAAGAAGAAGAAGGAGAAGGAGAAGGAGAAGGAGAAGGAGAAGGAGAAGGAGAAGGAGAAGGAGGAGGAGGAGGAGGAGGAGGAGGAGGAGGAGGAGGAGGAGGAGGAGGAGGAGGAGGAGGAGGAGAAGGAGAAGAAGAAGAAGAAGAAGAAGAAGAAGAAGAAGAAGAAGAAGAAGAAGAAGAAGAAGAAGAAGAAGAAGAAGAAGAAGAAGAAGAAGAAGAAGAAGAAGAAGAAGAAGAAGAAGATCATCTTGTGGGACTTTTGAATACAAACAGATCATCATTTGGAGCACAACACACCAGATATCACGGTTGTAGAGTGCCGAAGTGTACAGTTTATAGATATCGCTGTTCCTGGAGATGCCAGAGTTGAAGAAAAAGAACTAGAAAAAATAATAAAATATCATGACCTGGCCATCGAAACTACACAGTTATGGATGAAGCATGTCACAGTGACACCCATTGTCATCGGGGCACTTGGCACCATGTCCAAAATTTTTACTAAAGACATCAGCAAGTTGCAGCTTCCTGCAATAACACCAGCGGAACTCCAAAAAACTGTGCTACTTGGAACATCGTACATTCTACAAAGGTACTTGGTTGATACCTAGGATGCTGGCAGCAAACTGTATCAACCATTAGCACCAGTCAACGGTATTTGCAATGCATTTTTAAATATTCAGTTGGCTGAGTTTCATGTTTCATGAATAAAGTAAATAATAATAAATAATAAAACAATAGAAACAAAGGCAGAAAATAAGGAAAAACAGCTGGATGACAGATTAAATAGATTGAAAACCAAAGCTTTGAATGGACAGCACTTGAAAAACATTGAAGGAAAATGTAATGTCAACTTGACATGGACATGGCTTAAGATGGGATCCATCAAGAAAGAAACAAAAGGTTTAATACTGGCTGCTCAAGAACAAGCACTACAAACTAAGGCCATGAAAGCAAAGATACAAAAATCCACTGACAACCCAAACTGCCGACTTTGCAACAACGAAGTCGAAACTGTTTCACATTTAGTATGTGAATGCAGCAAAATCGCACAAACTGATTACAAAGCTAGATTAATCCACTGGCCATTATGTAAAAAAAATACGATTTATCTTTATCCAAAAAGTCATAGGAGCACAAAGTGGAAAAAGTTTACCAAAAATGAGAAGGTGAAGATCTTGTGGGACTTTTGAATACAGATGGATTGTCATTTGGGAAACAACACACCAGATCTCATGATTGTCGAGGGCTGAAGCATACAGTTTATTGATATCGCTGTACCAGGAGACGCCAGAGTCGAAGAAAAATAACTGGGGGGAAAATCATGAAATATCGCGACCTGGCCATCGAAACTACACTTAAATATCATTTAAGTCGCATTTGAACAACGATTACTAGTTTATTTCATACAAAGTGGCTATTTTATGTTATTTTGTCTATTTTGGATGTTCATCATACAGTTTACTATGGACGTTTTAATGTTAGAATAGAATAAATCTTTATTACAGTCAGAGACCAGCAATACACGCTACATTTAACCATATATTAAAAAGTACTCACTTTGAGATATAATTTTAAAAATGTCAGCATTATAAGTGGAAAGTAGCATACATGTTCTCACTTTGTTCAGGTCATTTGCTGGTTTACCTAGGTGCAAAAGCGTTAAGTATGTATGTAAAAACCATGGTCCAGAAATTGTTAGAGATATGTCCAAATGATTGGTACAAGATCACAACTATCCTTCTATAACCAATTTTTTTCTTATGGACATTGCGGAAGCACAGAATTTTGCCACTGCATGCGTAGTAGCCGGGTTTGTGTCCTGGAGGAGGAAGTCCAGATAAAAATTGCTTGCCCTCCCTGGTAATCTCTCTAATAAGGGGAGAATATATACAGACCTGCAAGCTCTGTATAGCTCACAGTGTAGTAGAACGTGTGAGATATCTTCCACTTCTCTTTTACCACATATACAGACCCGTTCTGCTATAGGTGTTCTCTTATACCTGCCCTGGAGAAGTGCAGAAGATAGAATGTTAAATCTGGCTCTGAAGAAAGCTATTCTTTGTTTTGGGAAGATGAGGTCATTTAAATATCTTGCTGATTCCCACATACCCTGATTGATTCTGTTCCTATTATGGAAAGGTAATCTATTTAGTTCTTCTTGGAACTCCATGTCCTTCATTCTATTAGTTACTACTAATAGACATTTTAATGTTGTATGCCATTGGGATGGAAATCTATGAACAATAACTGAAGAGAATACAACTTTTAAAGCTAGCAAGTTACACTTCATACACTTTTGTATGCAAATAACGAAGGAGTAAGTTTCCCTAAGGTCACATAACTCTTTTGTAGAGTGTTGTGTTGCACATGAACAGTGTGAGCATTTGTATATACTAAAAGACCAACAAATACAGAGATAATTACTTTATTATATTAAGGATGCAAGATTAAAAAAAAGGAAAGAGATATCAAAGTGTGAAGATACTAACATAGCAGCTTTGATATACTGCAAGGTATGTGCCAAGTCTCCATAATTGTTATTCTAACAAGTTTGTCTCTGTACTGTAGAGTGAAAGTAAGTAAAACAACAAAACACTATCATTAAATCCTTTCATTTGCTAAAGGCATAAATTCCATAATTATTTCTATCATTAAAAATACATTGGGAAAACGAGAACTAGTGAGCAATTCAATAAGCAACTATAAGATTTTTTAAAAATGAATATAACATATATAAACAACTGCAGAACTGAAAAGCATAAACTAAATTTTTATTTCAGTTCTATATACCTTGGTTATTTTAATTACATTGTGTAGCACTGATGCTTCATTAATTAATTTAATTCAATTAATTAATTTATTTATTTATTTATTACATTTATAAACTTAATTAATTAATTTATTACATTTATAAACCGCCCCCTCTCCCCGAAGGGACTCGGGGCGGTGTACAGGAAAATTAAAAAACTATCTAAAAACATACAAGACATACAAAGTTAAAAACGAATTAAATTACCCTGTACAAGACTTTAAAACATTAAAATTATAACCCATTAAAACCAAATAGATAATTTGCAAAAAATAGACTGGGGCAAGAAGCGTCGATTAGGCCAAACCGGCCTGATGAAATAAATAAGTTTTTACTTTTTGGTGGAAGGTGCGGAGGTCCGTGGTCGTTCTAATATCCGGAGGTAGGTTGTTCCAGAGGATTGGGCCCATCACAGAGAAGGCCCTTCCCCTGGGTGTCGCCCGCTGGCACTGCCTAGTGGACGGCACCCGGAGAAGTCCCTCTCTGTGGGAGCGAATCGGCCGAAGTGATGTATGGGGCAGGATACGATCCCGCAAATAAAAAAATCTTATCTTAAAAAATCTTACTTATCTTATTGTAAACCACGAATTATCCATTTGAATTACCCATTCAAAATTAGCAATTTTGCTTATTTTTCTTTTCTGCTTATTTTTTTTTTTTACTATAGTAGTTCTAGTAGCTTAATGTCTATGTGAATAGTAGAAACACTGTTTTGTATCTGCAGATCTAGAAACTTCTTTCTGATAAACCTCATTATAATCTTCTAACTTCCAATTATTTTTAATACTAGTCACTCTGTAATTAAATCAGTTACCTAAAGCTGGCTAGGTTAGTGATTATATGCTCAAGCATTCAGCTACTGATATTTGAACTACCTATATTAAACCTTTGGGTTATTTATTATGGAATACTTTGAAAATATAATTTGAGACCAAGTAAACAGATATCTGCCTGGAATTGGAAACATTGACTGGAACGCCAGCAAAGATCTAAGACCAGGTATCGATCGCAAAGAGTCCATTTCATAGGTCAATCTTTTTTTTTGTTTAATTATTAAGGTAATTGATTAACAATAATTTAAATCAACATTTATTATTATTATTATTATTTATTAGATTTCTATCCCGCCCTATCTCCCCAAAATGGGACTCAGGGCGGCACACAGGAATTAAAAATCTAAAAATACAACAATGCAAAATTCTACAAAAGTTTAAACTAAAATTAAATAATTTAGCCCGTGCTAAAAGAACAATTTAATTTAAAACCCAACTCTAAAAATAGCATAGCTATAGCAGCTATGCCAGGCCGGCCATATAGAAGAAATATGTTTTCAGTGTCCGGCGGAAGACGCGAAGGTCGGTGATAGTACGAAGGCCTGGGGGGAGGTCATTCCAGAGGGCGGGGCCTGCCACAGAGAAGGCTCTTCCCCTGGGCGTCGCCAGCTGGCATTGTCCGGCAGACGGCACCCTAAGGAGGCCCTCCCTGTGACCGTTGATTAAAAAAAAAAAAAACTTTGCAAGCTTAGATATTCTTAAAATTGCTAACAAAACTACCCACACCCACTTATTACTGAAAAGTCTTCTAACTATAACTTCCCAATTTTATGGCAGAGTAACAAGCCAAAATAAGAAATCAAGATGAATTCAGTCTGTTTTACCAGACAGCAGGCAAGCAAGTTGCATTAGTATAACAAACTAAGTTTCCTGACAGTGAATAAATAAAACAGTCCACAGAAGAGGAATTTCATATATCAAAGTTCAGGCAATCTCCACTAGAATCCCAATGAATTGAGTGAGAGAAACATTTGCAGCCTGCAAGGAAACTGGGCCGCAATGAGAAGGTGGACATTTGTCTGGAGTTTAGTAATAATGAAATGTCACCAGGACTTCTTCCAAAAACACTGCTCTTTTTCTCCTGCTGGATCCTGCCTGCTGACTGAATCTTTTAGAATAGTTTCTTGTTTGCCCAAGTTTTGCCTTCTTTTCTCACGCAAATGCTAATATCCCAGGCCTCAATGTTAGAATTTTGTCACCTTGTCTATCCATTCCATGATGACAGAAAATTTCTGGAAATATTATAAAATCAGGCTAGAAATCCAAAGACCATGGATTTAAGTGCCACCTTGGCATGAAAGCCAGCTGAGTGACCTTGGGACATTCACTATCTCTAAGCCCAACCCACCTCAGATGGTTGCTGTTGTGGGGGTAATAATAAGAGGATCTTGATAAATACAGTGCTGTAGATCTTTTATGATTTTCCAATTTCTCAACAGTTTTAGATTAAGATTAGATTAACAGAGTTGGAAGGGATCTTGTCAGGGGTTCCCAAACTTGGCAACTTTAAGACTTGTGGACTTCAGCTCCCAGAATTCTCCAGCCAATTCTGGGAATTGAAGTCCACAAGTCTTAAAGTTGCCAAGTTTGGGAACCCCTGTTGTAGGTGATCTAGTTCAACTGCCCACCCAAGCAGAAAACCCTACACTATATCTGACATGGTATAGGGCTTCCTGCCGAGGCAGGGGGTTGGACAAGATGACTTCCAAGGTCCCTTCCAACTCTGCTATTGTATTATTGTATTACAGGAGATAGGTAGATAGGGGAATAGATAGAGTGGGAGAAATACAGTAGGTAGGTAGGTAGGAATATAGAGGGATAGATAGAGAGGGAGAAATAAGGTAGGTAGGTAGGTATGTAGGTAGGTAAGTAGGTGGATAGATAGGGAGAAACATGGGAGGTAGGTAGGTCGGTAGGTAGGTCGGTAGGTAGGTAGGTAGGGAGAGGGAGAAAGGAAGAAATATAGTAGGTAGGTAGGTAGGTGGATAGATAGATAGATAGATAGATAGATAGATAGATAGATAGATAGATAGATAGATAAAAATACAGTAAGTAGGTAGGTAGGTAGGGGGATAGATAGAGAGGGAGAAATACAGTAGATAGGTAGATAGAGGGAGAAAGGAAGAAAAACTGTAGGTAGGTAAGTAGAGGGATAGACAGAGAGGGAGAAATACCATATGTATGTATGTATGTATGTATGTATGTATGTATGTAGGTAGGTAGGTAGGTAGGTAGGTGTATAGATAGATAGGGAGAAATACGGTAGGTAGGTAGGTAGATAGAGGGAGAAAGGAAGAAATACAGTAGGTAGGTAGGTAGAGGGATAGATAGAAAGGGAGAAATACAGAAGGTAGATAGGTTGGGGGTTATATAGTGGTTGTGTGTATGTGTGCAGGTGTGCAGGTGTAGATCTATACACAGATTGGTTGGCCATTTAACCAGAGTGGGCCACAGCAACGCGTGGCCGGGTATACCTAGTTACAAATAAATAAAAAGGTGAAACATCCTTCCTTCCACCCTGCCCGAACCTTCCAAATCATGTGACTGCTTTGTAATCTTCCACAAGTTTTAAAGTAAGTTCATTTGCACTCTCCCATCAATTACTACAGTTACTAATCAAATAAATGTAGCATGAGACATTTTAAGGTATCTGTATCAAATGTTTTGACTATCTTTGATCTGTCCTTTAAGGAGCAGTGAGGTATATTCTTTAAATACTTTCTCAATATTTCTATTTATACATCTATAAGGTTGGCCTACAGTATTTTTGACTACACATAAATCTGATTTGCAAGCATATAAAGCATATGCGCTTTATATGCTTGCAAAGTACCTAGGCATGCAGACTGTTGTTACAAGCATGTGTGAAAGAATGGGTCACTCTCAGGAGCTCAGTGTGGAACTGGGATAGGAGGCCATCTGTGCAACAAATCCAGGCGTCAAATTTCCTCGCTCCTAAATATTCCACCGTCAACTGTCAGCTGTATTATAAGGACGTGGAAGTGTTTGGGAACGACAGCAACTCAGCCACGAAGTGGGAGGCCACGTCAACGGACGGAGCGGGGTCAGCGGATACTGAGGCGCTTAGTGCGAAGAGGTCTCCAACCTTCTGCAGAGTCCATCGCTACAGACCTCCAAACGTCATGGGGCCTTCAAATGAGCTCAAGAACAGTGCGCAGTGGACCGATGTCCTATTGAACCCCATGGATTAGGAATGGGATGTCACTTACTGTAAGTTCACATGCGAGTAAAGGCAGGGAGCGAATACTTTTGCCGATATAGTGTATCTGAAACTATTCTGGAACACAGTTAGAAACCCTAGTTTGTAAAGCACCTTAGGAAGGAAAGAAGTATATGCTTGCAAAAAAAAAAACACATTTCTGCTTTGTGCTGAACAACTTAATTGTTCCTGTATTTTACTAGCAAAAAATAAGAATTGGAAATTATCATTGCCTGCAGACATATGATATGGACTGCCTTTGTGTGCAGCCATACAAAAATGGCATATTGCAATGCCCATGCCAGCTCCGTAGATATAAATAATTACACATTCTTGGCCACTATACACCTGTGATAATACTGTTTCCAGAGCTATTAAACTGACATCTGTGTATAGAGGAAGAGATCCCGCTGTTTTTGGATATGTTCTCTATAACTCTATAAGAGAGATAATTTTGCATCCAAGACTTGTATCTGACAGCAGGGCGGGAGGAAGCCAAGGTTTAAAAAAACAAGGTAATTCTTGCTTCTTTCAAGCATGTACTCAACATCGTAAGCTTTATAATGCTTTCCAAAAGGAGCAGAGTTTAGACAAAACTGAATAATTATAACTATTATAACTATTAACATTATTAAAATATAGTATACATCTCACCACATAGGGACTCGGGGCGGCGCACAGGGAATATAAAATATAAATACATAGATATACAAAATAAAACGTTCATTAAAACTCAATTAAATTAATCCACCCTGCGCTAAAAACCCATATTAAAACCCCTGAATTAAAACTTTGGTAGCTAAAGGCAGTACAGTGTCGAGTAAAATCATGCCAGGCTGCTTCTTGTTGGAAGAAGTGCGTTTTTAACCGCTGGCGGAACAGGCGGAGGTCCGAGATGACACGGAGTTCAGGGGGGAGCGCGTTCCAGAGGGTTGGGCCCATCACAGAGAAGGCTCTACCCCTGGGCGTCGCCAACCGGCATTGCCTGGTTGACGGCACCCGGAGTAGACCCTCTCTGTGCGAGCGTATCTGTCGTAGGGACGTATGGGGCAGTAGGCGGTCTCGTAGGTAGCTAGGCCCCGTGCCATGGAGCACCTTGAAGATGGTCATCACAACCTTGTAACGCACCCGGAAGGTCACAGGCAGCCAGTGCAGCTCGCGCAGGAGCGGTGTTATGTGGGATTCCTTGAGGCACCCGTAATCACCCACACGGCCGCATTCTGGACCAACTGCAACCTCCGAATGCATCTCAAGGGGAGCCCCATGTAGAGAGCGTTACAGTAGTCCAGACGAGAGGTCACGAGCGCTTGAGTGACTGTGTGAACACTTTCTTTTTGTACATTCCATTCCACATTGTCTATCCTCCCAAAATATTTTCCAAGGCATATGTGACATCGATTGAGATGAGGAAAACAGCTTGGCCGGAGCCTCAAATAACATCCCACACCAATACTGTGTTCCAAATCTTTTAATGAAAATGGCCGTCATCCATTTCAAATAGATACCAAAAACAGTAAAATGGGGACGAGAGCTTCAGGAGAGAATTAGTGAACTAAGTGCGATGCAAAATATCAACTAGAATATATTTTATTTCCAGTTAATTTAATTTAATTTAATTTATTATATTTATAAACTGCCCCCTCTCCCTGAGGGGACTCGGGGCGGTGTACAGGAAAATTAAAAACCAACTAAAAACATACAATACACACAAATTTAAAAACGAATTAAACTACCCTGTACAAAATTTAAAAACCATTAAAATAACCACCCATTAAAACCCAATAAACAATTTGAGAAAACAGACTGGGGCAAGAAGCGTAGATTAGGCCAAGTCGGCCTGATGAAACAAATAGGTTTTTACTTTTTGGCGGAAGGCGCGGAGGTCCGTGGTAGTTCTGATATCCGGGGGTAGGTCGTTCCGGAGGGTCGGCCCCATCACAGAGAAGGCCCTCCCCCTGGGCGTCGCCCTCTGGCATTGCCTAGTGGACGGCACCCGGAGAAGTCCCTCTCTGTGTGAGCGAATCGGCCGAAGGGATGTATGGGGCAGGATACGATCCCGCAAATAACTAGGTCCTGTGCCATGGAGCGCTTTAAAGATGATAATCAACACCTTGGAATGCACCCGAAAGGCCACAGGCAGCCAGTGCAGCTCGCGCAGGAGTGGTGTTACGTGAGAGTATCTAGTGACTCCCAGAACTGCCCGCGCGGCCGCGTTCTGGACCAGCTGTAGTCTCCGGGTACATCTCAAGGGGAGCCCCATGTAGAGAGCATTACAGTAGTCCAGCCAAGACGTCATAAGAATCAAAAATCCCAAACCTTCAACTCAAGGAAAAACTACTCCGATTTTTTTTAAAATTTTGCAAAGATATCTTGTTCTCTACCTTGCCACTTTAGAGTTCATTTGTTTTGTACAAAAATCTATCCCCACCTACAAAGTCATACAACGGATTGTTGGAAGAGTGTAGTCTGAAACTCTGAAAAAAATGTTTGATGTTAGAAAGACATCTGAGGATAATAATCACTTGGACTTATACATGGTGCATTGACTTAACTGTATAAACTCTAGATAATCGAAAGGGCGTTTAGTTATTCTAATATGTTTTTTTATGAACACTTTTAATGAGGATAACACGCAGGCATCATTCCTGTTCTACTGTGTAAAATGTGCCTATGTCAAAAATTAAAATTGTATGAATATCATATTCTCCAGAAGGCATAGAAGTAAATTGTTGCAATAATAAGACATTAAATATTGAAAACTGTGAACCACAACTTAGCATAATAATAATAATAATAATAATAATAATAATAATAATAATAATAATAATAATAATAATAATAATAATAATAATAATACAATACAATAGCAGAGTTGGAAGGGACCTTGGAGGTCTTCTAGTCCAACCCCCTGCGTGGGCAGGAACCTTATACCATTTCAGACAAATGGCTATCTAACATCTTCTTAAAGACTTCCAGGGTTGGGGCATTCACAACTTCTGGAGGCAAGCTGTTCCAGAGGTTAATTGTTCTGACTGTCAGGAAATTTCTCCTTAATTCTAAGTTGCTTCTCTCCTTGATTAGTTTCCACCCATTGCTTCTTGTCCTGCCCCCAACAATCTTTATTGTCATTGTAAAAATTACAATGAAATTGGTTATAATTGAACTTTGTCATTAAAATAAAGCAGGAATTTACCTAGATAAGTAGGCACAGCGAAAGAGGGAGGGAGGGAGGGAGGGAGGGAGGGAGGGAGGGAGGGAAGGAAGGAAGGAAGGAAGGAAGGAAGGAAGGAAGGAAGGAATTAATTCCACTTTTGAATTTAGAAATTTGCAAGCAAAAGATAATCATTTGTTCATATACAATTTATATCAAAAGTTTGAATTGGTTTGGGTAAACAGAGAAATACTGATCACTAATACCAATTTAAAAGCCCATCAGTCTTTTAAGTTCTCTCCTCATTATGCATTGCATGGATAAATGGATGATTCTTTAGCATTTATCCCAAAACACTGGGACTAGAGATGCAGGATCTCATCATTCTCCAATGGCAAGCTAAACTAGCCTTTCCCAAGTTTACTTGCTTTCTACCTTTCCTTATCAAACAGAACAAAACTATTTTTGGTAGATTCAATGCTTTAAGATTCACTAAGTTGTTCACTTTGCTTCAATTTTGCCGTTGAGGTATCTTGCGTTTAGAAACCGTTCTCATAAGCCCAAAATTGAGACATTCTTTTTTCTTGGATCCTTATAGGATGCTTATATACAACCATACAGTACTGCAAAAATCTAATCCCGTACATCTTCTGAACACCAACATTTCTTGTATCTTTCACATAAAAGTAGATTTCTTTGATAAAGTAAGAAAAGGAAATGGCTTTCATTGGATGAACATATTCAAAGTGAAGGTGTTTCTATTATGCCATCGCAGGTGTATAGAGTCCTCTGAGATAAAAGCCAGTACGGCGATTTCTTGCAATGACACAGACAAAAAAACAAACAAACATCACATAATGTTTGAAAAGATGTTGACAGACAAGCAGGGAACAGTCGATTGCAGTACCTCCAAAACGCAGCCGCGCGGGTAATTACGGGAGCCACCAGATGCTCCCACATAACACCGATCCTGCGCGAGCTGCATTGGCTTCCTGTGGCCTTTCGGGTGCGCTTCAAGGTTCTGACGACCATCTTTAAAGCGCTCCATGGCTCGGGGCCTAGTTATACACGAGACCGCCTCCTGCCCCATACATCCCTTAGACCGATACGCTCCCACAGAGAGGGCCTTCCCAGGGTGCCGTCGGCCAGACAATGCCGACTGGCATTGGAAAAAAATTAGTCTCAGTTCTGCTTTACATCTGATCTCACTTCCACTCCAATTGTAGCCACTAAGGTACCCAAAACTTTATGAAGTCCAAGATGCATGAAACCTTTTCCCACAATATGTATCTGGTTAGACTTCTGTTTTCTTAAAAATCAAAGATCTATAAGCCAAACATGATGTTGTCTCACATTTAATCCATGAGGGTGTGTGTGTGTGTGTGTAGGGAAGGGTGTAGCCTTTAAGTATTTTGAAGATTGGTCCTACCAGAATTCAGCATACAACAATTGAACCTTATAGGTGTTTCATACCTGTTTTCAAAGGAAGGAAGGAAGGAAGGAAGGAAGGAAGGAAGGAAGGAAGGAAGGAAGGAAGGAAGGAAGGAAGGAAGGTTCTAAAAGAGAAGTTTACATAATTGTTTCAAACAGAAACATCATTATACAAAAAAAAACTTGGTAGAAAATTCACCTCTGTCCATTTGCAAGTTTTCAGGACATTACTTTGACTATTATGGCACTCTACCGAAGGAAAATCAGTATGGTGCCTGCCTCGTAAAAATGTTAATCTATGATCAAAACTTATTTTCCCTACTGATTGCAAATCAGTATTCACCACAATGTCTATTTTTTGTGTAACTAGGGATATATTTAATTTCTATTTCTTTTTTTCCCGTGTGTATTTAATTTTAGTCTGCAAACATCTTGGATGGTGCTTCCTTCTATAGAGTTCCTTGTCCAACCATATCATACAATTAAATAGCAAAAAAAGCTATAATAAAGGCAGGTTTGGCCTTTTCTTTAAAAATGTGACCTTTCTATGATAATATAATTTCAGAATACTAAAAATATGTTTCATGATGGACTAACTTTTTTTTGGGGGGGGGGGATTCTGGCAACAGCCATAGAAATATGTACAAAATTTAGGGCGAAATAGGCAGCTTGCCCTATTTTCTATACCTCTTTGTACACTCCAGATGTTGCTATAATGAAGGGCAAGATGCGAAGGGACTATAAATAAAATTTCAAAAGCAGATAAATAAGATTGAAAGTCTCGTAGGACATTCTGCTCCCATTCAGGAAAGTGAATGAATAAGAATAAGAAAGTGAAGCAGCCGGAACAACTCCGTAAGAGATAGGAAATATTATTTGGCTGTCAAACGAACCCTAAGATTTATATGGAATGATGTTGATTATAATCAAAATAAAACTAGAGCTCGAATCCACGCCATTATGGATGGATTGTGCCAGTGTTTATTATTTTAATTTAAAGAATCCAAATTTCTGTATAAGGAAGAATCTCTTTCTTCACTGGGACAAAACACTTGTCTATCTGTCTGTCTGTCTGCAACATCATGTTTAGCTTGACTAACCAGAACTGTGAAGTGTATTCAAGAGCACCAACCTGCCATATAAGAACATAACCATATCAAACACTTATATTAACATTTCACAGCTTTGTAAATAATGCATGAATTCCACCTTTTGGCTCACTGTTATCTTACTTCTCTTTGGTTGTTGCGAGCTTAGGCTGGATGGCTGGACAGAAGGTCTTTAAAACTTAAACAAATAATTTCTAAGTGAACCCACCATGGCCATGCCCACCCAGCAAACGGGCAGACAACCCCTTGCTAAAAGTTTTGAAGCCCACCTCCGAATGCATGGCATAAGTCAGGGGTAGTCAACCTTTTTATACCTACCGCCTACTTTTGTATCTCTGTTAGTAGTAAAATTTTCTAACCGCCCACCGGTTCCACAGTAACGGTGATTTATAAAGTAGAGAAGTCAATTAAATTTTTAAAAAAGGAAAGTGCTTCAGTATCGGACAAAACCCCTACCGCCCACCATGAAAGCTGGAATGCCCACTAGGGGGCGGTAGGGACCAGGTTGACTACCACTGGCATAAGTAAACCAACCTATCAGGACTATATTCAGCATTCTTATTTTGAATACAGCAAAGTCCATATTTGCTGAGGAGTATAAATCCTTCCATTCTCCATCGTTCAGCCAGAGCTGAAGAAGCTTCTTGGAATGAGAAGAGAAACGTCTTCAAAGAAAAACCAGAAAGTCCAGTTGGCTCTTGAAAAAGAACCCTTGGGATTTCACATAGGGTATTGTTATCCACAGGATCGCATCCTGCCCCATACATCCCTGCGGCCGATTCGCTCCCACAGAGAGGGACTTCTCCGGGTGCCGTCCGCTAGGCTATGCCAGTGGGCGATGCCCAGGGGAAGGGCCTTCCCTGTGGTGGGCGCGACCCTCTGGAACGACCTTCCCCCCGAAATTAGAACAACTAAGGACCTCCACTCCTTCCGTCAAAAATTAAAAACGCAATTTTTCTGCTTGGCCGGCCTAGGATAGTCAACTGTTTAGGGTTTTTATGATTAATTTCTAGTTTTAAATAATGGGTTTTTAGCGCAGGGTTAATTTAATCTTATTTTATATTGTATTATGCTGTGATTTTATATGTATTTTAAATTCCCTGTGCCCCGCCTCGAGTCCCTTCGGGGAGAGAGAGCGGGTTATAAATTAAAATTTATTTATTATTATTATTTATTATAATAGTCTCCACTTGAGGATATGGGTTTTTACATTTAGGGGAACCAACTCTCAATGTGTCCAGATGACTATTTTATTCAAAATGCACGATTCAAATGGCTCTTCCTAAAACACACCCAACACCATTACCACTATTTTCTGCTTTTCAATGAAGGGCATTCAAGCCATTTCTAACCATGAAGAAAAATCGTGGCTTTTCCCAGTTGAAAAATTAATGTGCTCCTAGACTGACATAGACATGTGCATTTCCCGCTCACTGGATTGGCTATTATTGTCCGTTCATTTTATTCCTACATTCTACCAGTGCCTTATACTAATTCTAATCCCTCTGGTTTGCCCGTGTTCTAATTATGCTTGTTTATTTAGGCATCATGGTGTATTTTGACTTTGAAATTGCTGTTGGATTTTTCTTCTCTTTTTTTTTCCTGCCATGGAGAACGAGAAAGATAAATGACTTCAGTGTTTTGCTTCACCTCATGAAAAGGATTGTGCTATAATGCATACAAATTTGGATTCCCAACTTGAATGGAAGGTAGGCTAAGAAATACATCATTTGCTGCTTGATTAAAACTCTGACAAAAGTCCTGAACTGTGAAGAATTATAAATGATCTCTCACTGCATAATTTGTAATGTAATTATTTTGAAAAGAATCTTAGAAATCCAGAGTATTTTTTGGTTTCCCCCCCTCACGCAAAAATGTTATTATTATAAGGAAGGGAATGAATAATTGAGTTGACTAATGTTGTGATTAAATCAGCTTTTGCCCCAGGAGCATCTACTATGAAGACCATTAACAAACACACAAAAACGCCTAATGAAATCTCAGATGTTTTCATGACTTATTCATGACAACAATCACATTGCTATAAGCCTATATTATATATGGATGCTACTTCCTTAGTATTCAACACAATATGGGTATAAAATACGTAGATAAGTGATTCTGGAAGGAGGACTTTATCTTAATTTTTCAATTCCCATCAGGTGAACGTGTGGGAGTTGACTAAAACTAATAGAGCACTTGATGTTCAATGCAGAATACTCCACTACCTAGTATTATCACTTATTGTGCATCTATATAACACCCTTAATCCGCTTGTCTCCTTGTTGAACCTGGCTAGAAATAAAGTTCTGTTTTGGACAGAAGTTTATCAGTCTTACTGAATATCGTAGACTGCAGGAGGAGGCAGCTTTATCATTCTATCATTTTACTGCTACACAGATGAGTTTGTCCAAACCAAAAATAATATACAGCCATACCCTTACTGGGATTGGAACCTGTGGTTGTTTTTACATGTTAGGCAGTTGTAGTAGCCACCAAGGCACAAGTTGTTCTCCCTTATCAGTTGAGCCAAGGAAATGATTAAGTGTTATGTCAAAGCACCAAATATGCCCAAATATGCTCCCTCCCATATTTGGGCATACCAGGTGCTTTGACACCAAGGCACAAGTTGTTCTCCCTTATCAGTTGAGCCAAGGAAATGATTAAGTGTTATGTCAAAGCACCAAATATGCCCAAATATGCTCCCTCCCATATTTGGGCATACCAGGTGCTTTGACATAACACTACACACACACACACACTTGTGTCACAACACCCTGGTAAGCCCCAATTAAGGGAGGAAGCAAAGCTGCTTTCCTTTTCTGTCTTTCGGCTCATCACAAGAGACCACGCAGACAGAAAGCTATTTGTTTCATTGCCTTTGTTTACATTTGTGTTACGTTTGTGCTGATAAATAAATAAACAAGGGAGACTAGTATAGATCTATTTGAAGCTATTTAGCTCTCATCAGCTAGCCATTTATTTATTTATCAGCACACAAATGTAAACAAAAGGCAACGAAACTAATAGCTTTCTGTCTGCATGGTCTCTTGTGATGAACCGAAAGACAGAAAAGGAAAGCAGCTTTGCTTCCTCCCTTAATTGGGGCTTACCAGGATGTTGTGTATATACGTATTCCTCTGGTTCAGCTGATCAGGAGGAGAACCTGGTGGCTTAGTGGCCTAAACATCTGCCTAACATGTAATACAGCCCCGGTTCAGATCCCAATAAGGGTATGGCTAGCTGATGAGAGCTAAATAGCTTCAAATAGATCTATACTAGTCTCCCTTGTTTGTTTATTTATCAGCACAAATATATATATTTGTGCTGATAAATATATATATATATAGCTATATAAGTATGTATGTATGTATGTATGTATGTATGTATGTATGTATGTATGTATGTATGTATGCTGAATATACATCTCCCAACACACTATATTTTTGAAATGCATCAGGACAAGAAAGTCTGCTTACTAGTTCTGTATCTCAGAACTAGTGTAACATAGTCTACTAGGCTTACGACCATTTCAGCCTTAACCATCTCCCGAGTACAGTCGTAAAAGTCAAACGGAATGTATAAACAGGTAAGAAATGCACTTCTCAGCAGCCAAACCAGTGCAAACACTCCTACTAAAGGAAGGAACAAAATACATACATTAAACCCTGAAGGCTTTTTGAAATTGAAGAGAACTGCTACTGATCCGATCTCCAAGAGAATACTAAGGCAGTGGTTGACAGTGGTGAATTTCTGCCCATTTCCTTCTACTGGAGAAATGTTCCATCCAATTCTTCCACAGCAAATTTGAAAGAAAATTTCAGAAGACCGTTTCGATCCATCTTAAATAGTATGTTTTGTTGACTTAATTTTAAGTCGAGCTGAATTTTAATTGTGTTGTGTTTAGTTTTTCTCTCAGTGGTGCCCTTGGCATGTCACTCAAAGGCCAAGTGAGTGACCCTTTGACACAAAGAAGAACACTATTTGCAACTTATTCTCTGAGAGGTCATTGTTATGCATCCAAAATAGCATTATGTGCACAAGTAGAAGGAATGAAAGAGTTTCTCTTTATCTTAAACTTAAGAATAAGAAAACCCTTAGGGAAAAAAAAGAACAACAAGAAAGAGGCCAACAAAAGAAATCAATGAAAATTAAGCGTGCAAGAAACAAAGACTTATGAGTAGAGATAAATTGAATATCCTGGAACAGAAGATAACTAATAACGTTTTTCAGTCTTAAGACAAAATCTATTAGACTGAAACAAAGATTTCATTTGTTTGTAATTCTCAGGTAGATGTGAGAGCTTGATATTCTAGTTAGCACGTAGAAAAAGGAACCAAAAATAGGAATAGCTTTATGAGGACTTAGGACAGCAAAATTCATAGTTATTTTCTAATTGTTGCAATGAATTTCTTTCTTTAAAAAATAAAATCAAATCAAAATCAAATTCGGATTTATTAACCGCACCCTCTCCCCACAGGGACCCGGGGCGGTGCACAGGAGAAACTAAAAACAATATACAATAAATACAAAATACATACTTTAAAACATAATTAAACAGTGTTACCCGTGCTAAAAATGATTAAGAACCCATTAAAATGCATTTGGAATCAATAGACAGAGAGAATTATTCAAGGCCGGCCAGTCGAAATGAATCTATACCAAAGACAAAGAGTTATGTTTGTTGATTCTAACATGAAAAACAACATGAACTAAATAATATTTTATTAACTTTCAAAATGATCTCATATTGGAATATTACAGAGAAGTCTGCAATATCCATTGTTATCAAACAAACAAAAACAATTTTTATTTTATTGTATTTATTTTAATCACATTTATATCCCGTCCTTCTCCACGAAGGACCCAGGGCGGCGCACAGGAATTTAAAAACATACAAAACAATAAATACAGAATTTAAAAACATATTAAACTATAATCCTATGCTAAAATCCAAATTAAAAACCCCAATTTAATAGTCCCAACGGGAGGTTAGGCTAGGCCGGCTTGCTGAAAGAGATGTGTCTTTAGACACTGGCGGAAGAGGCAGAGGTCCGAGATGGTACGCAATTCAGGAGGTAGGTCTTTCCAAAGGGCAGGGCCCACCACAGAGAAGGCTCTTCCCCTGGGTGTCGCCAGTCGGCATTGCCCGGCCAACGGCACCCTGAGAAGGCCCTCTCTGTGGGAGCGGATCGGCCGAAGGGATGTATTTTGAATTATCACTACACAAGCTCCATCCTTTTCATATGTGCATAAAAAAGGGCCATCATAGTGTGACATTATTTTCACTGTTATCCCTCTTTGAGCCTCCTTGAATACTTTTCCGTTGATATTAAGAAGGATGTAGAGTATAATTTGGCTAACTTTGTGGATAATAATTACATGGTGAGTTTATGAGATCTGTAACACATCAGTCGTAGGGATACAGTGGCTCAGTAACTAAGACTGCATGGTTGACAGAATGGTCCTTGCCATCAATTTTGCCTGTTGTCTCCCACCCTTCAGTGGGGCTCGGCTGTACATCCACATGTGATTTGTTTATCTTGTCTTTTGGTCTATGACCGCAATATATGCGAGACCGTCTCCTGCCCCATACATCCCTTCGTCTGATCCGCTCCCATAGAGAGGGTCTTCTCCAGGTGCCGTCGGCCGGGCAATGCCGGTTGGTGACGCCCAGGGGAAGGGCCTTCTCTGTGGCGGGCCCTACCCTCTGGAAGAATCTACCTCCCGATCTCCGTACCACCTCGGCCCTCCGCCTCTTCCGCCAGCGTTTAAAAGCGCACCTGTTTCAGCAAGCCGGCCTAGGGTAAATTCACCCTATAAATGATTGAGTTATACAAATTTTAAATTAGAGGGTTTTTAAACTATATTTTAATGCAGGAGTATTTAGTTTAATAGGGTTTTAGGATGTTTATATATTTTTGTACTGTATATTGTGTTTTTTAAATGCCTGTGCGCCGCCTTGGGTCCTATTGGAGATAGGTGCGGGATATAAATTTAATAAAATCAAAATCAAAGAAAGTTTTATTATTATTACTAAGACCCTGAGATTGTCGGTTAGAAAATCGGTAATTTGGCGGTTCGAATCCCTAGCACTGCATAACGGAGTGAGCTCCCGTTACTCGTCCCATGCTTCTGCCTACCTAGCAGTTCGAAAGCATGTAAAAATGCAAGTAGAAAAATAGGAACCACCTTTGGTGGGAAAGGAACAGCATTCCACGCCCTTTCGGTGTCTAGTCATGCCTGCCACATGACCACGGAGACATCTTCGGACAGTGCTGGCTCTTCGACTTTGAAACGGAGGTAAGCACCAATCCTTAGATTCGGGAACAACTAGCACATATGTGCAAGAGGAGCCTTTTCCTTTAGTTTTAACACATCAGTCAGTCAAGAATAACTCCAGGCGTTCACATTATAGTATGTACTTTACCAGGCAACCAATTTCACAAGAACCTATACTTCAGGCAATACAAAGTGTGCAAATAAACTTATGAATGGACACACTAGGAAGTTGCAAAGATTGAAATATATCCCGAAGGAGAAATACTGCGCAACTGTGGCTCAGTCTGACATTTTGTGTTTAAAAATGTATGCTTACAAATTAGTGGATGATTTAATAAACCTCACTGTAAATTCAGCATTTAGAGCACATAGCCAAGCCTTAAGTCACAATGCCCTAATAAGATAAGTGAAAGTGTTAACTAAAAGAATGCCATATGGCCACAAGGAATGAATTAGACAGCTGGAAAATGCTAATGTCTACCTCTGGGAACCGAGGCTTTTCAGATTGTGTTTAAGGGGAAATAAAGTAATGCTAAGGTCAATTGTTTCAGTAATGTATAGAGAGGAATAATTGCATCTAACCTATCCCCCATTGAATATTTTCTATGCATAAAATGTAACCTAATTAATAATGTTAATTTTTTATCAATTTTATTAACAAAGTGACCTATATTTGCTGATTAATTGTAATTGTAATTGTAATGCAACTAATCAAATCGAAGGTACTATCTGCATATATTGATAAAGTGGACTCAACTTCTTCTGGCATACCCATTGGCCTCTGGTGGCTATCTGTCAATAAAGCAGTGTTTGCTTCATATAATGCTGTTTTTTTCTCCAACTATTTGGGAAATAGTGAGAAAATGAACATAGGTAGAAGCCTCAGATTTACAAACTTGGTAATATATCTTATCTTAGGTCTCCCCCAATAGGGAAATGAGCAAACCTCCAAATTATTTTTTTGGTTTACTTGATGTAAGAATTGCAATGTTTACTTCTAATCTCTTTTTTGGGGGGGCATTTGAAATAAGACAATTGGAATCAATCGTATTAATTTTTCAAGGATGTATAAAACCATCTTTTTCTTTGTCTCTGAATATTTGCTGATACTAATTGCTGATACTAATTTGCTGATACTAATTACAGTACTACTTACAAATGTATTTAATCTACGGTCTGCATTTCAAGGTTGAATTTGAATTGCAGATCACATAGCTGTAACCTAAGAATAGCCTTGCTGGGACAGGCCACAGCCCCTCCAATCCAGCCTTCTGTCTCCCACAGTGGCTCCCCATTTACTTCAGGGTTTTCCCAAGCAGATGTCTTCACCTGCTTATGATTCCCTGCAATGGCATTGAGAGATCTCCTGCCTATCTCTCCAACCCGGAGGGTGTCCTTAGGCATCCATCATGATAGCCATGGATACCCTTGTTCTCCAGGAACTCGTCTCATCCTTTCTTAAAGGTGTTGAGGTTGACAGCTGTCACCATTTCTTCTGGCAGGGAGTTCCATAGACCAGGGATCCTCTGGATAGATATATATATATATATATATATATATAGATAGATAGATAGATAGATAGATAGATAGATAGATAGATAGATAGATAGATAGATAGATAGATAGATAGATAGATGATATATGATAGATAGATAATGAAGATAGAAAAATAGATAATAAATAATAATAGATAGATAATGAAGATAGATAGATAGATAGATAGATAGATGATAGATAGATAGATAGATAGATAGATAGATAGATAGATAGATAGATAGATAGATAGATAGATAGATAGATAGATAGATAGATAGGAACCTAAGAACAGCCTTGCTGGAAGAGGCCACAGCCCATCCGGTCCAGCCTTCTGTCTCCCACAGTGGCTCCCCATTTGCTTCAGGGTCTTCCCAAGCAGATGTCTTCACCTGCTTATGATTCCCTGCAAATGGCATTGAGAGACATCCTGCCTATCTCTCCAACCCGGAGGGTGTCCTTAGGCATCCATCATGACAGCCATGGATACCCTTGTTCTCCATGAACTCCTCTCATCCTTTCTTAAAGGTGTCGAGGCTGACAGCTGTCACCACTTCTTGTGGCAGGGAGTTCCATAGACCAGGGATCCTCTGGGTGAAAAACTACTTCCTGACCTAAATGTTAGACTTTCTTGGTACTTCCCCATTTCAGAGGTTTTATAACATCATATCAGACGAAAGAATCTGGAAAATGTAAATATTTATGCATTCTTTTTTGCCACTGATAAAATACAGCTCAGGTGTGGAGTTGTTTTTCCTGGTGTACCAATATGCCTATGTTATTTTTCATCTAGTAATTATATGTATAATAAATATTCTGACCTAAATTCACATATATTACGGTAATTTGAAATTCTGCTGCATTACTTATCACAATTTATATTTCTTCCTATTGTTTTAATGTTTTAATGCATATTTATCAGGCAGATTTTTATGGCTCATGTCTGAATCAATATATCTACAATATGACCTACATATTATACATATATAATGTAACCTATGTGTATAACAAATCTAGCCCTCTGCTAGATTTAATTCAGTTACTAAAGGTTTAGCTGGCTATTCATCTTGAACCTGCCAAACAATTAAACAATCTTTAATAATGCAATGTGACAAAAGCAACACATTAATGTAGATATTTCAGTAGCCTATCTGCAGGGTCTACGTGAGCTGCTTATAAAGCAAATCATCAGAAATGTTATTTAGGTCCTTCAGAATGGATGGTTTGGCGGGGAAAAATCTCAGAGATGTGAAATGTTATGTTGCTTTTATCCACTGATTTGCTCCCTCCTTTAAATTGTTTCCCCAGTTCGAGTTGGTATTTGTGCAAATGTATTCTACTGAAGTAGACAGATAAAAACCACTGATTGCAGTGGGGAGGGGGGTTCCTTTCAAGGTAAAGTTGAGAACCTTATGGAGGAGTTTGGCAGCTAGAAAAAGGATCTCAATTTGACGTGGGATACTTACTAACCCTTTCCGTGACCCTGGGTTCAGCACTTTTAATAGCAAAATGGACCCAGATATGATTTCTCTAAAGTAAGACGATGTATCGGCTTCTACTCATCCTATTTGAATTACTACAGATAGTTTCTGAGTTATTTATTTATTTATTTATTTATTTATTTATTTATTTATTTATTTATTTATTTCGATTTGTTAACCGCACCAATCTCCGTCTCGACGGACTCTGGGCGGTGCACAGGACATTAAAATTTACAATAAATAACAATATACAAGAATTAAAAAGAAATTAAATAGAAAACCTGTGCTAAAATTCCCATTAAAAAAACCTATCTAACTTGGTTGAAGCTCTATTGTTCTAAAATTCAAGTTCTACGCCAGTCCGGCTTGCTGAAAAAGAAGTGTCTTAAGTGAGTGGCGGAAGAGGGGAAGGTCCGTTCGGGGGGGAGGTCGTTCCAGAGGGCGGGCCCTGCCACAGAGAAGGCCCTGTTCCTGGGCGTCGCCAGCCGGCATTGACCGGCAGTCGGCACCCTGAGAAGGCCCTCTCTGTGGGACCGTATTGGTCGGTGGGAGGTATGTGGCAGGAGGCGGTCCCGCAAGTAACTAGGCCCTGAGCCATGGAGCGATATAAAGATGGTAACAGGCTCACAACCCATCCTCAAAGTTGCAATACCCCTCTGCAGTCACGTGATCGCAAAATTCACACACTTGGCAACCAGCTTACACTTACAACCATTGCAGTATCTTGTGGCCACATGATTGTGATTTGCAACCTTCTGCATTCATGTGTTGCTTTTGTCAACCTTCTCGGCCAACTTCCAACAAGCCAAATCAATTGGAGAAGCCAAATTTGCTAAACGTCCATGTGATTCACTTAATGACCATACAATCATAACACATAAATATAGTAGTCGAATCAGCTCTGGTTATCTGTTGACTTGATTAGTTGCCACATAGCTTACTGGTCAAAATTAGGGTCCCGATTATGATTATAAGTGAGTACAATAGCAATATATTTTATATTGTTTGTTTTAACTTCCTGTGCACCCGCCCTGGGTCCTAACAAGGAGAAGGGCGGGGTATAAATTTGATAAAATAAAATAAAATATAAATTCGACTAATAAATAAATAAATAAATAAATAAAATAGCACTTAGACTTATATACCGCTTCATAGTGCTTTACAGCCCTCTCTAAGCGGTTTACAGAGTCAGCATATTGCCCCCAACAATCTCATTTTACCGACCTCGGAATGGCTGAGTCAACCTTGAGCCGGTGAGGATCAAACTCCTGGCAGGCAACAGATTAGAGCCTGCAATACTGCATTCCAACCACTGGGCCACCACAGCTCCTGCAATAGCAAAAGGGTAACTGCATAAGACAATGTTAAGAGCTATGAATTCTTTCTGGGCAATTCCTATTGTTACTCTGAGCAATAGATACATGCTTTTCAATGAGTCAACCAGTCTTCCTTAAATGATAAGAAATGTATGTATCTTTATTTACCACCCTTCTTCTAGCCAAAAACTATGCCTCTGTTTTATTCTGTAATATTGTCTATGCAAAAAGTTGCTTCTTCTACACAATATTGCCAAACGTATTTGCTCAGCCATCCAAATAATCAGAATCAGGGGTTCCAATCCCTTCCATGGCCACCGGTGTATCAAATCAAGGACCTAGGCATGCAGACTGTGGTTACAAACAGTTGTGATAGAATGGATCACTCTCTGGAGCTCAGCGTGGAACTGGGATAGGAGGCCACCTGTGCAACAGATCCAGTCGTGAAATTTCCTCGTTCCTAAATATTCCACAGTCAACTGTCAGCTGTATTATAAGGATGTGGAAGTGTTTGAGAATGACAGCAACTCAGCCATGAAGTGGGAGGCCACGTCAACGGACGGAGCGGGGTCAGCGGGTGCTGAGGCGCCTAGTGCGAAGAGGTTGCCAACGTCCTGCAGAGTCCATCGCTACAGACCTCCAAACTTCATGTGGCCTTCAGATGAGCTCCAGAACAGTGCGCAGTGGACCGACGTCCTATGGAACCCCATGGATTAGGAATGGGAGGTCACTTAACTGTAGGTTCATATGCGAGTAAAGGCAGGTGAGCGAATCCTTTTGGCAATAGAGTGAATGTTCTCTCTCTCCTTCTCGCGTCTTTCTATGTGCCTTTCTGTGTGTTCCAAAATTCTGGATTTCTTTGCTGGGAGAAGAGTCTTTATGTTTTGTTTTGCCCTTTCCTTCCATAGCTGAAGGAAAATGTAATGTGAATCTTGTTTTTCTGGTTCTAAATTCCTGCTTCATCATTCTGTTACTCAACTGAATGTGCTACTTATGAATTCTTTGTCCTTCTTCACTGAACTGAAAGATGAACTCGATTCTCACTGATTATATTTGGTTTCAGACTTTATTTGTAATGCTAATTTCATTTTTCCTCGTCGTATACGCCCCATTACTTGTCATCTGCTTATTTAATTGTTCTGTACATTATTATTTTAAAACATTTAATAATACTATGGATGGATTCCTAATTATACATTTATTTTTGGGGATAGCTACAAGACATATAGGTGGCCTACAGCGACTCAGTGCCTAAGACACTGAGCTTGTCGATCAGAAAGGTCGGCAGCTCAACAGTTCGAATCCTTAGCGCCGTGTAATGGAGTGAGCTCCTGTTGCTTGTCCCAGCTTCTGCCAACCTAGTAGTTCGAAAGCACGTAAAAAATGTAAGTAGAAAAATAGGGACCACTTTGGTAGGAAGAAAACAGCGCTCTGTGGGCCTTGGTGTTTAGTCATGCCGGCCACATGACCACGGAGACATCTTCAGACAGCACTGGCTCTTCGACTTTGAAATGGGGATGAGCACCGCCCCCTAGAGTCTGGAACGACTAGCACGTATGCATGGGGGAACCTTTGCCTTACATATGCCTGATAATTACATATTGTTAGTAAAGTTTCCACAGAACCTATGGTGCAATTGTAAGCCCAATAGGCTTAAGATACAGAAGGATCTTGACAAACGTGAACATTGGGCACTATCTAATAAAATGAAATTCAATTGTGAAAAAAGTAAGGTTCTACATTTAGGCAAGAAAAACAAAATGCACAGGTACAGTATAGGTGGTACCTTGCTCAATAGTAGCAACTGTGAGAGGGATCTTGGAATCCTAGGGGACAACCATTTAAATAGGAGCCAGCAGTGTGCAGCAGCTGCCAAAAAAGCCAACACAGTTCTAGGCTGCATTAACAGAGGGAGAGAATCTAGATCACGTGAAGTGTTAATGCCACTGTATAGAGCCTTGGTAAGGCCACACTTGGAATACTGCATACAGTTTTGGTCGCCACGATGTAGAAAAGACGTGGAGACTCTGGAAAGAATGCAGAGAAGAGCAACCAAGATGATTAGGGGACTGGAGGCTAAAACATATGAAGAACGGTTGCAGGAGCTGGGTAGGTCTAGTTTGATGAAGAGAAGGACCAGGGGAGACATGATAGCAGTGTTCCGATATCTCAGAGGGTGCCACAAAGAAGAGGGAGTCAAACTATTCTCCAAGGCACCTGGGGGCAGGACAAGAAGCAATGGGTGGAAACTAATCAAGGAGAGAAGCAACTTAGAACTAAGGAGAAATTTCCTGACACTTAGAACAATTAACCTCTGGAATAGCTTGCCTCCAGAAGTTGTGAATGCCCCAACACTGCAAGTCTTTAAAAAGATGTTAGATAGCCATTTGTCTGAAATGATATAAAGTTCCTGCCCACGCAGGGAGTTGGACTAGAAGACCTACAAGGTCCCTTCCAACTCTGCTATTGTATTATTGTATGTTGCAATACATTTATCCAAAAGCAAACTCAATTAAAAAAGAAAGTTATTACAATATTTCAGAAGTTTATTTACAGAAATTCAAATATAAGGCTATAAAATAAGCAACAGAATGTAAATGAACCCTTTAAAGAAAAAAGAAAGAAAGTCTTCCCAAACAATTTATTATTTGTATGTACAGAGGAACAAAAGAAGACCAGATGTTCTGCAAACAAGGATATACTTTTAAGAATTGGGGAGGAAAAAGAATACAGCAGCAAGTAAATCATTATACACTGCATGGCACATCTGCTGAGATATAAATCTCTGCACTTTATATTGTTCTGTCTTCAAGTGAAATTAAAGGAAAAGGGAGGGAAGGTAATTAAAATGTACATCATAGAATTAATGCGTCATCATGTGATAAGGATTTTATTAGCAAATGATGATCCAAATTATATTCCTCCACAACATAATGCCCTTCAGATTTCAAAATTAAACCTCTCACATTTCTCAGGCATGCTGGTCAGAAAGTATAGGAAATGTAGGGTTTTTTCCAGTTATTATTCAGGCACCAAATTTATTACAGAATCTTATATCATCGTCAAACTGTAAAAAAAATATATGTTGATTTAATTATTCACATTTCCTCTTCTTTTACTGCAGTCTTAGGACTCTGCCATATGGCAGTATCCATGTGCCTTTCTGTCATCTTTTAATTGACAGAAAAAATAGACTAGCATAAATTGCACACTCCTGATTATTGCCTCGCTAATGAGACTAGAGTGTGTTGATGGATCCATCCCTTGAATTTTAATGGGACACAATTTAAGGAAAACCATGTGTGCATTTATTTAATAAATTTATATGGTGACCCATCTCCTATCCATGTCTCTGGGTGGCTAACAATTTTTTAAAAAAAACAATTAAAGACAAGATTAAGTCCTTTTCTAAAAAAAAAAATCAACCGCAGAAAAAAGAACAATAACTTCATTCAGATTAAGTATGAAACTGGCTCACAAATGTGGCCAAGGCACCAGGCTCATTCAAGGGTGGCCTTCAAAAATTTCAGCAATGGATTCTCTGCGCGGTTGCTGGGTGGGTGTGGCCATGGTAGGCGTGGCCTGGTCAGGCTCCTGCACCATGGCAGGCGCAGGGGGATTTTCGCCTTCCTCAGGCTCTGGAGACTTTCCGGGAGGCCAATTTTTTCTCCTCCCCAAGCCTCCGTGTGGGTCCTGCAATACAATACAATAGCAGAGTTGGAAGGGACCTTGGAGGTCTTCTAGTCCAACCCCCTGCCTAGGCAGGAAGCCCTATACCATTTCAGACAAATGGCTCTACTTGCATTTTCAGCTTTCAAAGTAGTACTATCAACAAAGTTCAAGATATTGATTTTCTTCCTGCAATTCTAAACCACATTCATCTTGTTCAAAGCCAGATTCCCTTAATATATACTGAGCATGTAGGCTCTAATCTAGCCATTAGCAGTCTAAAAGATTCTCAGGTCTTCCTCAGTAGCATGCTGGATGCCATCCAACCTGGGGAATCCATCAACGGGCACTATATTGTCAATATTTTATATTTTCTATCCATGTGGTTTTCCATTGCCTTCCATTGATGCCTTTGTCACTGTCATTAAAGCAATCATTTATCTGCCCATATGCTCCTGGCCTAACAGAAAGTGGCATTGATTTCCAAATTTTACTCATTTTCATATGTCAAATCTTTCAAATCAGAATTCTGCAATGATCACTACAAGCTAACAAGAAAATTACTCTTCTACAGATTTGTCATTCTTGCTACTTTATGCAATGTATAGGGAAACTTGATTTCATATTTCCAATCGCCAAGCACAGATACAATCCAGTAGTGGGATTAAAAAATGTTTACTACCGGGCAGGGGTGGGTTTCTGCAGGTTCGCACCTACTCGCGAGAACCGGTTGGTGAAATTTAGAGAACCGGTGAGAGGGGGTTCCACTGGCGTACCTGGAAGTAAATCTGGCCCGCCGCTGCCAGTGACCCAACGGGAAGGAAAGGAAAGGAAGGAAAAAAGGAAGGAAGAAAGGAAAGAAAGAAAGAAAGAAAGAAAGAAAGAAAGAATTTATCATCACAATTGAGTCCAAAATTTTGATTGCTAAGCAAGAGCGTTGTTAAATGAGTTTCACCACATTTTAAAAGGTGGCCACTCCTACCCTGTCACATGACTGCCAAGCCACGCCCACAAAATAGGCCACACCTACAGAGTAGGTTCTAAAAAATTTGAAACCCACCCCTGCTACCGGGTCTGTGGGCATGACTTAGTGGGCATGGCAGGGGAAGGATACTGTAAAATGTCCATTCCCTCCCCACTCCAGGGGAAGGTTACTGCAAAATCTCCATTTCCTCCTGATCAGCTGGGACTCGGGAGGCAGAGAATAGATGGGGGCGAGGCCAGCCAGAAGTGGTATTTACCGGTTCTCTGAACTACTCAAAATTTTTGCCACCGGTTCTCCAGAACTGGCCAAAATTTGTTGAATACCACCTCTGATACAATCTTTACACATGTTAAACAAGTTGCACAGCCACATGAGTAAACACATTCATATTTTAGCATGTCTCCATTTATTCCTCTACTCTTACTACTTTATCAATTTTTAATTTTCACACTGATTTTATTATTTTCATCCACTTTTGACGACAGAAACATTTCTAATCTTCATTACTCTTTGATGTATCACTATATTCCTGCTGATCTATAAAACACTTCTTCCATTCTATTAGTTCATTTTAGTTTAATTCCAAATTACTTCATCACTTTTATTTTTAATTCCGTTTTATTTTTCAACCACTTCCATAACTCTTTAAAAAATTCCAACAATATTCATTGTTTGGTTTAGTCTCTACTTTATCTTGCTTCCTTTGACTATATTTCGCAACTATTTCATTTCCGCTTATAGATTATACCTAGGGGTGGGAGCCTACCAGTTTAACAACCGGTTTGCTGAATGCATGCTCCCAGCTAATCTTCAGAGCTACAGGTTCGCCCGAACTGGTTCAAACCGGCAGAATCCCACCCCTGATTATACAACATCGTTCTCTAAACCTACTTTTGGGAGTTTGTGCTTATACATACTTGCATAATCCTGTTTCAATTTATAATTACCCAAGATTCTTTTTCATACTGTCAATTTTTCTAACTCCATGGATTTCTGTGAAATATTTATTACATGTGCCACACCCCCACACCCCCCAAGATGATAAGTTTCCAATAAGGGACTGTCCTATATTGAAGATTTATAATCCTTGTATTCTTCCCTATTTTATTTTCAAAATTTTCATCAAAAGTGATAAAATCAATCGTGTTTTTAGATCCATTATGTTATATGCGAGACCGTCTCCTGCCCCATACATCCCTTAGACCGATACGCTCCCACAGAGAGGGCCTTCTCAGGGTACCGTCGGCCGGGAAATGCTGACTGGCGACACCCAGGGGAAGAGCCTGCTCTGTGGCAGGCCCAGCCCTTTGGAATGACCTACCCCCTGAACTTCGCACCATCTCCGACCTCCGCCTCTTCCGCCAGTGTCTAAAGACACATTTGTTCCATCTAGCCGGCCTAGCATAACCTCCATAACTGACTTTTAGATAGTTTTAAATTTGGGGATTTTAATTTGGTTTTTAGCGCAGGATTTTATTGAATAAGTTTTTTAAATTTTATATGGTTTTTGTATGTATTTTTAATATTCCTGTGCGCCGCCCTGGATCCGTTTGGAGAAGGGCGGGGTATAAATTTAATAAATGAAATAAATGAAATGAAATGTTATGGTGTACTTGAGCAGATTTATGTTTTAGGAGGGAAATAAAGGTATTTATTCAAGCAGACACTGGCTGATTTTTCTTTTGGGGTTTTCAAGTAGCCCAATTATTTGTATTTACTTTCAATATTGTTCCTTCTTATCCATGTCATCTTGTAGAATATTTTATCTTCCCTGAAACACATTCATTTTCTCTAAACCTCATATCTGTGTGCTGTTTTTTTTTTTTTTGTATCACAGTTCACTGAATCATAACATGTAGCTAACAACAACCTATGAATTGCCATTTTCGATGTGGCTCAGAACAATAGAGATGACATCAACATCATAGGATGTCTAGGGAGTTTGGTGTAGAAGTGACAGTCTCTCATTGAAAGATATTTTTAGGTGGGCAAGTAAGCGGTTGGTTATGAAAATGAAATGTGTGACCAGAATGTGCTTGAAAAGATATCCACAGTGCATTGGAGAGCCAACTGTGATTGAATAATGATCCCAGTTGACAAGCTTGGATTCAGTGTTTAAACTTGCATTTGCCATTATAAAAATGTGTGAAGAAATCTTCAGGAAGGTGCTCCCTAAGGGAATTTTGCAAAGCAACAGCCTGCCAGAAAACAAAATTGCGAACTGATGGCATGTGGAAACTGGACCAAAATTATGAACATTATTATTCCGAGTTACAAGTTTTAGGACGACGATGATGTAGTTTGAATTGTTTCAAAATCCATCGGAGAAAAATGAACGCTGTTTAAACATATCACCGCAGAGTTCGGAGTCACGAGGCTTAAAATGTAGCGTTCGATAAAACAGATGAGATTTAAGGTGAAAGTAAAAACATATTTTCCTCATTTCCAGCCAAATTACCCTGCCAAGCAATATACTGGAGCCCTTCTTGGATTCAACACAGATTGTACCTGTCAAAATAATCTTTAGCAGTACAGTGGGTTTTTTACCATATTCATGCTGATCTACAAGTTGTTAGCTGTTAAGCTATCCTGCTGAGATGGGAGGAGTAGATGGTGCTGAAATGCAGTCTGATTAATATTTTATAGAAAACCATTCCCTACGTGTCATATATCTGCATTTAATGCAGCTATCACTGGTGCCTGCATATGCTTTGTTTAGTATTGCCTACACTGGCTATCAGCAACCTAATTTTTCATTAACTGATAACTGTTAAAGTGGTAAGGCAAATTATGCTTTAAAATATGTCATTCCCACTATGGTATTCATAGATTATTACCTGCTTTCCTTCGGAAGAGTTATGCTAATGTCATATGAAATGAAGAACGGTTGCAGGAGCTGGGTATGTCTAGTTTGATGAAGAGAAGGACCAGGGGAGACATGATAGCAGTGTTCCGATATCTCAGAGGGTGCCACAAAGAAGAGGGAGTCAAACTATTCTCCAAGGCACCTGGGGGCAGGACAAGAAGCAATGGGTGGAAACTCATCAAGGAGAGAAGCAACTTAGAACTAAGGAGAAATTTCCTGACAGTTAGAACAATTAACCACTGGAACAGCTTGCCTCCAGAAGTTGTGAATGCCCCAACCCTGGAAGTCTTTAAGAAGAAGTTAGATAGCCATTTGTCTGAAATGGTATAAGGTTCCTGCCCATGCAGGGGGTTGGACTAGAAGACCTACAAGGTCCCTTCCAACTCTGCTATTGTATTGTATTGTATTGTATTGTATTGTATTGTATTGTATTGTATTGTATTGTATTGTATTGTATTGTATTAAATAATTCACCTACAGAATATAGAAGAAATGTGCCTGGATCCACTGTTTTGTGCCGATGTGATTATTCAGTCAGTGATTTAATAAGAATAAGAAAAGAATGATTCTTGAGAAAAGGAAGAACAGAACTGCAAAATAAACTTGAAAATCCTAATTATATTTTACGGATGAGAAAATGTGTGGGTTTGTCTATGACTGCATACAATCCTAACCTGTTTTGAAGCAGAACACAATTATACACCAAAATTCACATTTTTCTAAACTTGTATTGCAATCAATACAATACGCGCCGCCCTGGGTCCTTTTTTAGGAGAAGGGTGGGGTATAAATTTAATAAAATAAATAAATAAATACTGATTGGGGGAGCTTAGAAATATGTGAATAAAAACATTTGGAACAAGGGAATACCACATTTCAAGGCAATCATGTCCTGGAAAATTACAGAAAATATGGTAGCTTAAAGCCTAGACAGGAAGAAGGGAAGGAGAACAGATTTTTAAGCAAGCTTTTTATAGCAATAGGCATGGGTGGAAAAGCTGAACTGAAATATGGTTGATATCAATTCTTAGATAAGATTGCTTTGCCTTTCAAGCAAGTTACTCTTCTCTCACTCATATAGCCTTTTAAATGTTATACATTCAAAATAGTAGGAAAACTGTGGGAAAAGTGAGCAGAATAATTTTGGTTTTATTTTAGCTTAAATAGGATCTGTCCATTTCTTACAGCAACACTCACACTACAACCCCTGATCTCATATACACTAGATTGCCAAAAGTATTTGCTCACCCTCCAAATAATCAGAATCAGGTGTCCAAATCACTTTCATGGCCACAGGTGTATCAAATCAAGGACCTAGGCATGCAGACTGTTGTTACAAACATGTGTGAAAGAATGGGTCGCTCTCAGGAGCTCAGTGTGGAACTGGGATAGGAGGCCACCTGTGCAACAGATCCAGTTGTGAAATTTCCTCGCTCCTAAATATTCCACCGTCAACTGTCAGCTGTGTTATAAGGGGCCTAGTTATATGCGAGACCGCCTCCTGCCCCATACATCCCTCAGACCGATACGCTCCCACAGAGAGGGCCTCCTCAGGGTGCTGTCGGCTGGACAATGCCGACTGGTGACACCCAGGGGAAGAGCCTTCTCTGTGGCGGGCCCTGCCCTCTGGAACGACTTACCCTCTGAACTCCGCACCATCTCCGACCTCTGCCTCTTCCGCAAGTGTCTGAAGACACACCTATTTCATCTAGCCGGCCTAGCATAACCTCCATACTGACTATTAGATAGTTTTTAAACTTGGGATTTTAATTCGGTTTTTATCGCAGGGTTTATTTATTAGAATAAGTATTTTAAATTTTATATATTTTATATATTTTGTATGTATTTTAACATCCCTGTGCGCCGCCCTGGGTCCTAACAAGGAGAAGGGCGGGGTATAAATGTAATTTTTTTTTAAAAAGGACGTGGAAGTGTTTGGGAACGACAGCAACTCAACCACAAAGTGGGAGGCCACGTCAACGGACGGAGCGGGGGTCAGCAGATGCTGAGGCGCCTAGTGCGAAGAGGTCGCCAACGTCCTGCAGAGTCCATCACTACAGACCTTCAAACTTCATGTGGCCGTCAGATGAGCTCCAGAACAGGGCACAGTGGACCGACGTCCTATTGAACCCTACGGATTAGGAATGGGATGTCACTTACTATAAGTTCATCTGCGAGTAAAGGCAGGGGAGCGAGGACTTTTGGCAATAGAGTGTATATATATATCCAGAGAGAAGAATATAGCATATGAAATGTCTTCCTGTCTATTTATTGAAAACAAACATTCAGCCGGCAAAAATTTCTCCAGCCACAAACCTGTCGGTTTGATGGTTGTACTAATCAAATCCATTTTCTTTTTTGCAATGTCTCCATTCTTGTAAAATGGAAATAAAATGTACATTCATTTACATACTAGCACTTTTAAAGTAACCATTACCTTTCTTGTACTTGAAATTGCAGTAGTTCACATATCTGAAAAGTATTTGTTCATTTCTGTAATTATTGGGAGTCTTGTGCACATACATTCACTTGAATGGAAGGCATGCAAATCTAAGGCAACATCAATTTCTCATCTCTCGGCGCCAGGTCTATAAAAATGGTTGCAAATAAATAATAATAATAATTTTAATTTATAAACCGCTCTCTCTCCCCGAAGGGACTTGAGGCGGTGCACACGGAATTTAAAAATACATGTATTAAAATAAATTAAACTAAAACCCTGCGCTAAAATCCCAAACTAAAACTAAACCCTTAAAAACCCTAAAAAACAGTTCCATTACCCCAGGCCGGCCAAGCAGAAGAAATGTGTTTTTAATTTTTGACGGAAGGAGCGGAGGTCCGTGGTTGTTCTAATTTCAGGGGGAAGGTCGTTCCAGAGGGTCGGGCCCACCACAGAGAAGGCCCTTCCCCTGGGCGTCGCCCGCTGGCACAGCCTAGTGGACGGCACCTGGAGAAGTCCCTCTCTGTGGGAGCGAATCGGCCGCAGATAAAGATAATAATGGGAAAATAGCATTTGGAGGAAATACACCTTGTGCTTTCCATCTCTACTTCATGTTGCCCAGAATTGGAAATGACGAACTGCATTTTTAAAAATTCTTTTAAATAAGGAGGTTTGCCACCTCAGGCAAAACTCCATAACTAAAAAGACTTCGAAACTTTTATCCACTGATTGATAGGCATCTAATCAAGCACTAATCTTCAATCACAGGGTTTTTATAGAATTAAGGAAATTATAAAAAAGACTAGCTGTAATTTTCCAAGTGCTTAATTCAGTTTTATTCAATAGAGGCTATAATTTTAAAAGCAATATAAAATAATTCAGTCAACCTTTACCTCTTGCATTACAGAATATATATATATTTTGTCAGTAACAAAAAGTGCTTTTGAGGAAGTTAATGTAAACTATTAGCAATACTTTTCTTTTCATATTGAGAGAAATCGGCTTACAAAATTTATAGCTGTGGACATACCTTAACATTCTTAAATTAAGATGGTCTACTATTATCAATCAATCAATCAATCAATCAAATTTTATTTTATATACCGCGTCCTCTCCCCAAGGGGACTCGGAGCGGTGCACAGGGAAAAATTTAAAATACTATAAAAATACATGCATAGAATAAATACGATAGATAAAAACAAATTAAATTAAGATTATCCCTGCGCTAAAATCCCAAGCTATAAAACTAAAATTCCCTAAACACCTTAAGGTAGAGACTAACCTAGGCCGGCCAAGCAGAAAAAGTGTGTTTTAAGTTTTTGACGGAAGGAGCGGAGGTCCGTAGTTGTTCTAATGTTGGGGGGAAGGTCGTTCCAGAGGGCTGGGCCCGCCACAGAGAAGGCCCTTCCCCTGGGCGTCACCCGCTGACAAAGTCTAGTGGACGGCACCCGGAGAAGTCCCTCTCTGTGGGAGCGAATCGGCCGTGAGGATTACCTCTTCAGTGTCGTTAATCCATTACAGGTAGTCTTCAAGATAAGACTGTAATGGGGCCTGCCCATTACAGTTGATTAGTCATTTGGTGAAACAGATCATCTAACAAACTTCCCCCATCCTTGCTCTCCCCAATGAAACATTAAACAAATATACAAGTCATTAAGTGGAGTGTGTGGTGCCTCTTAGGTGAGAGAGGACATTGAAGTCCTAGTATAGATCCAGGTCCACCTGTTCTGTCCTTATTGTTGTGCAATCATATTATTAGTTTTCAATAATAATAACAACTATAAAACATGACATGTACCAGAAAAGATAACAAACCTAGGTATGATATAGCCATTTAAGAATGGCAGCAACTTCTGAAATATGGAGAATAATGTTATACATGATACATTAATGATGCAACTCTTATAACATTAAAAAAAAAATTATTTATTTTATTTTATTTTATTAAATTTATACCCCGCCCTTCTTCTTGCAAGGACCCAGGGCGGCGCACAGGCAATATTAAGAAACCATACAAAATACAAAAATATTATTAAAAAACTATTAAATTAGATCCCGTGCTAAAACCCATTATAAAACCTTAAGAATTTAAAATTATCCAGATTTAAAAGTCAGAAAACGGGGGTTATGCTAGGCCGGCTTGTTGGAATAAATAAGTCTTCAGACGTTGGCGGAAGAGGCGGAGGTCCGAGGTGGTGCGTAATTCGGGGGGGTAGGTCGTTCCAGAGGGCTGGGCCCGCCACAGAGAAGGCCCTTCCCCTAGGCGTCGCCAACCGGCATATTTTGAATGCAGTATTTGCATATTTATGCAATTCCTTTGTTTCTGGTTTTCAACATCTAAGCATGAGCCTCAAGGCCTTGTCCAGCAACATCGGTAAAAAAAAATCATTTTCTACCTTGCTTACTTACTTACTTACTTACTTACTTACTTACTTACTTACTTACTTACTTACTTACTTACTTACTTATTTATTTATTTATTTATTTATTTATTTATTTATTTATTATTTAAATTTCTATACCGCCTTTCTCCCTTCCGGGACTCAGGGCGGTATACAGGCAGCAATAAAATCAATGATAAAAACGTGTTTCTAAGGATATACATCTGTGATATGTTTATAATGAAAATAAATAAAAGAACATTGTCGTTTATATCTTGTCTTATCATGATTATATAAAATTAACAGCAAGGGCTCTGCCGAAATATAAATATTTTAGAGGTATACACAGTACTTTTGACAAAAAAAGTATACTGAACCATTTAAGCTAACATTCAAGTAGCCAAATCACAAATTACAATCTCAAGAATATTTTTGACATTTATTGAACTGTAGGATTATCTTACGTTTTTACTTACTTGAGGCTTGGTTTCCATGTTCCTATCCCAAGCTAACATAACTTTTTAAGGCTATCCTATTCTGATCTGCGACTTTTGAAGCCCACCCTTGATATAAATGAGATCATCTTTTGATAAGCGCTGGATCAGATTGTAATTTTAAAGCTCTCTTATTCCCACTGATGGATTTTCACAACTCCTACTGTTTAGAAACATTATTATGGAATTAATGTAGTATTAATTTGTCCTTCAGTTTATCTCCACTTTCTTATATTGCCTGAATCTTTTACTTCATTAATTGTAATAGCTAAAATGTCCATTATCTGAAATGTCTAATATAATTCATATTCATATTCCTCAATAGCCCAAGTCTCATCCAGCCAATATGTAATGAAAAGTGGCAATCTTGTATTATCTTTCCTTTGTCACGACCCCTTATTATAAAACAAATACTAATAGTGTAATAAAACATACAGATTGCTAGACACGATCTGTGGGACAATTGCCTTACATTAAAAAAAAACCCACTTGTAATAAACCAGATACTAAAGCATGTTAATTGGGATATAGATATAAGCCAAGTCATTTCATTCCTTCTTATATTAAACTGGATGGCAGAATCCAAACTTCTCAAAAATTTCATTTTTGATTATCCTCATATCTATTACAGACCTTCACACTAGGTTATATAGCATTCATTTATGATTTTCATTCTCACTAATCTTACCAGCTAAAGAAATATTCTAAGAAGTGAAAACCTGAAAGCTTCTCCATTTGTTTTAAAAAATAAGGAATGCCATTGACAATTGTCTGCAATTATACAAAACAAATTTAACATATGAGGAGGGATTTTTGCGGACTAAGTAGCCGAGGTAAGAAGCAGACCCAGAGTGTTGAGGTTATACGAAGGTTATTTACAGGCATGCGCAGCAAACTGCCATATCTTAGTAACCGATTACCTCAACTGTCTATGAGCTCACCTAATTAGTAGAACCAGGCACTACTAGGGAGTTACATCAGATTCAGTGGTGGGTTTCAATTTTTTTTAGAACCTACTCTGTAGGTGTGGCCTATTTTGTGGGCCTGGCTTGGCAGTCATGTGACAGGGTGGAAGTGGCCACCTTTTAAAATGTGGTGAAACTCATTTAACAACGCTCTTGCTTAGCAACCAAAATTTTGGACTCAATTGTGATGATAAATTCTTTCTTTCTTTCTTTCTTTCTTTCTTTCTTTCTTTCTTTCTTTCTTTCTTTCTTTCTTTCTTTCTTTCTTTCCTTCCTTCTTTTCCTTTCCTTTCCTTTCCTTCCTGTTGGGTCACTGGCAGCGGCGGGCCAGACTTACTTCTGGGTCCGCCGGTGGAACCCCCTCTCACCGGTTCTCTAAATTTCACCAACCGGTTCTCGCGAGTAGGTGCGAGCCTGCAGAAACCCACCACTGATTCAGATTCTACCCTGGCTGGGATGGTCTTAGAGATTGACAAGGACAATAATCAAATAACAATGCTGTTGCTAACTATGCTCTTGCTTTGCTTGTTTAAACTATATAAAAGCCAAATAAACTCTGCGTAAGATGGACAGGAATTTTGGACACCACCTGCTATGAGGGATTTCTGAGTCCTACACCAGAGTTAATGCAACAGGTTTATTTAACACAACTAAGCAGACAGCCGTGCCGTCTGACAGCTCTTTTATACCCCAGCTGTCAGGACGGTAGCCAATGAGAAACGTCCAACGTTCCCACCTAAATGCTGCCATGTCTGGACCAATCACCATGCACCTCACTTGATTGACAGACTCGGGCGGAAGCGCAGGGACATAGCAGGGGGGGGAAAGAAGAACTCGTATGATGAAAAAAGAAATGTATTCATTTTATTTGCACGTCTTAGAAAGTCAGACATAAATAAGGCAAGAGTTATACTGAATGTGATATTGCAGGAGTTGTGTCTAAAAATAATGGAACTAATGGTAAACATTGACTTAGGTAAACAGGTATCCCTTCCAGGGCAAAGTAGTACATGAATTGAGGACCTAGGCTGGAAGGAAGAACCCTGCCCCATCTCAATTGGACAAGAGCACTCAAGATGGCAAAATTGAAGAAAAAAAAGGCACATCAAAATTCTACTTTCAAACCTCTATACAAAACCATGCAGGAAGATCAATTTTGCAGAGGGAGGGTTGCATAAAGATTGGCATAGTTATTTGTTCTCAGAAACAGTTATTATTTATTTATTATTTTATTAAATTTATATACCGCCCCCTCTCCCCCATGGGGACTCGGGGCGGTGCACAGGAAATTAAAAATCCAATAAATACAACAATATACAAAATACAAATATTAAAACCAAATTAAATTACCCCTGTGCTAAAATCAATATTAAAACCCCTAAAACCCTAACAATTACCCCTTAAAATTCAGATTAAACTATTTCTTTCTGCGGCTAGGTATATAAAAAATTAGGCCAGGCTGGGCTGATGGAAGAAGTGAGTCTTTAACTTCTGGCGGAAGGAGCGGAGGCCCGTCGTTGTTCTGATTTCGGGGGGAAGGTCGTTCCAGAGGGTTGGGCCCACCACAGAGAAGGCCCTTCCCTGGGCATCACCCGCTGGTATTGCCTAGTGGACGGCACCGGGAGAAGTCCCTCTCTGTGGGAGCGGATTGGTCAAAGGGATGTATGGGGCAGGATGAGATCCCGCAGATAGCTAGGTCCCGAGCCATGGAGTGCTTTAAAGATGATGACTAACACCTTGAAGCGCACCCGGAAGACGACAGGTAGCCAGTGCAGCTCGCGCAAGAGCGGTGTTACGTGGGTAGACCTAGTGGTTCCCATAATTGCTTGCGCGGCTGCATTCTGAACTAACTGAAGCCTCCGGTTGCACCTCAAGGGGAGCCCCATGTAGAGAGAGTTACAATAGTCCAGTCGGGATGTCACGAGTGCATGAGTGACTGTGCGAAGGGCGTCCCGATCCAATAGGGGCGCAATTGGCGAACCAGGCGAACCTGGTAAAATTTTGCAGTGGGAGGGTTGCATAAAGATTGGCATAGTTATTTGTTCTCAGAAACAGTTGTACTCTGGTGATGGGGCAGCCAATTAAGAGAAACCCAAAGGTACCAAAGTAAACTACATTATAAAGTAAAGATGCCTTAGAAATGAATTGATGCCCACTGATAGATAGATACGTCCATGTAATTTTCATAAAGTATTTCCAGGAGATGATATAGATATAGATATAGATATAGATATAGATATAGATATGTAGGTCTTTGATTGTTCGGGTTTTCTCCCACGTAGAATTGGAAGTATCTTCACGACGTTTCGATGAAGTCTCATTCATCATCTTCAGGCTGGTGCTTCCGGCTTGGTGCTTCCAGGAGCAAGCCGGAAGCACCAGCCTGAAGATGATGAATGAGACTTCATCGAAACGTCGTGAAGATACTTCCAATTCTACGTGGGAGAAAACCCGAACAACCAAAGACCTACATACAAACACCCGCGAAAACCTCAAAAAACAGATATAGATATAGATATCTACAGCTAGAGAGAGAGAGAGGGAGAGAGAGAGAACATAAGAACATAAGAACATAAGAATAGCCTTGCTGGAACAGGCCACAGCCCATCCAGTCCAGCCTTCTGTTTCCCACAGTGGCTCCCCATTGGCTTCAGGGTCTTCCCAAGCAGATGTCTTCACCTGCTTGTGATTCCCTGCAAATGGCATTGAGAGATATCCTGCCTATCTCTCCAACCCGGAGGGTGTCCTTAGGCATCCATCATGATAGCCATGGATACCCTTGTTCTCCATGAACTTGTCTCATCCTTCCTTAAAGGTGTCGAGGCTGACAGCTGTCACCACTTCTTCTGGCATGGAGTTCCATAGAGATGTGGATGTGGATATGATATGGATATGGAGGAGGAGAAGGAAAGGGAGAAGAAGAGGGGGAGGGAAGGAGAGAAGTGGAAGAGATTGGTAGAGGTTTTATTTTAAATCTCCCAGTCTAGCTTACATTGATGGATGTTCCAGATAGTTCACATACAAGTTCTAACTAGGGACAACCTGCTTATTTTTCTAAATAAGCCAACAAGAGCTAGCAGGGCAACCTATATTACATCTTAGTTTAATATACTGTATGAACCTAGCCAACATTCATACCTCTTGTTAGGAGTAGACCCCTAGTGTTGGGTAGGCAATATATAATACCATGATGACAAATGGTCATTATTGCTTTAAGGAGGCTGGAATGTAATTAGAGACTGTAATTATCTCCACAATAAGAGGAAGTCAGGAGAGCGCATACTCTCTCTCTCTGCTCGATATCTCTACTGATTGCTCTCTGCTTGATCATCTATTTGTTGATTGCTCTCTGCTCCTTGTGACTGACGGAAGAAGGAAGAATTGTGAATTGCCACTTTAAGCAATTGTTTGTTTGTTAAGGACTTTGTTTGACTGACTATCTACTATCACTGCTTGTGAAGCAGTAGTTTAGTTTTACAACACCAGTAAAGCTCATTGTTTTTACTAGCGATGTCTGAGTTACTATTTGTGTGTACGCTAGCAATGTTTCTCTAGCTGCACATTCGGCTGCACAACTTTTTGTCTCCCAACATCTCTTTTCCATGGCCAAGTAATCACAATATGATCTTACCAAGTAATTTCATATTTCCATTCAAATGTGTTTAAACAATGCAGTTCCTCAGCTCCACTGCTTTCGACGAGACTCACTTATGGATTTAATTGCAACCTAAAACTTTAGTGATCAATGTGAACACCAAGTTGTCTTTTTACTGCAGCTCCTTTACAGTATTCATTCTACATGAATGATACAAAACAAAAATAAAAAATCCATACTATTGATTCCTCGTCTTCTCTTTTGCTCACTTACCGTGATAAAGAAATATTCATAGAACTATTGTGATTATTACTTGCTAGCCATAATCAGTCTAATCCAGAAAAACTGTTTCCCTTCAAGTGCTGTTGTAAATTATTCATCCTCCAGGCACAACTACTCTGCTAAAGAAATGTTGCTGGATAAAAGCTAAACTATATATGACCCGAGTGATAATCACATTATGAAAACATTATGAAGACAAAGGCCATTTCTCTGTCTTTTGAAGCAGAATACATATTTATTGGTTCGTACGTATGCCTCATAGTATAATAATTGCCTGTGCCTCGAGGCAGACGACCTTGTAATTTAATCTTAACATTAAGGAGTACTATATCCCTGTAGTTGCCATTTTTGATCATCAGAGACAGTTTCAAAAAATCTGAGTTAATGGTGTGTCTTCAAAATACCCTCAAGCAATATTTTAAAAGCTTTTGAACATAAAAAGGGGGCAGGTCAATTCTTTAGATAACATTAAGAATCAAGCAGGGTTTCTTATACCATTAGCACAGTTCTAACTTTTTCCGGTTCAGTAATACATGTCCCACCCTTAACCTGACCAAGGGCTCATTCTCATGCAGCACCAACACATTTCTCTAAGTGGTGGGGCATTGCATTGTCTTGCGCAAAATGAGTCCATCAGCTAGAGAGAGAGAGAGTGAGCTGCACGAACAGAGCAAGAGAAAGATTGCAAAATTGACAAAACCTCTGGAAGAACTCCCCTGCCCTTACTTCGCAAGTGAGTTTCATCACATTTTACAAGTTGGCCATGCCCACCCAGTCACATGATTGCCAAGCCACTCCCACCCGGTCACATGGCTGGCAAGCCACTCCCACCCAGACACATGGCGGGTGCGCTTCAAGGTTCTGACGACCATCTTCAAATCGCTCCATGGCTCGGGGGCTAGTTACATGCGTGACCGTCTCCTGCCCCATACATCCCTACGGCCGATCTGCTCCCACAGAGAGGGCCTTCTCAGGGTGCCGTTGGCCGGGCAATGCCGTCTGGCGACACCCAGGGGAAGAGCCTTCTCTGTGGCGGGCCCTGCCCTTTGGAACGACCTCCCTCCTGAACTTCGTACCATCTCGGACCTCCGCCTCTTCCGCCAGTGTCTAAAGACACATCTTTTTCAGCAAGCCGGCCTAGCCTAACCTCCCGCTGGGGCTATTTTAGATAGTTTTAAATTGGGGTTTAAATTTGGTTTTAGCATAGGATTGTCTAATTTAATATGCTTTTAAATTTTGTATATTTTGTTTTATATGTTTTTAAATTCCTGTGCGCCGCCCTGGGTCCCTCGTGGAGAAGGGCGGGATATAAATCGAATTAAAATAAATAAATAAATAAAATGGTTGGCAAACCACTCCCACAAAGCAGGCCACACCTACAGAAGAGGTTCTAAAAATTTTTGAAACCCACCACGGCCAGGTAAATAAGTCTCCTGCCCTGACCAGCCTTTCAGTAATACATATCAGATTTTCACATGGATACGTCATAAGCTCTCAAATATTATTTTGATGGTTAGAGACCAATCCAGTCTTTAACACTACTAAATTTGAGACCTGTTATTGTTTGATGTACCAATCTTACTAAGAAGACAGGGTTTCAACTCCCTGTAAGTTTCTACTGCTTTGAAATAAACATTGGTTTACCATGAGTTTACTTAGTATCCCGGTAAGACCTAAGAGCTAGTTCTAATAAGAAAAGGGAAAAACCATTTTCCAGCAATATGTTAAAAGACCCAGACACACCTGACTTATTTCCAATACTTGGAATAATATAAGCTATGCTAAAAAGCTTCGTTAATTTGGGCTACATGTGAAGTATCTTCATTACAATATACAACATTGTGTTTTTTTACTTCATCATATTTGAAAGGAGGTGTAACATCTGTCACAAATAATGCATTTTACCCATTTAATCATGCACTTAGAAGTTGATAATATTTAGAGTCTCTGGGTGCAATTAAGGAAGGCTCGAATTTTGTAGGAGTGCTCTGGGCTAAAATTGGCTATTTCCATAGAAATACCTAATCATATTTGCATTAAAGCTACAGCTTTTGCCTGTGGAAATTGCCTTTTGCTTTCAAATGAAAACATGTCACTTGAGTAGAGAAGGCATGTTTATTTCCACAAGTGAGAAATTATCTTTCATGTAGAATACTTTTACTCCAGCAGTCATGTGCTTCAACCAAATCCCATTGAAAAATTCATTTTTTCTCCCCAAACTCATTAAAGTGGAGCATGTCCATGCTTTTTTTTAAAAAATGAAAGCAGATATAGCATGCACAGGAAATTAAATGGGGAAGGTGTGTATTGAGGAAACGAAACCTTTGGAAGTTAAGAGAAAGATGAAAGACAAAAAGATAATCATACCAATTCTGGATTATTGAAACGATTTTGTTTGCAACGGCCAGGTTGCTTGTATCATTCAAAAACACATCTATGTCTTTTATACATGAATGCAATCTAACGACCTAGATGCATTTCTGAATGTTGGGATTGTGATAAATAGACAGGAATTAATCTTATCTCATTAGCCGTCTTATCTCCAACTTCCAGCACTGATAGTTAAATCAGAAACTTTGAAAGCACCTTTGATTTAATATAAATCAGAGCAAATGCCAACATTAAGCAAGGTATTATTCTATTCAATAGAGAGAGTTTGGCACCATTTCATTTAGCATAATCCTGGAAGCAAATTGCTATTCGGAGGAAAATCAGAATAAAGATTCAGGTACAGAACCACGTATGCAAATGATAACGTTAAAATCATCAGGTAGGTGATCAGAGGATGTGTGAAAGGAAAAATTCCGTGGCAAAGGTCTGTAGCAACTAGAAAAAAAAAATGATAGGATCAATAGAAGATGAAGAGAAAAAAGACCCTCCAGAAAGAGATATGAGCTTTTGCTTTAGATAATATGGTTAAGCCATTTGGAATCAATAGCAATAACACTTAGATTTATATACCATTTTATAGCCCTCTCTAAGCAAAGTCAGCCTCTTGCCCCCCACAATTTGGGTCCTCAATTTACTCACCTCGGAAGGATGGAAGGCTGAGTCAACCTTGAGACTGGTGAGATTTGAACTGCCAAATTGCAGGCAGCCAGCAGAAGTAGCCTGCAGTACTGCCCTCTAACCACTGCGCCACTACAGCTGATGAAGGAATGAAGGAAAACAGAATTAGGGACCTTCATGCAGGAGGAATCCTTTATGCCAAAGAGTACTGAAATAGAACACAAACACCAGTGGTTGGTTTCAAAATTTTTTACCTCTTCTGTAGGTGTGGCCTGCTTTGTGGGAGTGGCTTGCCGGCCATGTGACTGGGTGGGAGTGGCTTGCCAGCCATGGGACCGAGTAGGAGTGGCTTGGCAGTCATGTGACTGGGTAAGCGTGACCAACTTGTAAAATGTGGTGAAACTCACTTAACAATCCTCTTGCCTAGGAACCAAAATGTTGGCTCAGGAACTCTGGCATTTGAAGCACACAAGTCTTAAAGCAGTCAAGTTACAAGACCCTTGCACCCCTAACCCTTTAGAAAAAAAAACCCAGGGGTGTTCAAACTTGACAGCTTTAAGACTTGTGGACTTCAACTCCCAGAATTCCTCCTCTCGCTCTTCCTCTTGATGATGGGCAGACAGGCATGGGGAGGGAGCTGGAACCGGTTCTAAACGGCCCTGGAGATTTGTGGAACCTCTTCTATAGAAGAGCTTAGAACTGGCAGGAACCCACCCCTGATGTACACACACACCTGTTATCTCACATCTTAATTGTTCTCTTTATATTTTTGAACCGCTATAAACATTGCCTCGATAGGATGTCTTATATTCTTTGCTGCTTTGGCGTTGCTTTCCAAATTCAGATCAGTCAAGCATGCTAGAGAGAAAGATAAAAGCAAGACCAGATTCCTAGTTCTTCATCATGCAATTACTGTGATCTTAAAAGCCCTTTCCAGTAAGTTGCAATCCCGAAGCTCTGGTTCAGAGGATCAAAATTGCAAGTGTCCAATATAGTTCTTACGATGCAATATATGTTGACTGTGTCAGTGCTATGCAAGTGATTTAAAGGTCACACTCTTAATTAGGAAAATGCACAAGTAAAATTAGACCATATAAATATCGTTTTTCCACACACTATTTATGAAAGGCTGCGCCTGCCAATTGCAAAGTGTGTAAAAACCATATTTTCTGCTTTCATAACATGCATTATTTTAGCCGAACACTATGAATAATCTTTGATACAAGTTAGTAAGCTCTTAAATCTTGTCCCCTTTCAACGAGCATATAAACACTCCACTCAAACGGAATGCCATCTGTTCTCCCAGCACCATCACGCACAGAAAAGTTTAATAGTTTCCCAGACATGTGAGGTAGAACTTTATAAACTTATTTTCTTGACAGTTCAGTGAAGAACAGAGGAAAAAGAATGGTTAACGCTTTTATTAGCCACCTTCCTTCCACTTCATCCTTCTTTTACAATTTTCTTCAAGTTTCTTGGAAACCTATGGTGTTTCTTATAAGTGTCCTGTCTTATTCATCTTCTTTCTTTTTTTCATTCAAAGCAACTTGTATTCCACATTTCCAGATAATAAGCAGGAGCTTTTGCCATTTTATCAAATGAGCTATTATATTCCTGTTGCCTTTTCTGCGTCATATGTTTACTTCAAGGTACGCTTCAAGGTGGTGACTACCATCTTTAAAGCGCTCCATGGCATGGGGCCTAGTTATGTGCGAGACCGTCTTCTGCCCCACACATCCCTTCGACCGATCCGCTCCCATAGAGAGGGCCTTCTCAGGGTGCCGTCGGCCGGACAATGCCGACTGGCGACACCCAGGGGAAGAGCCTTCTCTGTGGCGGGCTCTGCCCTTTGGAACGACCTACCCTCTGAATTACGCACCATCACCGACCTCCGCCTCTTCCGCCAATGTTTAAAGACATACTTTTTCCATCAAACCGGCCTAGCCTAACCTCCCATGGGGACTTTTAGAAAGTTTTAAATTGGGTATTTTAACAATTTGGTTTTTAGCATAGGATCGGGATAATTTAATATATATTTTAAATTATGTATTTATTTTTCTATTTTTGTATATTTTTAAATTTCCTGTGCGCCGCCCTGGGTCCTCTGTGGAGAAGGGCGGGATATAAATGTAAATAAATAAATAAATAAATGAACTATTATATTCCTGTTGCCTTTTCTGCGTCATATGTATACTTCAAGGTACGCTTCAAGGTGCTGACTACCATCTTTAAAGCGCTCCATGGCACGGGGCCTAGTTATGTGTGAGACCGTCTTCTGCCCCACACATCCCTTCGACCGATCCGCTCCCATAGAGAGAGTCTTCTCCGGGTGCCGTCGGCCAGGCAATGCCGGTTGGCGATGCCCAGGGAAAGGGCCTTCTCTGTGGCGGGCCCTACCCTCTGGAAGGACCTGCCTTCCAAACTCCGTACCACCTCGGACCTCCGCCTTTTCCGCCTGTGCCTGAAGACGCATTGTTCCATCAAGCCGGCCTAGCGTGACCACCCGATAACGACTGAGTTTTAGTTTAACAAATTTTAATCAGAGGGATTTTAAAATGTTGTTTTAGCACAGGGTTCTTAAGTTTAATTGTGGGTTTTAGGATATTATGTATTTGTATATTTATATTGTGTTTTAATTTCCTGTGCGCCGCCCTGAGTCCTTTTGTAGGAGATAGGGCGGGATATAAATCAAATAAAACTAAACTAAACTAAACTATCATCTCTGAAATTTCCTTTTCAGGATCATGACAAGGGTGGGCGGCTGGGGGTTTGCTGAGGTTCGGGAGAACCTCCAGCTAAGATTCTGTGCAGTTCGGAGAACCCCCAAACTCCACTCCTGGCTGGCCAGGGCCCCCCCCAGGAGTCCCAACACGGCCCGTTGTAGGTAAGTTCAGAGTGTACACAGAGGCTCAAGAAGAGCAAAAAACAAGGCTATCGGAAGCTCGAGAAGGCCAGAAATGGGCCGGTTTCCAGCCTTCAGAGGACCTCCTGAACATGGGAAGGCTGTTTTCGCCCTCCTGGGGGCTTGAGGAAAGCCTCCAGAGCCCAAAGAGGGCAAAAATGCCCCCCTCCATTGTGTGGTGCAGGAAGCCGAATAGGCCATTGCGACCATGGCCACGCCCACCCAGCAACTGGGCAGAGAACCCCTTGCTAACATTTTTGAGGTCCACCCCTGATCATATATGGGCCTACTGGTTAGTGACTAGACATGCAAGAGTTCTCTGTGGTATTGATTTATCTATAACTTGTGAAGCTAGCTATCCAAAAAAAAAGTTCAAATTTACAATCTATACAATAGCAGAGTTGGAAGGGACCTTGTAGGTCTTCTAGTCCAACCCCCTGCATGGGCAGGAATCTTATACCATTTCAGACAAATGGCTGTCTAACATCTTTTTAAAGACTTCCAGGGTTGGGGCATTCACAACTGCTGGAGGCAAGCTGTTCCAGAGGTTAATTGTTCTTACTGTTAGGAAATTTCTCCTTAGTTCTAAGTTGCTTCTCTCCTTGGTTAGTTTCCACCCATTGCTCCTTGTCCTGCCCCCAGGTGTCTTGGAGAAAAGTTTGACTCCCTCTTCTTTGTGGCACCCTCTGAGATATCGGAACACTGCTATCATGTCTCCCCTGGTCCTTCTCTTCATCAAACTAGACATACCCAGTTCCTGCAGCCGTTCTTCATATGTCTTAGTCTCCAGTCCTCTAATCATCTTGGTTGCTCTTCTTTGCACTCTTTCCAGAGTCTCCACGTCTTTTCTACATCGTGGCGACCAAAACTGTATGCAGTATTCCAAGTGTGGCCTTACCAAGGCACTATACAGTGGCATTAACACTTCACGCGATCTAGATTCTATCCCTCTGTTGATGCAGCCTAGAACTGTGTTGGCTTTTTTGGCAGCTGCTGCACACTGCTGGCTCATATTTAAATGGTTGTCCACTAGGATTCCGAGATCCCTCTCACAGTTGCTACTATTGAGCAAGGTACCACCTATACTGTACTTGTGCATTTGGTTTTTCTTGCCTATATGTAGGACCTTACTTTTTTCACAATTGAATTTCATTTTATTAGACAGTGCCCAATGTTCAAGTTTGTCTAGATCCTTCTGTATCTTAAGCCTATCTTCTGGAGTGTTGGCTATTCCTGCCAGCTTGGTGTCGTCTGCGAATTTGATGAGTTCCCCATTTATCCCCTCATCCAAATCGTTGATGAAGATGTTAAAGAGTACTGGGCCTAAAACAGAGCCTTGGGGGACTCCACTGCATACTTCCTTCCATGTAGATGCAGTTCCATTGAGGACTACACGTTGAGTGCGGTTGGTCAGCCAGTTACGAATCCATTTGGTGGTGGTGCTGTCTAACCCACAATTTTCTACTTTATCTAATAGTAGGTTATGGTCTACTTTATCAAATGCCTTACTGAAGTCCAGGTAAATTATATCAACAGCATTCCTCTGGTCCACTGATTTTGTTACTTTGTCAAAGAATGCAATTAGATTCGTCTGGCATGATCTGTTTTTGACAAACCCATGTTTGTCAAATTTAAGAAGTTACAATTTTGGGAAGAAAAAGAAATAAATGAACTGAAATACTCTCTACATATAACATAAACATTGAATCAATATTGTGATTTCCAGATAACAATAATACAATAGCAGAGTTGGAAGAGACCTTGGAGGTCTTCTAGTCCAACCCCCTGCCTAGGCAGGAAGCCTCATTTCAGGCAAATGGCTATCCAACATGCTCTTAAAGACTTTCAGTGTTGGGGCATTCACAACTTTTGGAGGCAAATTTTGGTCCATTGATGAATCATTCTGACTGTCAGGAAATTTCTCCTCAGTTCTAAGTTGCTTCTCTCCTTGATTAGTTTCCACCCGTTGCTTCTTGTTCTACCCTCAGGTGCCTTGGAGAATAGCTTGACTCCCTCTTCTTTGGGGCAACCCCTGAGATATTGGAAGGCTGCTATCATGTCTCCCCTGGTTCTTCTTTTCATTAAACTAGACATACCCAGTTCCTGCAACCGTTCTTCCTATGTTTTAGCTTCCAGTCCCCTAATCCTCTGTTCCTCTTCTCTGCACTCTTTCTAGAGTCTCCATGTCTTTTCTACATTGTGGCGACCAAAACTGAATTCAGTATTCCAAGTGTGGCCTTCCCAAAGCCTTATTTGTATATTTAATGCGTATACTTTATTTACAAGAGGTTCACTGGGGAGTAACTGAAGCGTAGACAACTAAGCAGTTACTTGTGAGATATGGAGAAAACAGAGGACACTGATGAATGGTTGCCTGTCAAAATTATGGGGAAAAACCGGGTCCCTGAAATGGGAAGATACCATTAGGAGTGCCTGATCCTATACCAAGCAACTACTCAGCAAAAGGCTAGTTAGAAAACCTCAAAAGAACCTTTCTGCAATTAATATAATTGCCCTCAAAATTGCTAATAATAATTGGCGGACTCAGAAACGTTGATTTCAGAGGAAACCCTGTGAGTTGATTGCATTACTGCCTCAAAAGATCAATATTATATTAGTCCCTGCACGTGGTGGCCCAGGGCAGAAGAGTCAGCTATTATCATTTCATTACCATTATTCCACAGCTCGTGACTTTCTCTCTGGTGATTGATGATCCAGCCAATACACCTACTAAAATGTTTATAAAGGCACTGAAAAAGCAGACTGAAAACACGGAACACCTTGAGTTAGTAGAAAAAAAGAAATTACTAGAAACGTATTGCCATATTCCATGCTAGCCGTTCCCGGCCACGCATTGCTGTGGCCCCGTCTGGTTAAATGGCCAACCAATCTGTGTGTAGATCTACACCTGCACACACAAAGACGTACACACAATCACCGTTTAACCCCCACCATTTTACCTACTGTATTTCTCCCTCTCCCTCTCTATCCCTCTACCTACCTACCTACCTACCTACCTACCTACCTACCTACCTACCTACCGTATTTCTCTCTCTATCCCTCTACCTACCTACTGTATTTCTCTCTCTCTATCCACCTACCTACCTACTGTATTTCTCCCTCTCCCTCTCTATCCCTCTACCTACCTACCTACCTACCTACCTACCTACCTACCTACCTACTGTATTTCTCTCTCTCTATCCACCTACCTACCTACTGTATTTCTCCCTCTCCCTCTCTATCCCTCTCCCTACCTACCTACCTACCTACCTACCTACCTACCTACCTACTGTATTTCTCTCTCTATCTATCCCTCTACCTACCTACTGTATTTCTCTCTCTCTATCCACCTACGTACCTACCTACTGTATTTCTCCCTCTCCCTCTCTATCCCTCTACCTACCTACCTACCTACCTACCTACCTACCTACCTACCTACCTACTGTATTTCTCCCTCTGTCTATCCCTCTACTTACCTATCTACCTACCTACTGTATTTCTCCTTGAATCTTATGGACAGAGTATTTTATGTCATAAAGGATAACATAATACCTGTGGCCCACTGCTCTCTCTGTATCCACCTACCTACCTTTTTTACAATTTTTTACATTTCCATTGCGTGTACCTGGCACATCTACTCTATCTATCTATCTATCTATCTATCTATCTATCTATCTATCTATCTATCTATCTATCTATCTATCTATCTATCTATCTATCTATCTATATCTATATCTATATCTATATCTATATCTATATCTAATCTATATCTATATATCTATATATCTATATATCTATATATCTCTATATCTCTATATATCTATATCTATATCTATATCTATATCTATATCTATATCTATATCTATATCTATCTATATCTATATCTATATCTATATCTATATCTATCTATCTATCTATCTATCTATCTATCTATCTATCTATCTATCTATCTATCTATCTATATATATATATATATATAATTGGTGCTGTATTTCAAAGGAACGTGTGAAAATTTGGAAGCGATTGGTGCAGTACTTTCAGAGATTAGCGGTTTTGAACAAATTCTTGTTCCATTTTTATTTATATAGATTACCTGCAGTATCAAGCATTACTACTGGTGCCTTTTAATTTTACAGAATTCCCTTTCTTCTATTGCTTTGTCAATGAAGCAAGTTTCTTACCGAATATTTGAATTGTGGTTTTTTTCGCCCCGTTTGCAGTGATGATCTTTTGAGTCTGTATAATTACAGGGTTCGATAAATGTTCAGCTGTCATGTGGAGGAGGCGAAGGAACCAGGTCAGGGGGAGTTAAAAGAGTGTGTTAAATATACCAGAGCCATAATTAATGTATTTTTAAAATTCTCATTACTGGAGAAAAAAAGGCACGAAAAATCCCATCCCAAAAAAGAGGGAGGACTTTCATTAATGGGCTGTGAATTTACCATTCTTCTCCTAGGTTCTCAAAATAGGTTTATGTTTTACTCCTCATGAGCTAATGATAGCTGTGTGTAAATTCTATTGCAGGGGTCTCCAACCTTTGCAACTTTAAGTCTGAAGGACTTCAGCTCCCAGACTTCTCCAGCCAGCTTTGCAAAATTGTGCAATATTTCTTTGACTGTACCCATCAATATTTTTCCCACACTACTGATGGTATTCTCCTGTTTCATCATTGGTTTCACATTTATCCTCTTTTAAAACTTTCTGTTTCTGATTGGCTATTCATAGTAGGTTTTCAATATTCAGGATATGTGGATTATATTTGGAGATTCAAGTAATATTTTCCCCATGGCTATGGGTGTCCTGGAAATTAAATGCAAAGTGTTTTGTAGTGACTGTAATTCAACTTTTTAAATGTTAGTACTGAAAGCAACTTTTATAATGCAAATTCTGTTTCCACGGCATGCAAACATTTGAATCAGCTTCCAGTTATTGTTTTCCCCCTCAAAACTGCAGAAGGAATTGTATTATTTTTTCATTTTGAGTAAATTCTGAAGTGACCATGTCAGACCTTATGAGGACTTGTAAAAAGTATGCCAAGAGCCTGTAATTCTCAGGACACAGTGGGCAGTTATGCAAATATTCAACAACTGCTCAAGTTTAGGACCACCAAATGCCACACAGTACGTTAAATTGTGTAAATTGTGGAAGAAAAAAAATACAGATTTAACCACTGTGGTAAATCATAGTTGTCCATCAGTTATTTCATTCGGTTTGCTTCTTCCTTGCAGTAAAATTTCTTATCTTGCTGAGGTGATCAGTGAAATTTCAAACTAGTCATAGTTCAGAAACTTGGGCAAAATCTCCAATTTTCTGCTGAGTCTTAATTGAACGTGATGGGATTACAAAGTGAGACTTGGCGTACTTTTTGGGAGCAAGGGGTGGTGTGTGGGTGGTGGAATGGCATTATCCATCTTTCCTCAGTGCCTTCCAGACTGAGATGCCCCACCTACCCCCAGGCAATGCTGACAAGAGGATATAATTATCTCGTATAGTTGTGATGAAATAAAATAGGAAGAGCAACGTTCATTCACTACACTTTGTGATTGGAGAAAAGGTGGAAAATGAATAAGAATAAGAACCTAAGAATAGCCTGGCTGGAACAGGCCACAGCCCATCTGGTCCAGCCTTCTGTCTCCCACAGTGGCTCCCCATTTGCTTCAGGGTCTTCCCAAGCAGATGTCTTCACCTGCTTGTGATTCCCTGCAAATGGCATTGAGAAATATCCTGCCTATCTCTCCAACCCGGAGGGTGTCCTTAGGCATCCATCATGATAGCCATGGATACCCTTGTTCTCCATGAACTCCTCTCATCCTTTCTTAAAGGTGTCGAGGCTGACAGCTGTCACCACTTCTTCTGGCAGGGAGTTCCATAGACCAGGAATCCTCTGGATAGATAGATAGATAGATAGATAGATAGATAGATAGATAGATGGATAGATGGATGGATGGATGGATGGATGGATGGATGGATGGATGGATGGATGGATGGATGGATGGATGGATGGATGGATGGATGGATGGATGGATGGATGGATAGATAGATAGATAGATAGATAGATAGATAGATAGATAGATAGATAGATAGATAGATCGATAGATCGATCGATCGATCGATCGATCGATCGATAGAATAGAATAGAATAGAATAGAATAGAATAGAATAGAATAGAATAGAATAGAATAGAATAGAATAGAATAGAATAGAATAGATTTTATTTTTCTATACCGCGTCCTCTCCCCAGGGGGACTCGGAGCGGTGCACAGGGAAAATTAAAACAACATAAAATATATACATAAATAAATACAATAAAACAGATTAAATCAACTGTCCCTGATAGATAGATAGATAGATAGATAGATAGATAGAGATAATGAAGATAGATAGATGATATATGATAGATAGATAATGAAGATAGAAAAATAGATAATATATAATAATAGATAGATAATGAAGATAGATAGATAGATAGATAGATAGATAGATAGATAGATAGATAGATAGATAGATAGATAGATAGATAGATAGATAGATAGATAGATAAGAACATAAGAAGAGCATTGCTGGAACAGGCCACAGCCCATCCAGTCCAGCCTTCTGTCTCCCACAATGGCTCCCCATTTGCTTCAGGGTCTTCCCAAGCAGATGTCTTCACCTGCTTATGATTCCCTGCAAATGGCATTGAGAAATATCCTGCCTATCTCTCCAACCCGGAGGGTGTCCTTAGGCATCCATCATGATAGCCGTGGATACCCTTGTTCTCCATGCAACATACACAGGTGCCTCTTCACGTTTGATGGTTCTACTAATAAGTACCAGATTGTTGATAGTTTGCAAAACGATGGGCTGAGTCTTCATTCTCAAATAACATGCCTACATGCCTTGTACTATTGAATTTCATTTTTGTGAATAGAGATTAAATTTTTAGCCGATTATCATGAACAACACTAAGGGCATGTTTGCTCCTTGTTCTTCGGAGGAACGGAAAGCAACTGGAGTATTGGTTTAGGAAAAGCAGCAAAAAAACTGACCAAAACCCTAGTGAAGATCATCAAAGGACTACTTCATTGCATTTGGCTTAGATCAAAGTACTTCTCTGAAACAAGATCGCAAAGCTTCAACCCGCTGGAGTTGCGTTTTTCGAACAGTTGGACCTCTTTACTTCCATCAATAAAAAGAGTTCCTTCAATCAGTAACAAAGACCTACTTATGTGAAATTATTGATTCTATTCTGTGATGACAATAGCAGGGAGGAATTTCTGCACAACTGTTAGTACAAAATTCTAGCTATTCCAAGGGTTGAGGGACAACCAGCTGGTCTTGTTGCATTCAGTTTGTGTTGCTTGGGGAAGAAAAATTGTAAAATTCTAACTTAGCATCTACAACCCAAGGTTGTGCATATTCTGCATCTTATCCATCCTGATCTCACAGATAGCATTTTAAGGGATTATGGACAATCACCAATATCTCATATTTTAAGACAGTTTATATATATACTTATATAGATTTTCACGGGTATAGGTATGTAGTTTTTGGTTTATTCGGGTCTTTTCCCGTGTAAAATTTTACACGGGAAAAGACCTGAATAAACCAAATCTACATACATACATACATACATACATACATACATACATACATACATACATACATACATTAGTTTTATGAGCTGATCAATAAATTAATTAGTTAGTTAATTAATAAATTAGTTAGTTAATTAATAAATTAATTAATTAGTTTTATGAGCTGATCAATAAATTATGTCTCCTCCCTTACTTGGGGCCTAATAACAGGTTGTTCAGAAACAATTACATATATATATATAACCTCAGAAAACAAATTGCAAATTTCGTAGATTTGCAATAACATTTTCATAGAAATGTTATTGCAACGTTTCGACAAGATCTCACTTGTCACTTGTGACTGACAGAAGCCTGCCTGATGATGACAAGTGAGATCTTGTCAAAACGTTGCAATAACATTTCTATGCCTTATACACGGGAAAATCCCCGAAGCCAGCTATGCCAGCATACCTACACCAACACAACAACCTGTTATTAGGCCCCAATTAAGGGAGGAGACATACTGTTTCCTTTCCTGCCTTTCGACTCATCACCAGAGACCAGCAAGCCAAGAATTACGTTGTGTAATATTTTTTTTAGATATGTGTGTTAGTTTTATGAGCTGATCAATAAATTAAATTAGAGAGAGACCAGGATAGATCTATTTCGAGCTTATTAGCTCTCATCAGCTGGCTATACCCTTTACTGGGATTCGAACCGGGGCTGTGTTGCATGCCAGGCAAGGAGCCTAGCACTTAAGCCAAGCCGGTTCCCCTTATTGCATCAGCTGAGACAGGGTATATTAGTATAGGTAATTATTTCACAACAACCTGTTATTAGGCCCCAATTAAGGTAGGAGACATAAAACTAACACACATCTCTCATAAAACTAACACACACGATGTTACAAAAAATAAAACTAACACCCCACGATGTTACAAAAAATAAATTGATAATGAGTGGCCCATCCTGTTTTGTAGCTAGAACAAAAAGTAAACTAAAATTTTATATGAATTGCTATTTTTGAACGCCCCACAAATCAGGTTGATATTACTTTTAGGGAATGACCTTTCTAACCAACATTTTATAATACCGTAAGATGACATCACAAAAAACTATTAAGGATGAATTTCATGCAAATAGCCTAAAGTTAATTACATTTTTTTTTAAATCTCCACATGCTTGAGCACTTCTATTAGAAATACTATGCAGGAAAGCATTAACTATGACAAAATATTTCATGTCCAATGCTTTGTTAATTCTTCTCTGGCAAAATTTATCATAGTTTTACATCTTGTAAAAATGGAACAATTACTACGATAAAATTACTTACAGAAAGCAAACAAAATGCATTATGAATTAAACTGTATTAATTTTGAAAAGCATGGTACAACACTGATTGGTTGTGAGTATATACTTTGCCCTGCGGCTGCATTGAGATAAAAAATAATTCTCATACAACTAGTAACTGTATCTCTTCTTGGTCTTGACCTTCCTTCCTTCCTTCCTTCCTTCCTTCCTTCCTTCCTTCCTTCCTTCCTTCCTTCCTCCCTCCCTCATTACAATTTGAAGTATGTGGTTTGCTTACGCATGCAAAATTATATTTGGAAGTATGATATTCAAATATATAAAATCTGAATAGATTGTTAACAGACACCACTTCTTTCCAATTGTATAATGGAAGTACAAAGGCAGACTACTCATTGCTAGTTAATCAATAACATACTATAAAAACTAAAGTTTCGTTTTCCCATTTCTAATAGAAATTTAGGCATGATGGTAATGCAGTAGTCACTTTTATTTATGCAACTTCAACCAATCATGTTGTTATCTTCTATATAAATAAAAATGTAACAAGAGTTTGTTCAAAACCGCTAATCTCCGAAAGTCCTGCACCGATCGCTTCCAAATTTTCACACAACATTCCTTTGAAATACGGCACCAATGATACATAGAGATTGTGTAGATGTCACATCTGGTACACACCTGCACACAATGGAAATGTAAAAAATTGTTTAAAAAGGTATAGATGGATACAGAGAGAGCAGTGGGCCACAGGTATTATGTCATCCTTTATGACATAAAATACTCTGAGGGAGAAATACAGTAGGTAGGTAGGTAGTTAGAGGGAGAGAGAGAAGGAGTGAGAAATGTGGTTGGTAGGTAGGTAGGTAGGTAGGTAGGTAGGTAGGTAGGTAGAGGGAGAAATACAGTAGATAGGTAGTGCTCTGAAATCACAGAAAAGCTACAGTAATGGATAGCTAAAGGGTTCCTCGGTCTGTGTCAGTCTCTGCATGTAACATTATCTTTCAGAATGGACAACTTTTATTTGTAGGATAAAGCTACTCAAGCCAGGAGTGTTGTAGAGCAGGGGTCTCCAACCTTTGCAACTTTAAGTCTGAAGGACTTCAGCTCCCAGACTTCTCCAGCCAGCAAAGCTGGCTGGAGAAGTCTGGGAACTGAAGTCCTTCAGACTTAAAGTTGCAAAGGTTGAAGACCCCTGCTCTACAACACAGAAGTATCAGGAGCATATAATCCTTCCCCTGACTATTATATACTTTATTCATTAAACATGAAACGCAGCCAACTGAACATTAAAAAATGCATCGCAAATCCCATTGACTGGCACTGATGGTTGATACAGGTTGCTGCCAGCAACCTAGGTATCTTCTTAAAATATATGATGTTCCTAGTAGCACAGTTTTTTGCAGTTCCGCTGGCGTTATTGAAGGAAGCTGCAATTTCTTTATGTGTTTTGTAACATTCTTGGACATGGTGCCAAGTGCCCCGATGACAATGGGTGTCACTGTGACATGCTTCATCCATAGCCGTGTAGTTTCGAAGGCCAGGTTGCAATATTTCATGATCTTTTCTAGTTCTTTTTCTTCAACTCTGGCATCTCCAGGAACAGCGATATCAATAAACTGTACACTTCGGCCCTCTACAACTGTGATATCTGGCATATTGTGTTCCAAATGACGATCGGTTTGTATTTGAAAGTCCCACAAGATCTTCACCTTCTCATTTTCGGTAACCTTTTCCATTTTGTGCTCTCATTAGTTTTTGGATACAGATAAGTCATATTTTTTACATAATGACCAGTGGATTCATTTAGCAACTCGGTCGTGTCTAGCTTTTGTACTCAGTTTGTGCAATTTTGCTGCATTCACATATTAAACGTGAAACGGTTTTGACTTCATTGTTGCAAAGTCGGCAGTTTGGATTGTCAGTGGATTTTTCGGTAGCAGAGGATTATTTTTATTTATGGATTTTATTTAATTATTATTCTGTGGTTAATCTTTGGTGAGATTCACAGCCTTTGGGGCTGGTTGGTAGCTCAACAGCTCGAGTCCTAACCAAGGACCTAGGAACTGTCAAGGTAACGTCGGAGGATAGAAGCTGTTCCAAGTAGGGTGGTTTTATTTATTTATTCATTTATTATTATTATTCTGTGGTTAATCTTTGGTGAGATTCACAGCCTTTGGGGCTGGTTGGTAGCTCAACAGCTCGAGTCCTAACCAAGGACCTAGGAACTGTCAAGGTAACGTCGGAGGATAGAAGCTGTTCCAAGTAGGGTGGTTTTATTTATTTATTCATTTATTATTATTATTCTGTGGTTAATCTTTGGGGAGATTCACAGCCTTTGGGGCTGGTTGGTAGCTCAACAGCTCGAGTCCTAACCAAGGACCTAGGAACTGTCAAGGTAATGTCGGAGGATAGAAGCTGTTCCAAGTAGGGTGGGTTTTTTTGTAGAGTCAGAATGTTCAAGTCTGATAAATTTAGAATTTCCACATAGCGAGGTAATCCTTTAGGTCTTGCTCCAAGGGCTCCAATCACAATTGGGACAACACACGACTTTCTCTTCCACCGTCACTCAACTTCAATTTGCAAGTCCCGGTATTTTGTGATGTTTTTCTTGCTGCTTATTTTCAATTCGTGCATCACCAGGTATTGTAATGTCAATGAACCATACTTTTTTCTTTTCAATTATTGTTATGTCAGGTGTGTTGTAGGACAAGTGCCTGTCAGTCTGAATTCTGAAGTCCCACACAAGATCTTGACTTTCTCATTCTCTAAAACCTTCTCAACCTGATGCTCCCAGTGGATGATGATGATGATTAAAATAGTATTTAATTGTTTAGAACAAATTTTGAATAGAAAAGATTTCTCTGCCACCTACTTATATTTTGCATGTCTGAAACACACATTTTCACCTTAAGCCTTGTTAAAATGTGCCACGTACATACCTAGCACATATGAAGGGCCCATGGGAACACATGGTCTTAAGCCACCATGATTGGGGATAGCCTCTTCAAAGTAACATCATGGACACTTGTGTTATTGTTAACCTATAAGGACAGAGTTTATCTCTTTCCTCTTTACAGAATAAAAAAACCTGATTAAAAATTCTTATTTATAAGACTGGTAGATTCCGAACGACAGTAGGCACAAGGATAAATTGGGATGATGTCAAAAATAGACCTTAAGCAGGAAAAAGCTGGAAAAGATAAGTTCCTCCTACTATTCCACAGAGTAATGTTCCCCATCTTCGAAATCTGTCACAGTTGTCATGCAGATATTTTTAATTAAATATATTACTTCTCCACCCCTCTATTTCAGTGAATTGTGAACAGTAAAACGATTCTCAATTTCGAAGGCACAGGTTGAAGAGTGCATTCTTTTCATCCTCTAACGTCACTAAATTGTAGGTTCAAATTTTCCAAATCTTCAGTTCCATTTTTTCCCCCAAGTATTTTTTTTTCCTTTAAAACATAAAGTTATTTTTCAAACTGCAAGAGAGAGTCAGAGGTACAGAGAATTAACATTTCTAAAGGAACCCTTGGTAATATACATATTGTAGTTAGTCAATCAAAGTGTCCTTTATTGCTATATTATAAAGCTGGATAAATTGCATCCGCCAGAAGAAAAAACTTTTCTAAACATTTGAGTTGACGGAAGTTCAACTATGCAAATTGGGCACATCTTTCTTTGTCTCTCGTGTTTTTATTTTTCTCACCAGGAGGTCATCCTGCTCCTTCTCAAGAAGGAAGTCGCAGAGAACTGTCAGGTTTTAAAATATGAATCATCAAAGAAGTTACAAAGTTGATCACGTTTTAAGTCTCTGACCTTTTTGCATTCTTTTTTCCTGACAAGGAAAGTTCCTAATGTATATCATTGGGATATTTGGCGTGACGTGAAAATGGCCACCGATTTAATTAAAACGTAAGTTATTGTTAAGCAAGAAAGGTCATGGTTTTGGAAGAGAGAAAAAAGATGTAATTTTAGGAGTATATTAGCAACCTCTCTCTCCCGAGTTATTTGCATGTAAAATATATATTTTGTACTTGACATTTAGAAAGGAAATTGGAACTGTTTATAATGGATGCTTGAACACTTCTGTATTCTTGGGCATCTTTTGTTCTCATTTGGTATAATTGGGTAGATGGTACATACAGCAGTTGTTAGATTTCATTCTTTATGCCTGAGTGCCTAACTGAGCTGGGAATTACTCCACAAAGATTTCTGTAGCACAGAACGGAAGGCACCGTGCCCAATATTTCTTTTAGAGCTGGAGAGAATAAAAAAATATCCACAGGGAACTCAAAAACGGGAAAAGGGCTTTGATTGCGTATGACGAATGAGTTTCTTGGTGGTTCACCATATCCAGAATATGACTGGGATTTCTAAAACTTCCCGAATGTTGTTCGAAGGAGGACCCAACCAAAGCTATTACGCATCTGTAAGCACTTAGCATTGTGTCACGACGTGTCGCTCGAAACGTAGCAGATCTCTGAAAAATAGGAGTTTGTGCGGTGTAACTGCTGATGAGCCGTTCCTCTTCAATCTGGCCAATTGTTTGCCCTTGTTGCTGTGCACTTGATTCAGCCTTGCTCATTTCCTTTAGAGGGAGAAAAAAAATATCCATTACTGTAATCAGTTATATCTTTGGCAGAAGGAGGAGGAAGAAAGGGAAAAAAACCCACCAAACTCTTCGTATTTTCAGGAGTATTATAACGGTGTGTGCAAATGACCTTGGGAAACTGAACTCGCAGATTCACTGTCTAGGGAGCAGTCAGATAAGAGACAGCATAGTCCATAGCTGAATGGTGAACAGGACAAGAGGCCCAGAAGAGACCTTCTTAATTTCTCAGGACGTAAAGGAGTCAGGGGGAGAATTGTTCTTTCAGACTTGCAAAATCTGTTAATTGAAAAAGAAGAAGAAGAAGAAGAAGAAGAAGAAGAAGAAGAAGAAGAAGAAGAAGAGGAAGAGGAAGAGGAAGAGGAAGAGGAAGAGGAAGAGGAAGAGGAAGAGGAAGAGGAAGAGGAAGAGGAAGAGGAAGAAGAAGAAGAAGAAGAAGAAGAAGAAGAAGAAGAAGAAGAAGAAGAAGAAGATGATGAAGAAGAAGAAGAAGAAGAAGAAGAAGAAGAAGAAGAAGAAGAAGAAGAAGAAGAAGAAGAAGAAGAAGAAGAAGAAGAAGAAGAAGAAGAAGAGCAGCATAAATTAGAGCTGGACACTTTTTTTTTTGTTTACTTATTCAATTCATTCAATTTAGTATCCCTAATTCCAAAATGACTTTGGTCGACTCACAGGCAGAGAAAAAAAAAGATAAATAATACAAAGCAAAGGAAGAAGAGAGAGGGAGAAGACCAAGATATTAAAGTGAGCTGGGAGCACCAAAACATATACAGGTGAAACTCAAAAAATTAGAATATGATGCAAAAGTTCATTTATTTCAGGAACGCAACTTAAAAGGTGAAACTAATATATGAGATAAGACTCATTGCATGCAAAGCAAGGTAGTTCAAGCCGTGATTTGTCATAATTGGGATGATCGTGGTGTACAGCTCATGAAAACCCCAAATCCACAATCTCCGAAAATTAGAATATTACATGCAATCAATAAAACACGGATTGTACATAGAACAATATCGGACCTCTGAAAAGCATGAGCATGCATATGTACTCAGTACTTGGTTTGAGCCCCTTTTGCAGCAATGACTGCCTCAATGCGGCGTGGCATGGAAGCTATCAGCCTGTGGCACTGCTGAAGTGTTATGGAAGACCAGGATGCTTCAATAGCGGCCTTCAGCTCTTCTGCCTTGTTCGGTCTCATGTCTCTCATCTTTCTCTTGGCAATGCCCCATAGGTTCTCTGCGGGGTTCAGGTCAGGCAGGTTTGCTGGCCAATCAAGCACAGTAATCCCACGGTCATTGAACCAGGTTTTGGTGCTTTTGGCAGTGTGGGCAACTGGAAAATGAAGTCAGCATCCCCATAAAGCTTGTCTGCAGAAGGAAGCGTGAAGTGCTCCAAAATCTCCTGGTAGACGGCTGTGTTGATCCTGGACTTAATGAAGCACAGTGGACCAACACCAGCAGATGACATGGCTCCCCAAATCAACACAGACTTTGGAAACATCACACTGGACTTCAAGCATCTTGCAGTGTGCGCCTCTCCATTCTTCCTCCATACTCTGGGTCCTTGGTTTCCAAATGAGATGCAAAAGTTGCTCTCATCAGAAAAGAGGACTTTAGACCATTGAGCAATAGGCTGTACCTGCTTTTCCCAAATATTGCCTAAGTGTTCCTGGAATTTTTTCAGCTTAGAAAAGAGAGGAGAGAGTTGTAAATATGGTGTTTTTCCTTCCATCTGCCCACTGACTGATCTTCTACTGAGAAATTTTGACTTCATCTTTACTATAAAGAGAAGAAAATATTTTAATCTATTATGGGGAAAAACCAATTACCTGATTAATACCCAAGGCCAGAAGGTTAGAAAATGTATTTCCATTATAAAACAATTGCTATTGGGAAGAGATCCTATTTATTAGCAGTGCTTTTATCTTCTCTAGAGTTTCATTTGGCATAAGATAATAGAATCTGTTCTGTCTTTTTTTTAAAGTATAATCATATTTTTAAAAAGTAAGCATGTATTGTATCACTACAGGAAGGTAAGGAAGGATGACTTAAGCAACTCTGCACATCTTATAAACTTTTTTATCATTTCAATTAGGATTGGCAAATGTCCTGTTTTATATTACCATCGTAAAATTGGTTTTACAATCCTTCTAGGTATGTTTATATCCCAATTAATTTGAGTAATTGAGATTAGTAACAGAACAAGGTTACGAAGAAAGAACAATTACAAAGAAAACAATTCCTTAATCCCACAGAGTCAATAGGAGGAGCTCTTCAAAAGATTATAGCAACATACGGTTAAAAAAAAAAAACCCCACCATGCTATGCCCGCAGATTTATAATTGTAAAATATTGACTTGGGAATTGATTTACTTTTCTTTGTCCTCTGGGGGAGGGAAGGAAATAATAAACAGACTTCCTAGTCACAGATCTGGTTTCCTGTGTGACATGGATAGTGAATTACATCCGATTAATAATGTATGCCCCCTTTCTCAATTATACATAGCTTGTTTAGGTCAACATATGAGCTGGCTGGCAAATGTTCTCCCTCAACTTGCTTGCAAAACTTCAGCTGCATTAACACGGCCTCCAAAACTACAACAATATGCCAACCTTTATCCTTATTTAATTCACCCTCAACTGAGTTATATCAATAGCAGACATTATTTTCATCCCTTCGACCGATCCGCTCCCACAGAGAGGGCCTTCTCAGGGTGCCGTCGGCCGGGCAATGCCGGTTGGCGGCACCCAGGGGAAGGGCCTTCTCTGTGGCGGGCCCTACCCTCTGGAACGACCTGCCCCCCCGAACTACGCACCATCTCAGACCTCCGCCTATTCCGCCAGCGTCTTAAAACGCACCTATTCCAACAAGCCGGCCTAGCATAACCTCCCGTTCCTGACTGTTATTAGCTATATTTTAATTAGGGGGATTTTACACTATTTTAGCACAGGGTATGGGTTTAATAGGTTTTTAAAAATGGTGTTTTTGTATATTTGTATTGTTTTTAAATTTTCCTGTGCGCCGCCCTGGGTCCTTTTTTAGGAGAAGGTGTGGGTTATAAATTCGAATAAATTAAATTAAATTAAATTTTGGGTTTTATCATTGGACAAGGACATTAAAGAGTTTATTTTCCATGTCGACAACTCTTTCCTCTATGTTATGGTAATGGCATCAATAATAATAATAATAATAATAATAAATTAGAATTTATTAACCGCACCCTCTCCCCACAGGGACCCGGGGCGGTGCACAGGCATAATTAAAACAATATACAATAATACAAACATTACTAAAATAGAATTAAATAAATTACCCGTGCTAAAAAGGACATTAAAGAGTCAATGTTATAAGTAGGCAATGCCCTCCCCTTTTCTCAGCCTTGGCCAAATCCATCGGTCTTTCTCTTCTCCCCTGCCCTCACACCATCTCTCTCTCTCTCCCTCTCCATCTCTCTCCCTCCCTCTCTCTCTCTCTGCCTCCCCCCTCTCTCTCTGTCTCACTCTCTCACACACACAAAGCTTATTCTCAATGTAAAAAAAAAAACAAATTAATAGCAACTATAAAAACAAAACCACCCAGTTCCCACCCAGTTGAAAGTTCAAGTTCCTGCCCCAACAACCACAAGTCCATCACATGGCCCAATCTTCCACAGCCACAATGACAGACTCCACCCATCCTGGTGCAGAGACAAAGATGACCTTGGCTTTCTAAGAAGAATGTTATTATGGCTACATATCACCCAACTCCATATAGAAAGTAGATGTATAAAGCGTTGCAGGCTTGAAGTCAAAAGATGACTGGCAGGTATGTCTATAACTAGAATCTCATTATATAAGGCATTAATAGGCATTAAAGGGATGCATCTTTTATAGGCTACCCTGAATGTGTGGCCATTGAGATAATAATTGGGTTGCTTTTCCTAACTCTTGTTCACAGATACATTCATATTCACCTTAAGCAGGCCATTTATATTATCATGATTTAGGTGACCAGTTGGATAATATGTTTTCATCATGAAAAAAATTGAGCCATTAAAAAGAAGTGTATTTTTTTTTCTGATTTGGGTTAAAAAAAAACTTCTGTAAGAGCGATGAAAGTTTTGCAGAAATATAGAGAAGAGAAGGAATACAGGTACTTGTGACCATTCACTCAGCAGCCATTAGAAATTATGAATGAAGGGACTTATGACCCCTGCCTTATAGCCACTGCCGTGCCCCCACAGTCAACTTGGCAACAGACCACCCTTATCGCCAACTTCAGGGATGCTGCACCTGTCTTCCTCCCCATAATGGCTCCATGGCTCGGGACCCAGTTATATGCGAGACCGTCTCCTGCCCCATACATCCCTTCGACTGATCCACTCCCACAGAGAGGCCTTCTCAGGGTGCCGTCGGCTGGGCAATGCATACTGGCGACACTCAGGGGAAGAGCCTTCTCTGTGGCGGGCCCTGCCCTTTGGAACGACCTACCCCCTGAGCTTCGCACCATCTCGGACTGGTTTAGACACTGGCCTCTTCCGCCAGTGTCTAAAGACGCATTTCTTTCACCAAGCCGGCCTAGCGTAACCTCCGCTGTGACTATTTTAGACAGTTTTAATTTTGGGGATTTAATTGGGATTTTAGCGCAGGATGGGTATTTAATATGTTTTTTAAATTTTGTATTTTGACATTTTGTATGTGTTTTTAAATTCCTGTGCGCCGCCCTGGGTCCTCTTCGGAGAAGGGTGGGGTATAAATTTAATTTAAATAAAATAAAATAAAATAAAATAATGCCCCACTGGGTCTCTGCACGCCTTGGGATTGCTTCCCACCCTGCTGTATGCCACACACTCCTCCCCTCCCTTCTGTCCAGTGGTGGGTTGCAGGCGTGCGCGATACAGGCGTACTGGATTCTGCCCGGAACACTGGATACCATTCAGGTACGGTGCTCCGGAGGGCCCCGCCCGCCCGAGCTCCTTACCAGTCTTTTAAGTCTACGGTGCTTCTGCGCAGGCGCATGGCACATTCACCATCTGCACGATACTCCACTGTCAGAAACAGTATAGGGTTTCCTGCCTAGGCAGGGGGTTGGTCTAGAAGACCTCCAAGGTCCCTTCCAACTCTGCTATTGTATTGTATTGTATCAGATAGGACTGTGCAGCACAGAAAAATGTGGAGACTCCTGAATCAAACATCTATTTCTGAGATCTCATTGTTGTTGCTGTGTGGGGTAGGGGAAGGCAACTACGTTGTCCCACAAAAAGATACATCGGCTTCCAAAATTTCAGAAAGGCGCTAGGTTCATGCCCTGGTGCATTCTTACGCTTGTTTTTATTTTCATTTCTGACGTTTTATAAAGCTGTGATACAAGGCTTTGTGTGTGAGATCCTGCTGCACAATAAAAGTTGTTATAAGAATTTCTACACGTTAAAAAAGTCTGGACAAAACTTCTAAATTAAATAGTATCCTAATATTATAAAGGGTAAATTGCGTCGGATTTTTACCCCAGCACTGAGGGGGCAGAAGTTGAAATGGGATATAGAAAGGAAGAAGCGGAGCGTAAAATGCCAAAAAAACTTGTTAAGGCAACAAAGATCAGATAAGCATTAATACTTAATGTTTAATGCCAATGGTGATTAGTATTGTCAGTATAACCGTAAACAGGTTTAGCTCATGTCTGTATTCCACTTTTAAACATTTAAGCCATTTTTCTGCTCCTGAAGTACTTTATGATTACTCTCGGCAGACTTTCTATCAGTTAGCTAAAACCATTTCCCCCAAAACTTGATATTTTCCAGATCTATTCAGCTCCCACACAATTGACTGTTATATGATTACTGAGGATGAACTTTAACAGGTCAAAATAAATCTGAAGCAGGCAAAAATATATATCTTTTATATATATATCATTTTATCATTTATATCTCGGAAAGATAACCCTGCCCTGGGTCCTTTTAGGAGAAGGGCGGGGTATAAATTGGATTAATAAATAAATAAAGCCACTCTCAAGTGAAACCAGTTCCTATGAACACAGCCATGCATTATTATTATGTTTTAGCAATGTAATGGAAGCCCAACAATGGCTACAATTCCTACATGGGTAATTTTTCTATAGAAGAGGTTCCACAAATCTACAGGGCCGGTTCCAGCTCCCTCCCCACAACCGTCCGCCCATCATCAAGAGGAAGACCGAGAGGAGAGATTCTGGAAGTTGAAGTCCACCAGTCTTAAAGCTGTCAAGTTTGAACACCCCTGGCGGTGTTTTTTCTAAAGGGTTAGGGGTGCGAGGGTCTTGTCACTTGACAGCTTTAAGACTTGCATGCTTCAAATGCCAGAGTTCCTGAGCCAACATTTTGGTTGCTAAGCAAGAGCTTTGTTAAGTGACTTTCACCATATTTTACAAGTTGGCCATGCCCACCCAGTCACATGACTGTCAAGCCACTCCCACCTGGTCACATGGCCGGCAAGCCACTCCCACAAAGCAGAGGCCATACCTACAGAAGAGGTTCTAAAAAAAATTGAACCCCACTACTGAAGGACATGTACACCTCTATGTGCATAGGGGTATTTTTGTTTATTTGTTTGAATTTCCCTACCTCTGTTGTCATCTCCCATCAAAAAAAACTACTGCTTTTCTACAGCTTTTTTGTAACTTTTGATAATAAGCTACAGGAAAGTCATTTCACATTGCAATAGAAGTACTATCTTTCCCCCCGAGTAACAGAAAAGATTTGCGTTGAGTGTGATTAAGTCAAAAGACAATACCCCTCGGGTGTATGCAGCACCCTCTGCAACATTATTTAACATTTTAATGGACAATGAGTGATGAATACACAATGATTATTTCTGCCCTCGATTCTTACATCCTGCAGACTGTGGCCATAGCCTGCCATTTATCCAAATGGCAAATGCATGCGTTCTTTTATTCCTGTTCTGTAGGAAATTACTGAGTCACTGAGGCCCTTTTGCAGCTGGGAACATTTCATAATACTTCCCCACAGGTTCAATTCTTATTTAAAAAAAAAAATATCACAGAAAAGCAACAACATGACATAATGACACTTGATTCTAAGAATAAGCCTGTATGAACCCAAAAGTACCACTTCCCAGCCATTGAATGGCCCATTGTCTTGAAGTGACAAAATTATACTTGCCGAGCTTTTCAAATGAGTGTGGGGTTCGGCAATTAAAGCGAACACAGATAAAATTATGTATACTCTACAATTTTCATGCTCTAGCAGTTTTAATTGTTATTGTAAAAGTTACACTTACATTAAGAACTTTATAAATGAATCAGCTTTAAAAAAACGGGTATGATAGTCTTGCCTATGTACACTCTATTGCCAAAAGTATTCGCTCACCTGCCTTTACTCGCATGTGAACTTATAGTAAGTGACCTCCCATTCCTAATCCATAGGGTTCAATGTGACGTCGGTCCACTGCGCACTGTTCATGAGCTAATCTGAAGGCCACATGAAGTTTGGAGGTCTGTAGCGATGGACTCTGCAGAACGTTGGCGACCTCTTCATACTAGGCGCCTCAGCATCCGCTGATCCCCCTCCGTCAGTTTACGTGGCCTCCCACTTCGTGGCTGAGTTGCTGTCATTCCCAAACACTTCCACGTTCTTATAATACAGCTGACAGTTGATGGTGGAATATTTAGGAGCGAGGAAATTTCACGACTGGATCTGTTGCACAGGTGGCCTCCTATCCCAGTTCCATGCTGAGCTCCTGAGAGCGACCCCTTCTTTCACAAGTGTTTGTAACAACAGTCTGCATGCCTAGGTCCTTGATTTGATACACCTGTGGCCATGGAAGGGATTGGAACCCCTGATTCTGATTATTGGGATGGGTGAGTAAATACCTTTGGCAATATAGTGTATTTCAGATGGAGCAGGATATTTAAAGTCTCTAATCTTTCCCAAACATTTCAATACTAACTGAATTTTTCCTGCATGAAGCTTAGTAGGTAGGCAGCTATAGGGATAGAGAGAGGGAGGGAGAAATGCAGTAGTTAGGTAGGTAGAGGGAGAAATATAGTAGGTAGGTAGGTAGGTAGGTAGGTAGGTAGGTAGGTAGAGGGATAGAGAGGGAGAGGGAGAAATACAGTAGGTAGGTAGGTAGGTAGGTAGGTAGGTAGGTAGGTAGGTAGGTAGGTAGGTAGGTAGGTAGAGGGATAGAGAGGGAGAGGGAGAAATACAGTAGGTAGGTAGGTAGGTAGGTAGGCAGGTAGGTGAATAGAGAGAGGGAGAAATACAGTAGGTACATAGGTTGGGGGTTATAAAGTGGTTGTGTGTATGTGTATGTATGTGTTAGTGTGTGCAGGTTGGTTGGCCACACACAGATTGGTTGACCATTTAACCAGACTGGGCCACAGCAACGCATGGCCGGGAACGGCTAGTATTATTATATGTTAAAGCAGTAGCCAAGCAATAGAATCAGAGCTTGCCCAAGTCATCTATTCTGGTGAAGATTTTCAAACTCACTTAGATAACATTTCACTTCCGAGCAAATCGTTTCCTCCATCATTTTCTCTCTAACAGATTTTCCCTTCAATTGCAATGAAATGACAGCTTCTTCACTGGAAAAGGAAGACAGGATGGATGGGGGAGAAAGGATTGATTCCCTTCTATGTTTTGCTCCATTCTATTTATATCTGCAGAAGTAGCTATTTATTACTTCATAGATTGCTTCATCCTGTATGATATGTGACTGTAACTACTGAAATCCAACCCACAAAAGCCCCCACAGAAAACATATTTCTGCTTCTCTAAGAAGCTGCATCGAAACAATAAGAGCTGTAGCAATCTGTCAGTAGATTGATTTCTACAAATCACACATTTTAATTAAGGAAGGAGTCTAATTTGGAAATGATAAGAGAAGAGTGTTGGTAATACTTGTTGCCTTGGGTGCAGCAGATGGCCAAGTTATGTGCTTGTGTGAGTTGATAGACACCTTAAATATTCGACTCAACAGAATTATGTAAAAGTATAACAACTTTGCTTCTCGTGTTTTCATTCCATTGTTTCATTTATGGGTGGCAATGGCATCTATTTTTATTTTTTATTATGTAATAATGTTAACTGATTTTATGCATTTAGCTAAAAAGCAGTGTGTGTCTACTTAATCATAAATGGTATTTCTTGCAGCTCTAAAGTAATAAATGCATCACGGGGTATGTTATATGAACTATGCACACGCATTTCCATATTTTGTGGAAGAGATATTTTTTTTACATAAGAAAATTCAGTCAAGGCGTTTCTGTATTACATTTGGCATTATTTTGCAATTAGATTTGTCCAATATGTCTTATAGGAGTTTTTTCTGCAATTTGAAAAAAATAATCTTCTTTTTGTAGAGGTTGTCCTTAGGTTTCCACCATAATTGGCCGCCCTGGGTCCTTTTTTAGGAGAAGGGCGGGGTATAAATTTAATGAATAAAATAAAATAAATAATTGAACCCAAAATTTATGATGCTAAGTGAGAAATTTGTTGTGAGTTTTGTCCCATTTACGACTTTTCTTGGCACATTTGTTGATTAAATTACTGCAGTTGTTAAATTAGTAACCCAGTTGTTAAGTGAATCTTCTCCATTGTCTCTGCTTCTCAGAAAGTAGCAAAAGATGTCCACATGACCCTGGGATATTGCAAATGTGAGTCAGCATCAAGCATCTGAATATTATTATTATTATTATTATTATTATTATTATTATTATTATTATTATTATTATTATTATTATTATTATTATTATTATTATTATTATTATTATTATTATTATTATTATTATTATTATTATTATTATTATTATTATTATTATTATTAATAATAATAATAATAATCTTTATTGTCATTGTAATAAAATTACAATGAAATTGGTGCTAATATTTGCATCAGGTGGAATATAGACAGCAGTGATAACTATAACAGAAATCTCTCTAGGTAAATAAAATGGCCGACAAATGACAGTTGAGAATTCCACGTCTGCAGAACAGTGTGTATAAGCAACTCTACTGTTAGTACACCAGTTATTATGGGTGTAAATACACAGGCTGTCTACCGCCCTGAGTCCTTCGGGAGTAGGGCGGCATAAAAATTAAATAAATCGAAATCTAAAAAGCCACCTCTGTCTGACATGAAGCTTACTAACACAGCAATTATGTCTGGCATTTTTTCAGGGAAATAAATCAAGAAACGTTGTAAAGTATTTTGTTACTTTTTAAATACCATATTCTTATATTCTTACTTCTAATGCACTAGCATACCAAGAATCCACCCTAATATGTCATCTGCGTTCGTCAGCTTCTTCATAGATTTTTTTTTCCCAATTGGAAAGTGACTGAGTTAGCAGTACTGCACAAAAGTGTGAAGGAAATGATTAATCAAGCACCTGAATGAACGTCAGCTTTACAATCAGGTCTCATACCTTACATTTTCACCTTTTCAGTGCAAATGTGGGGATTTTTTTACACTCGTCTCTGCCATTAGAGAAAGAAAGCTAACATTGCTTGCAGATTTATTTTTTAAGAAATGTATTCTAATCCCAGTAAATTATATGGTTCCTTTACTGTCAAAGTAATCCCCCCAAAATAACCTTCATGCAGCATTTTACTATTTGGGATTTTAAGCTCCCTTTGTAGCATGATAATTACGATGATGATGATGATGATGATGATGATGATGATGATGATGATTTGATTTTAATTTTATAACTTGGGAATTTTAGCGCAGGGACAGTCTTAATTTAATTTGTTTTTATCTATCGTATTTATTTTATGTATGTATTTTTTCTTATAGTATTTTAAATTTTTCCCTGTGCACCGCTCCGAGTCCCCTGGGGAGAGGATGCGGTATACAAATAAAATTTGATTTGATTTGATTTGATTTATAGACCGCACCCTTTCCCCGGAGGGACTCGGGGCGGTGCACAGGACATTAAAAGCATATTATAAATACAACAGTACAATATTTAAAATCGAATTAAATAATTTACCCTGCGCTAAAATTTTAAAATCTTAAAACCCTTAACACTGTTTCTCTACAATCCCTATTAAAACAATTTAAATTTATAGCACAGCCTAGGATAGGATAGATTAGGCCGGGACGGCCTGATGAAAGAAATAAGTTTTTAACTTTTGGCGGAAGGAGCGGAGGTCCATGGTTGTTCTAAGTTCGGGGGGTAGGTCGTTCCAGAGGGTCGGGCCCACCACAGAGAAGGCCCTTCCCCTGGGCATCGCCTGCTGGTATTGCCTAGTGGACGGCACCCGGAGAAGTCCCTCTCTGTGGGAGCGGATCGGCCGAAGGGATGTATGAGGCAGAATGCAATCCCGCAAGTAACTAGGTCCCGTGCCATGGAGCGCTTTAAAGATGGTAATCAACACCTTGAAGCGCACCCGAAAGGCCACAGGCAGCCAGTGCAGCTCGCGCAGGAGTGGTGTTATGTGGGAGAACCTAGAGGCTCCCAGAACTGCCCGCGTGGCCGCGTTCTGGACTAGCTGTAGTCTTCGGGTGCACCTCAACGGAAGCCCCATGTAGAGAGCGTTACAATAGTCTAGACGGGATGTCACGAGCGCATGAGTGCAGATTTTTTGTATCACAGAGGCTTCATCTAATCTAAACATGTGTTGTAGATTGTTTTATTTATCTACTAAGGACTTTATAAAAGTATGCCTCAAGAGATTGAAGAAATATCACTTATCACTTCGCAACATATTCTAAAACTGCTGACTTCTTTAACGCTTCGTTTCTTTGCCAATACTTACCAGCATTATTCCTCTGTGTAAACCCAGTCACAAAACACCATGAGGCCTGTTTTTACTATCCAGATCATTCAAAATTCCAAAGCTTTTAAAATAATATTTATTTCAACAACCCGGTTCTTGAAGCATAGGTTAACTGCACATGGATTCTATCCACTTTCTTTAGCTTTTAGACAGTAACAAACCAAAGTCTTTATTACGAAGTGAAGGTTCATAAAACTAAAAACTATATTGCTTTGAAAATTAACTGTAGGCTCAAGGCATTAGACTGTATTAAATCAGACTTTCCTTTTGCAACTGTTCATTTATAATATTGCTATTGGCCACAGAGATTTTAAGCCAACAGGCACACAAATTCATTTTTAATTGCTTTTGTTTAGTTTTCTGTTGTTTTTCAGCCCCTTGCTGTGATGTGAATCAATTTTAGGATTATAAAGTTGGCAAAGAGGGAATATCCATCATTTTAGTTTACAAAGAATCATTATTCTTCTGAACTATAAAGTACTGTTGCTAGTAAAACAGCTTTGATTTAGGTAAGGTAAATATTGATGAATATTTTATATTTGCCCAAGTGATCCAGTGTTAAAATAATATTTTTGCAAACTTTGCGGCATTATATGGATAGAAATATGGGGAGAATTAAATCCCTAAGAGGATTTTTTATTATTATGTAGATTACTATTATTATTACTAGGTTTGAGCAATACTAATATTACTAATAATACTAATAATAATAATAATAATAAGCCTTAGCCACAAATAATAATAATAATAATAATAATAATAATAATAATAATAATAATAATAATAATAATAATAATAATAATAATAATAATAATAATAATAATAATAATAATAATAATAATAATAATAATAATAATAATAATCTTTATTGTCATTGTAAAAATTACAATGAAATTGGTTTTAACTTCACTGGTGCAAAATTATAACAGAAACAAAAAAGAGAGAAAAGAAAAAAGAAAAAAACTAGCATGTGCATGGAGTGATTGCGGTTGAATTTAAAAGTCTCACAGCCCATGGATAGAAGCTACCTTTAAACCTGTTCGTTCGGCTGGCTATACTTTGATATCTCCTGCCTGATGGTAGAAAGGCAAAGAGATACCAACCAGGGTGTGAATCATCTTTGAGAATCTTCCTTGCTCTGCTAAAGCAGCGAGATCTGGCGATGTTATCCAGTGATGTCAGAGGGCAACCGATGGTTTCTTGTGCCGAATTGATCACTCTCTGTAGTGCCTTCAAACTGCATGAAGGCAAAAATTCAACAAGTTACCACCAATAGCAAATGTCACCTCTGTAATGAGAAAGATGAGACAGTCGACCGCCTGATCAGTGGATGCAGCAAAATTTCACAAACTGACTACCTACAACGCCATGACCGTGTTGCTAAGATCATTCACTGGAAATTGTGCCAGAAGTTTGGATTTGAGTACAGCAAAAACCACTGGGAACATCAGGTTGAGAAGGTTTTAGAGAATGAGAAAGTCAAGATCTTGTGGGACTTCAGAATTCAGACTGACAGGCACTTGTCATACAACACACCTGATATAACAATAATTGAAAAGAAAAAAAGTATGGTTCATTGACATTGCAATACCTGGTGATGCACGAATTGAAAATAAGCAGCAAGAAAAAAAATCACAAAATATTGGGCCTTGCAAATTGAAGTTGAGCGACTATGGAAGATAAAGTTGTGTGTTGTCCCGATTGTGATTGGAGTCCTTGTAGCAATACCTAGGGGACTGCCTCGCTATCTGGAGGTTCTAGGTTTGCCAGACTTGAGCATTCTGACTCTACAAAGGGCCACCCTGCTTGGAACAGCTTATATCCTCTGACGTTACCTTGACAGTTCCTAGGTCCTTGGTTAGGACTCGAGCTGTTGAGCTACCAACCAGCCCCAAAGGCTGTGAATCTCACCAAAGATTAACCACAGAATAATAATAATAATAAACCACAGAATAATAATAATCTGAGCTACAAACCAGCCCCAAAGGTTTTAAATCTCACCAAAGATTAACCACATAATGGTAATAATAATAATGATACATCTTAAAAACTTCCAGTGTTGAAGCATTCACAACTTTTGGAGGCAAGTTGTTCCACTGATTACCATTATTGTTCTAACTGTGAGGAAATTTCTCCTTAGTTCTAAGTTGCTTCTCTCCTTGATTAGATTCCACCCATTGCTTCTTGTCCTACCCTCAGGTGCTTTGGAGAATAGCTTGACTCCCTCTTCCTTGTGGCCACCCCTGAGATATCGGAAAACTGCTATCATGTCTCCCCTGGTCCTTCTTTTCATTAAACTAGACACACCCAGTTCCTGCAATTGTTCTTCATATGTTTTAGCCTCCAGTCCCCTAATCATCTTGGTTGCTCTTCTCTGCACTCTTTCCAGAGTCTCCACATCTTTTCTACATTGTGGCGACCAAAACTGAATGTAAATATTCCAAGTGTGGCCTTCCCAAGGCCTTATAAAGTGGTATTAACCCTTCACGTGATCTTGATTCTATTCCTCTGTTTATGCAGCCTAGAACTGTGTTGGCTTTTTTGGCAGCTACTGCACACGACTGGCTCCTATTTAAATGGTTGTCCACTAGGACTCCAAGATCTCTTTCACAGTTACTACTATTGAGCAAGGTACCACATATGCTGTACCTGTGCATTTTGTTATGTTATATTTTTATAACATTAGAATTATTATAATTATAACAATTATAATTGTTATATTTTGTTACCTCAGTATTTTCTCAGAGTTTTTGCAATTATGCCACATATATATTTCTTTTTAAGATCCTTTCCAGCTTTGCATCCTGATATTCGTTTCCCTTTTAATATTCCAAGTTTCCTTTCTGTCTCTCCTCAACTATGAAGGAACTCTTCAATGATCTTATGCAGCACATGGACATACTTACATGTTGTTGGTTACAGGCTCCTTTTTCCCCCCAAAGTTTCTTTGGACTTCTTTCATTCTTCTTCCTGCAACATTCTTTCCAGGTCTTTTCTTCTTTTCAATTTTGCTTTCTTCTCTTTTCCAATACTTTGAATCCAATCCAGTTTCACTTCTCTGATACCCTTGAATCTACAAATCAGCCTCTCTCTCTCACACACATACATGCACATACCCTTTTTTTCTCCTGAAATAATGGCATTTCTTTGACAAAACAAGCTTCATATTCCTACCTGGGTTTAGTTCTTCCTATGCTTTCAAGGGCAAGAAAGTTATAAAATACATAGTGTTTTTTTTGCTTCACAACTAACTTCCTAGAGTGCTAAGGTTTCAATATTCCATGAAAATGTGAGGGAGGCTTGCTATAGTCAATTTTAATCATTTTTCCCCACATACAGAGTCAAACTGATTAACATCAGCTTGGAGCAGTATTCTGACAAGTCGTATGGAGGAAACATTGACAATTGGTTGTTTTATTCATATAAATTATTTCCAGCTTGTTGATGTCAAAGAGATGAGGGACGAGACTGGAGAGGTTTAAAATGTTGTGTAAACAGATCTTGACTTCCAAGGCTATTAAGAGACCAGCCAAGTACCTATTAAGTTAGAAGGATAGGAAGAAGAAGAAAAAATCTGGGATTTGAATTATGGCACACAGATTTATAGGCTGATCTAATATAGCAGAGTCACATCTGAGAATCCCTCATCAAGTGCACTATCTAACAAAATGAAATTCAATGGCGAAAAGAGTCAGGTTCTACCTTTAGGCAACAAAAACGAAATGCACAGGTACAGTATAGGTGGTACCTTGCTCAATAGCAGTAACTGTGAGAGGGATCTTGGAGTCCTAGTGGACAACCATTTAGATAGGAGCCAGCCGTGGGCAGCAGCTGCCAAAAAAGCCAACACAGTTCTAGGCTGCATCAACAGAGGGATAGAATCAAGATCACGTGAAGGGTTAATACCACTTTATGAGGCCTTGGTAAAGCCACACTTGGAATACGGCATTCAGTTTTGGTCACCACGATGTAGAAAAGATGTGGAGACTCTAGAAAGAGTGCAGAGAAGAGCAAGAAAGAGGATGAGGGGACTGGAGGCTAAAACATATGAAGAACGGTTGCAGGAACTGGGTATGTCTAGTTTGATGAAGAGAAGGACCAGGGGAGACATGAGAGCAGTCTTCCGATATCTCAGAGGGTGCCACAAAGAAGAGGGAGTCAAGCTATTCTCCAAGGCACCTGAGGGTAGAACAAGAAGCAATGGGTGGAAACTAATCAAGGAGAGAAGCAACTTAGAACTGAGGAGAAATTTCATGACAATTAGAACAATTAATCAGTGGAACAGAAGTTGCCTCCAGAAGTTGTGAATGCCCCAACACTACAAGTCTTTTCCAGATGAGGTTTATATTACTGTATAATGTGAGGATGACTTTGGGAGACAGGACAATGAGACAAAACCAAGGTCAGATGAACGGCAACTTAGCCCAAGACAAGTGTGAATACCACTTTACAAGGCCTTGGTAAGGCCACACTTGAAATACGGCATTCAGTTTTGGTCACCACGATGTAGAAAAGATGTGGAGACTCTAGAAAGAGTGCAGAGACCAGCAAGCTTAGGAGCCCTGGTGGCCCAGTAGTTAGAATGCGTATTGCAGCCTAACTTTGGCCACAGATAGGAGGTTGATCCAGCACAAGGTTGACTCAGCCTACCATCCTTCAGTAAAATCGAGGATGCAGATTGTTGGGGGACAGTATGCTGATATTTGTAAACTACTCAGACAGTGCTGTAAAGCACTATGGAGTGCTATATTAGTCTAAGCACTATTACTTAATACTATAGTATAGCCTTTATTGTTATTGTACAAAATAAATACTATTGCTATAACGCAATATGTATTACACCATTATAGAGTTGAATGGTGAAGGCCATCTAAATAAGTTGTTATGTTCAAATTTTAGTCAGTTAATGAAATTTAAAGGTGGTGCTTAATATACAGTTCTCTGTTTCCTACACACCCCAATGGCATGTTAACGTTGTAGTCAGTGGTGGGTTTCAAGATGTTTTAGAACCTCTTCTGTAGGTGTGGCCTGCTTTGTGGGAGTGGCTTGTCAGCCATATGACCAAGTGGGAGTGGATTACTAGCCATGTGACTGAATGGGAGTGGCTTGACAGCCATGTGGGCATGGTGAACTTGTAAAATGTGGTAGAACTCACTTGGTTGCTCTTGCTTGGCAACCAAAATGTTGGCTCAGGAACTCTGGCATTTGAAGCACGCAAGTCTTAAAGCTGTCAAGTTCCAAGACCCTTGCACCCCTAACCCTTTAGAAAAAAACCCCAGGGGTGTTCAGACTTGACAGCTTTAAGACTTGTGGACTTCAACTCCCAGAATTCCTCCTCTCGCTCTTCCTCTTGATGATGGGCGGATGGACAGGGGGAGGGAGCTGGAACCGGTTCTAAATGGCACTGTAGATTTATGGAACCTCTTCTATAGGAAAGGTCAGGACTGGCAGGAACCCATCCCTGGTTGTAGTTCTACACTTGTTACAGAAGCAGCAGGACTAACAAACTCTGTGAACATTAAGTCCCCAAGCTGTATTTTTAGTGAAGCTTGAAAATTGGATGGAACAGGGAAAGAGAGAGAGAAAATAGCCAAACTCAATTTTTAGTAAAATAATTGCTTCAGCTTACGATAAAAATAAATAAAACTTACACATAGTTTACCCATATATATACTTTGGGAAAGAATCTTGAAGACTGGATTAGGGCACACTAAGCTCTGTGCCAATTTCCTGCTCTAAGGAGATCTTTTTTCCAGCTGGGAGCATGTCAAATGGGATATATCTATTTCAATCACCAAGTAATTTGAGTTGGTATTTCAGAGATGAAATGCTGCAGCACATATTAGTGCCCAAAAAAAAAAAAGTTACAAACCAGGAGCCAGTTGTTTGATGCTCTCTGTTAAATTTACAAAATCAATTAGTGAATGATTTAACTGAATGGTACAGTGCTAAACATTAATAGTATAATAATAATAATAATAATAATAATAATAATAATAATAATAATAATAATAATAATAATAATAATAATAATAATAATAATAATTTTAATATTTCTAAACCGCACCCTCTCCCCACAGGGACTCGGGGCGGTGCACAGGCACAGTAAAACAATAAATACATATAAACATTTCATTAAAAATAAATTAAATCTAAACCTGCGCTAAAATTCCCATTAAAACTAAGCAATATTATAAAACCCCAATAAAACCCCAAAGACAGAGAGACTATCCTAGGCCGGCCAGACAGAAGAAATGAGTTTTTAATTTGAGACAGAAGGAGCGGAGGTCCGTGGTCGTCCTAATGTCGGGGGGAAGGTCGTTCCAGAGGGCTGGGCCCGCCACAGAGAGAGCCCTTCCCCTGGGCATCGCCCGCTGACAAAGTCTAGTGGACGGCACCCGGAGAAGTCCCTCTGTGGGAGCGAATCGGCCGTGAGGATGTATGAGGCAGGATCCGATCCCGCAGATCGGATAATTATTATTTATAATTAATTATTATAGAGCCCATTTGAGCCAAGCCCTTATTAACATTTCTTCTGCTTGGCCGGCCTGGGGTAATTGAACTGTTTTTTAGGGTTTTTAAGGGTTTAGTTTTAGTTTGGGATTTTAGCGCAGGGTTTTAGTTTAATTTATTTTAATATTGTATTATGCTTGTGGTTTTATACATGTATTTTTAAGTTTCCTGTGCACTGCCTCGAGTCCCTTCGGGGAGAGAGAGCGGTTTATAAATTAAAATTAAAATTATTATTATTATTATTATTATTATTATTATTATTATTATTATTATTATTATTATTATTATTATTATTATTATTATTATTATTATTATTATTAATGCAATAATCCCTAACTTTGCATTACCCCCTAAAACATCTTATTATATTGTGATCAACTTTTACCATCATTAAGTTTTTTTCCTAATGTTTAGCCGAAAAGCTACTTCCCTGTGATTTCTAACCACTGGATGTAGCTAAGCCCATGGAGAAATAGCAAACAACTATATTCCATTTTCTGCATGGTAGCCCTTCAAGTATTCAGAGAAAGCTTTCCTGTCTTCTTTTAATTGTCTCTTTATCAGGCTAGACTTATACAGCTATTTCAGTTATCCTTCGCAGAATCTCAGCAACTTCATCAGCTTGGCTTGTCCTCTCCTGAAAGCAGCCCGGTTTTTCAATGTTGATTTTTTATTTTTTTTTGCAAATAAAAACATTTCAACCAGAACTAATTGTAGCATTACACACTTGGCTTGCCTAGTAAAGAGTAGGATGAATGTTATGCAACTATTTGCCTCGACATATTTTAGAAATGTCAGTGGAATATAAGTACTTTTCACAGTATTTTGGCATGCGCCTCCTCTAATTATCACTGGGTTTCAACGGATTGAGTTCAGTTTTGATAGAAGTATCAGAAGTATGCAATTTAAGAACTTAATTGAGCAAGGTTCAACGTGTCCTGTGTCCTTTTAAAGACGTTGAACTCAATTAAAAACCATCACCCAACATGACCAAGAATTCCTTGACGGCAGATGCTGCATGAATGTGGATTGGCAACCTTACAAATAAAAAGGTTCATATACTACACGTCGGTCCTTGCCTCTTTGTGCCAGAAAGTCCATATCCAGATAAATGCCTGGTGCGACAGTTGCGTCCCCTATTGGACCGGGATGCCCTTCACACAGTCACTCATGCGCTTGTGACATCCTGTCTAGACTACTGTAACGCTCTCTACATGGGGCTCCCCTTGAGATGCACCTGAAGGCTGCAGCTGGTCCAGAATGCGGCCGCGCGGGCAGTTCTGGGAGTCACAGAGAGGGACTTCTCCGGGTGCCGTCTACTAGGCAATGCCAGCGGGCGACGCCCAGGGGAAGGGCCGTCTCTGTGATGGGTCCAACCTCTGGAATGACCTTCCCCCTGACATTAGAACGACCACGGACCTCCGCTCCTTCCGCCAGAAACTCAAAACCCACCTGTTTCAACTAGCCGGCCTGGGCTAATTCCATGCTTCCCGCCTCAGTTTCCAGTTTGTAATTTTAAATTATGTTATTAGGTTTTAAGGTTAAGTTTTTAATTTTTATAAATTTGTACAGGGGATTATTTAATTCGATTTTAGCTTATATGTATTGTTGATTGTCATAATTTTAATTTTTTAACCTGTACACCGCCCCGAGTCCCTTCGGGGAGAGGGGGCGGTCTAGAAATTCAATAAATGAAATGAATGAATGAATGAATGAGTGGCCACGCCCACCAAGTCACATGACCACTAGCCACACCCACCCAGCCAATCACCTTAGTGGTCCGTGGGATTTAAAATTATAAATTTAGCGGTCCGTGAGGCCCAAAACTGCTCTAACCTATACAGATAAAGCTGAACATTGCAGTCAACTGCATAGAATGAATGTAGTGGGGGGGGGGGGGAATCCAGCCAAATAATAAAGATCTATTCTCTCCACCTATTGCCAAGTCCAAAAAGAATCTGGATAAGACGCATTACCATAATTTGTATTGTTTTTGTATTGTTTCGATTTTGAATGAATTGAAATTCAAAGCAAACTTTCCTATTTAAGGAAGTTACATTAAGCGCTTTGAATTTAATTCTCTTTGACAATATCTGTGAAAGTTAAGATTTTATACATGCCTATCTTTCTATCTCACAGCAGATTATCCAAATGTAAACTGAACAAAATTCTTCCGCATCTAAATCCTGGATATGCTCCAATCTGTCAAAGTCTTTCACAAGTGACTAACAAAATATGGGACAACATTCTCCAACCAACATGTGACTACAGTGATCCCTCGTTTTTCGCGGCTTCATGTTTTGCGGCTTCAGTGCTTCGCGGGTTTTTATCGGCTCTCATAAAGGCGCATGATTGGTTTCCTACCGAATCCTACTTCGCGGTTTTTCAGCTTTCGTGGAAGGTTCTGGTCCCCATTAACCGCGAAAAACGAGGGATCACTGTACTACTTAAATAGATGCCATAGTATACTTCTTTGCATGTGTATAGTTCTATGCATCTATCACGAAGGTAATATTTTTTATGTACAAAATATACAAGATTATATATTTTTTCAATGGGACAAGACAGCAAAAAGGTGATCCAAAACAGGGTCTCCTGCTTGAGCAGGGCATTGAATTAGAAGACTTACCGGATCTCTTCGATCTCTATGATTCTGTTATTTTATTTTACTTTATTTTATTTTTTTATAGTTGCCGTCTTTTCAAGTGACTCTTGGTAGAATTAAATAAATAAATAAATTCTCTTGGTAGGATTAAATAAATGTAACTTTCATGATCTTAACTTAGATGCCAAAAGGAATGACTCCAAATCAGATAGATAGATAGATAGATAGATAGATAGATAGATAGATAGATAGATAGATAGATAGATAGATAGATAGATAGATAATTTGTTTTTTCAAATTCCCGTTAGGGCCCCATTAAGGGAGGAGACATACTGAATCCCAGTGGGGTGTGGCCAACTGATGAGAGCTAATAAGCTTGAAATAGATCTATCTTGGTCTCTCAAATTTAAATTTATTGATCAGCTCATAAAGCTAACATACATACATACATACATACATACATATATATAATTGTTTCACAACAACCTGTTAATAGGCCCCAATTAAGGGAGGAGACATACTGTTTCCTTTCCTGCCTTTTGGCTCATCACCAGAGACCATCTAGACAGCAAGCCAAGAATTACGTTGTGAAATTTTTTAGATATGTGTGTTAGTTTTATGAGCTGATCAATAAATTAAATTAGAGAGAGACCAGGATAGATCTATTTCAAGCTTATTAGCTCTCATCAGCTGGCCATATCCTTTACTGGGATTCAATTATATATATAATTGTTTCCACAACACCCTGTTAGGGCCCCAATTAAGGGAGGAAGCATACTGTTTCCTTTTCTGCCTTTCGGCTCACCACCAGAGACCATCTAGACAGAAAGTTAGCTGATGAGAGCTAAAAAGCTCGAAATAGATCTATCCTAGTCTCCCTGACTTATTTATTGATCAGCTCAAAAATGTAACACACACACACACACACACATATATGCAACTTTCCAATTAGATGCAGGCTAAAATGAAATCCCTGGGCAGAGCTTGATAATTTTAATTATGAGTACTAGATTCAAAGGCTATAAGTGGCTCCCGGACTGTTTCCTGCTTTCCTTGTTGTTATCATAGCCATGGGATTCTAAAAATGTTGCTATTTTTCCATGCTGCTAATTTATTTGTAATTAAATTACTTGCTTCAAGCTGGCTGCCTCCTCTCGTGTAGAATGCACAAAGCAAGATAAATATGCAGACTGATCACTACTGAAATTTTATACTGTAGGGGGAAAGTCTTTGGTGCCCTCATTAGACTAATATTAATTGAGAACCCGTGTAGAACAATGATTAGGATTCTGAGATACAAACTAGGAGCTTCTGGGTCAGATTTCACTTTGCAATTCTGTAAAAGCCCTAAGCAAGTCGCCAGGGTTCAACTACCCAGGTGTCAAAGAAGATAATAATGCATAATTGCCTGCACAGTTGTTGAAGCACAGTGTGGGTTCATGTTGGAACGAATTTTGGAGAAACTTCCACTATGTAAAAGTATTTAGAGAAAAACGATGAGCCCTCCAATGTCTTTGATGTGAGTATTTCCATACTCATGCTGTAAATTTGCATTAAAGGCAAAGGGTAACGGTTCCCCTCGCACATCCTCGCACATCCCTTCGGCCGATTCGCTCCCACAGAGAGGGACTTCTCCGGGTGCCGTCCACTAGGCAATGCCAGCGGGCAACGCCCAGGGGAAGGGCCTTCTCTGTGGTGGGCCCAATTCTCTGGAACGACTTACCCCCCGAATTGAGAACGATCATGGACCTCCGCTCCTTCCGCCAGAACGTTAAAACTTATTTTTTTCCAACAGGCCGGCCTGGCCTAACTCACCCCACCTAGCCTATAGTCTGCAGTTAAATTGTTTTTAATTGGTTTTTAGGGATAATGTTTTAACATATTTAAATTTTGTAGCACAGGGATACTAATTTAATCTGGTTTTATATTTTGTATATTGTTAGGTTTATATATGTTTTAAATTGCCTGTGCACCGCCCCGAGTCCCTTTTGGGAAAGGGTGCGGTATATAAATTTAATAAACTAACTATAACTACATAAGGGCTAGTCAGTCCTGACTCTAGGGGGCAGTGCTCCTTTCCATTTCAAAGCCAATGAGCCAGTCCTGTCTCCCTGGTTATGTGGCCGAAGGCTGTTACCTTCCCACCAATTTTTCTACTCACATTTTTATAAGCTTTCAAGCTGCTAGGTTGGCAGAAGCTGGGACAAGTAAAGGGAGCTCACGCCGTTATGCGGCGCTAGGGATTTGAACCCCCGAACTTCTGACTTTTCTGATTGACAAGCTCAGTGTTTTAGCCACTGAGCCCTATATATTTGCATTAATGGATGAATTATTGTATCAGGAAATGGATTTGGTATTACGAAAGAAAACCTTGTCTTCTGTCACAAAATGCAGCGAGGTTGAGTTCTGTCCATGTGTTAGATCCCTTATGCATTCAGTGGAGAGAATATTTTATTTTTTATTTTTATTACATTTATACCCCACCCTTCTCCTAAAAAAGGACCCAGGGCGGCTCACAGGCATCATTAAAATCATGCAAAAATACAAAAATCCAAAATTGTAAAAAACTAATTAAATATTCCCTGTGCTAAAATTAATAAAACTCTAAAATTTAAAAATTATCCCTATAAAATTATCCCTATAAAGTCAGAATGGGGGATTATGCTAGGCCGGCTTGATGAAATAAATGAGTTTTAAGACATTGGCGGAAAAGGCGGAGGTCCACAATGGTGCGTAGATCAGGGGGTAGGTCGTTCCAGAGGGCGGGGCCCGCTACAGAGAAGGCTCTTCCCCTGGGCACCGCCAACCGGCATTGCCCGGCCGACGGTACCCTGAGAAGTCCCTCTCTGTGGGAGCGGATCGGTCCAATTTATATTTTAAATTTAGATGATAAATTCCGTCTGTACAAATTACCATTTTTCAAATCATGCTACGCATTGGATGCAATGCTATGCTTTGTATTCATAACATCACGTTCAAAGTGACCTGTTTTGTGAATGGCTGTGTCACGACTTGAATCTTGCAATATATGTATATAATCGACAACGTTCCCTATCCAATGTTCCATTACTGACTTACTACATCATGATTATGCTCTAGTTCTATTGTCCTAGACAATACAGCAAAAGCCTTATAATTCTATTTCCCATTTTTAATCTCCTGAGGTCAGCCAGGCAGAAAGAAAATGTACTTTCCGGACATAACAATACGGTATAGACTTTTGCATGAAATAGAAAAAAAAAAAGAATATATGATTTATGGTTTTGATAATTAGAGATGGCTTATAGAGATTATAGGGAAAAAAGAGAACTATATTGTAATCATAGAGTAAGTGGGAAATTTATAACTGTACTTATAGCTGCTGCAAAAAAGATTGGAAGTTGCTTCTTTATATCTGTTTACTTTCTTTCATATTTTTCTTTTATGTTTTCCTTTTTTGCACTTTTATCTTTCTTTTTTATTGCTTTCTTCTTTTCTTTTTCTCACTTTATATTAGTTTATATTAGGACACACGCTGGAGGACACACGCTGGATTTAATTTTTGTCTCGAGCCAGTGGATGAGTGATCTGGGGGTAGGGGAGTTAGCCATCATACCCCTGTCATAGTCAGATCACTCACTTCTCCGGCTCGACTTTCCAACCGCTATACCCCACCGCGGGGAGGCAGAACCAGATACTCCTAGGTGGTTCCACCCCAGGCGCCTGATGGATCCCGAAAGGTTCCAGACGGAGCTTGGGCCACTACCTGTGACCCTGACCCGCGCCCCGGCAGAGGACCTTGTGGCCGCATGGAGTACCGCGGCCACCGGGGCCTTGGATCGGGTCATGCCCTTGCGGCCTCTCATGCGGCGGTGAGCTAGGATACTAGGCTGTCATTAGAAGACCACTTGACGGCCATGGCCAGGGGGGCGTTCTACCAGGTTCGCCTGGTTCATCAGTTGCGATCCCTATTGGACCAGGATGCCCTTCGCACAGTCACTCATGCGCTCGTGATATCCCGTTTAGACTACTGTAATGCTCTCTACATGAGGCTCCCCTTGAGGTGCACCCAAAGACTACAGCTAGTCCAGAATGTGGCCGCGCAGGCAATTATGGGAGCTCCTAGGTACTCCCACGTAACACCGCTCTTGCGCGAGCTGCACTGGCTGCCTGTGTTTTTCGGGTGCGCTTCAAGGTGTTGATTTAAAGCGCTCCATGGCACGGGACCTAGTTATCTACGGGATCGCATCGTACCCCATACATCCCTTCGGCCGATTTGCTCCCACAGAGAGGGAATTCTCCAGGTGCCGTCCACTAGGCAATGCCAGTGGGCGACACCCAGGGGAAGGGCCTTCTCTGTGGTGGGCCCAACCCTCTGGAACGGCCTACCCCCCGAACTTAGAATGACCACGGACCTCCGTTCCTTCCGCCAGAAACTAAAGACTTATTTTTTCCAACAGGCCGGCCTGGCCTAACTTACTCCACCTAGCCTATAGTTTGAAGTTAAATTGTTTTAATTGGTTTTTAAGAGAAATAGTTTTAATCATTTTAAATTTTAGCACAGGGATAATAATTTAATTTGGTTTTAAATTTTGTACATTGTTATGTTTATGTGTGTTTTTTAATTTCCTGTGCACCGCCTCGAGTCCCTTCTGGGAAAGGGTGCGGTCTATAAATTCAATAAAGTAAGTAAGTAAGTTTTCATTTTCCTTTAAAAAAAAATAAAAATCATATACCGTATTTTCCAGAGTATAAGATGCACCAAAGTATAAGACACAGCAAGAAAATAAAAAAAAGGTTTTGCACTCTGTTTCCCCCCCAAAGAAAGGCATGAATAGCCTTTAGGGAGCTTGCAGAGGCAACCAGACACCTCGGTGATCCCTGGCAAATATGCTAAAAAAATGATATTGTGTTGATTAAGCACTCTAGTGTGCTGGCATTCTACTGCCTGCCTGGCTTTGCTGAACATAGAGCCAATATGTTAAAAATGGATATGTGAAGAAAATCCTGAAGGCAGATTATACAGACATTTGTGTTTTCATTCAGTCTTCCACATAAAGCACAAATCATCCAGATTTTTGCAAGGTACTTTTCGGTGGAAAGAAAAATTGTAGAATTGTGGAGAGATACATATAGGTCAGGGACAGCAAAGGGGAAAAAATCAGTGGAAAATAGCAATCCAAAAAACTGAAACCAACATTTGACCTAGTGATTCAGGAATTACAGTGGTACCTCGGTTCACGAACTTAATTCGTGAACTGACTCTGTTCGCGATCCGAATTGGTCGTGAAGCGAGGCACAATTTCCCATAGGGTTCAATGTAAATCCGGTTAATCCGTTCTGACCTTGTTTTTAAAATGTCCGCGGCTCCGGTTCGTGAAGCGAGGCGGAGTTCGTGAAGCGAGGCGGAGTTCGTGAAGCAGAGCGTATTTTTACGAACTTTTCCGTTCGTGAACCGAAACGGTGTTCGTGAACCGGGGCACATTTTTTGGGAAATATTTGGTTGTAATCCGAATTGGTCGTGAACAGAGGCGTTCGTGAACCGAGGTACCACTGTAAATGTAATCATGGGGTTTTACTGTATTTTCCATACTAATACTAGCTTTGTGAAGAAATCAAAAGATACAAGATTATTACAATCATTAATCTTCATTTAGTCCTTCATATTACAAACTCAAAAGTTTTTCTTTGAATATATATATGGAAACGATCAAGAATAGGTTCTTCAGAAAAAGGCAAATCCTATAAAACCACTAAACATCATCTATAAAATTATCTCTGGGTGTGCATAAGTGTATGGATGTCTGTCACTTAATATACAGTATGGGTTTGCAACCACTCAGTTTTTAGTGATATCTATAGTCCAGTGGTGGGTTTCAAATTTTTTTAGAAGCTCTTCTGTACGTGTGGCCTGTTTTGTGGGAGTCGGCCATGTGATAGGTAGGAGTGGCTTGCCAGCCATGTGACTGAGTGGGAGTGGCTTGGCAGTCATGTGGGTGTGACCAACTTGTAAAATGTGGTCACTTAATAACACTCTTGCTTAGCAACCAAAATGTTGGCTCAGAAACTCTGGCATTTGAAGCACTCAAGTCTTAAAGATGTCAAGTTACAAGACCTTTGCACCCCTAACCCTTTAGAAAAAAAAAAACCCATTGGTGTTCAAAGTTGACAGCTTTAAGACTAGTGGACTTCAACTCTCAGAATTCCTCCTCCAGTCATGTTGGCTCAGGAACTCAGGCATTTGAAGCACGCAGCTCTTAAAGCTGTCCAGTTATAAGACCCTTGCACCCCTAAATCTTTAGAAAAACAAATCCCAGGGATGTTCAAACTTGACAGCTTTAAGACTTGTGGACTTCAACTCCCAGCTCTTCCTCTTGACGATGGGCGGGGGGAGGGAGCTGGAGCCGGTTCTAAACCGCCCTGTAGATTTTTGGAACCTCTTCTATAGAAGAGCTTAGAACTGGCAGGAACTCACCCTTGCTATATTCAAAACAAGGGATATCTTCTATGGGTGGAAGAAACCTAGCTAGCAGTGGGATTCACATGAATTTACCACCAGTTATTAGATTTATACCCCGCCCTTCTCCAAGAGGACCCAGGGCGGCACACAGGAATTTAAAAGATACATACAAAAATCAAATAGAAAATTTAAAAACTTATTAAATATCCATCCTGCGCTAAAATAGTCACTGCGGAGGTTACGCTAGGCCGGCTTGATGAAAGAAATGTGTCTTTAGACACTGGCGGAAGAGGCGGAGGTCTCAGATAGTGCGAAGCTCAGGGGGTATGTCGTTCCACAGGGCAGGGCCCGCCACAGAGAAGGTCCTTCCCCTGGGTGTCACCAGTCGGCATTGTCCGGCCGACGGCACCCTGAGAAGGCCCTCTCTGTGGGAGCGGATCGGTTGAAGGGATGTATGGGGCAGGAGACGATCTCGCATATAACTAGGTCCCGAGCCATGGAGCGCTTTAAAGATGGTCGTCAAGACTTTGAAGCGCACTCGAAAGGCCACAGGAAGCCAGTGCAGCTCGCGCAGGATCGGTGTTATATGGGAGCATCTAGAGGCTCCCGTAATCACCCGCGCGGCTGCATTCTGAACTAGCTGTAGCTTTCGAGTGCACCTCAAGGGAAGCCCCATGTAGAGAGCATTACAGTTGCTCTTGCATGTGGTATGCACAGTGTTGAAAATGAGGTTACATAGGATATTTTGGAGCTGGGTCAGGTTGTCCCTACAGAATCAGGCGAACCGATCTGAACCGGCTGAATCCCACCTCTGAACTTAGCTACAATCCGTCTGCGCTTGTGGCATACCATCAATTCACCACAGTCTCGTCTGTGTAAATCAGGATAGTTTTGATGCCCTCAATGGATGTATGCCCACTGCAACAAAGAGAAGACCTTACCTAATTTGTTTACTTGGCAAAACGCATTTACTGCGCTATTTAAATAGAATGAATGGTTTTGTTTTTATACAGCCAAAATAAATTCAAAGTCTATGGCGTGAGTTATGACATAATGAGTCATAAAATTATGGCAAGAACAAGCAAAGCAAAGGGATTGGACCATCTGTTCTGCAGGATGTATTGGCCGCAATGCATATTGCTACCCTAACAGGGAACCTTCGTTTGAAACCTCAGATTCACACAGTCAAACCTAACTAAAAGGAAAAAAGGTGAGTATACAATAATACAATAATACAATAGCAGAGTTGGAAGGGACCTGGGAGGTCTTCTAGTCCAACCCCCTGCGTGGGCAGGAACTTTATACCATTTCAGACAAATGGCTATCTAACATCTTCTTAAAGACTTCCAGGGTTGGGGCATTCACAACTTCTGGAGGCAAGCTGTTCCAGAGGTTAATTGTTCTAACTGTCAGGAAATTTCTCCTCAGTTCTAAGTTGCTTCTCTCCTTGATTAGTTTCCACCCATTGCTTCTTGTCCTGCCCCCAGGTGCCTTGGAGAATAGTTTGACTCCCTCTTCTTTGTGGCACCCTCTGAGATATCGGAACACTGCTATCATGTCTCCCCTGGTCCTTCCCCTCATCAAACTAGACATACCCAGCTCCTGCAACCGTTCTTCATATGTTTTAGTCTCCAGTATAATATCAAACAGTTGCCAAAATCTTTTCTGATACATTTGAAGAACTACAGGTAACCTAAGCTTCCAATCAAAAACATAAAGAAATCCATTTTGCCTTTGTTTCTATTTACCATTATTGATTACAGTCCAGGTTAAGGGCCATTTTAAAAAATCTGGTCAAATTAATTCTTCCTCTGTATCATCTTCCAGTGCCTACAAAATGTAAAAGCATTGGATGTATTCCCAAAATTGTACAGTCTTTTAACTGCCCCAAATCTCATGGCAGAGTCCTTCTGGAGCATCAGAATTTCAGAATGGACATAGACAAAACCTTTATTTTTATCTAAGTACAATATAGATATTGGTACAGCTTTCTTGCACACCTGTGGTTGAAATTTATTAAGGTTTGTGTGTTTACTTTCCTGATTTTAAAGCATATTCCAGCTTTTCGCATGACAGGTATTATATGAATAACATTAATGCATATAAATATCTAAATGGGGGAAACTTTTCTTTCTTTCTTTCTTTCTTTCTTTTTCAGAGAGAGAGAGAGAGAGAGAGAGAAAGAGAGAGAGAGAGACTGTCTATTATATTTTAATATTTTATTCAAATTTTTAATAAAATTATTTGGAAAAAAGTAGACATAAAAGTTCCTAGATATATAATTGCCATTCATTTTCAGAACTGATTGCAGATTAGCTCTATTACAGAAATCAAAATTGTATGATACAATACAGGTGTGTCATTAATTAATTATAGTTTAATTTTAAATTTTATAGTTAGAATTAGATTTTATTTTGCAAACAAGTGTCCATATAATTTGTTTAAATGCATTTGTAAATTTTGCGTTAGAAATAACTAAGGTTTACATTAACCAGATTACAAAACCAAACCACTTCTATACCTCTTAGATAATTTTATCATCCTTCACTTTCTGGTTTTAGTACAGTGATCCCTTGTTTTTCGTGGCTTCATGTTTCACGGCTTCAGTGCTTCGCGGGTTTTTCAAAAATACAGAATAGAAAAAAAATGCATCGGTAGGAGGCAAGCGCCCCCTAGTGCTTGCTTTAAACGATGTCCACCAACTCAAGTTTCCGGTGCGAATCCTACTTCGCGGTTTTTCAGTTTTCGCGGAAGGTTCCGGTCCCCATTAACCGCGAAAAACGAGGGATCACTGTAAATGTTTTATTTTCCTTACATAATAAGGATCCACTATTATTATATTATTGTGACATTCATTGACTTCCAAAGACGTTTGAGTTTCTTGAAGCAGATCTTTTTTAAATAATCCTCAGTTTATGTCATTCAGTGATTGTTCAAAGTTATGGCAGCACTAAAAAAAAAATGGATTTACTACCAATCCTCAAACTCACCCACAGTGATCAAAATCTAGGCACACAGATTGTGATTATGAATGTTTCAAGACATGAGCTACATCATGCAATTGAGAATCGTAACTTTCCTTCCTGATTTCCCCCAATGAAAATTGGGGAAGCCAGAGGGTAATACAGTGGTACCTCGGTTCACGAACGCCTCTGTTCACGACCAATTCGGTTTACGAACAGAAATTTTCCTCAAAATGTGCTCCGGTTCACGAACTCCGTTTCGGTTCACGAACAGAAAAGTTCGTAAAAATATGCTCCGGTTCACGAACTCCGCTTCTGTTCACGAACTCCGCCTCGGTTCACGAACTCCGCCTCGGTTCACAACCAATTCGGTTCGCGACCAGAGTCAGTTCACGAATTAAGTTCGTGAACCGGTACCACTGTACTTGGGTTCCAGCAACAATGGGGACCAGAATTGCTGTCACAAAGTGATCCAGTTGTAAAATGTGGTGTCATATAACCACATCACTTAGTTTTGGCATGCCAGGGAACTCATACACCATAGTATTTCCCACTCAACCTCCATAGTGTGCAGAATCCCCCATCCACCAATAGCTTCTGTTGGCCTTCCCGAGACCTTTACTGTCCTTTGTCATTTCCACCAACATGGTCACATTCCCAAGTGCCCTCCAAACTCCTTAATTGGGACTGTAACCTCTTCCCTCTTAATAATGCTCACATATTGGGGTTATGATGGCAACTGGGATTGCCAGGATTATAATTGCTAAATGATATGTGACATTACACTGTCAATTAGCAATGGCAGTCTCAGCCCCAATTGCCATTGAAGCTTGAGGACTTTGTTGTTAGTTATGAAGTCATGTCCAACCCATTGGGACCCCATGGACAATGTTCCTCCAGGCCTTCCTGTCCTCTACCATCCTCTGGAGTCCATTCAAGCTCACGCCTACTGCTTTGGTGACTCCATCCAGCCACGTCATTCTCTGCCATCCCCTTCTTCTTTTGCCCTCCGTCTTTCCCAGCCTGAGGCTCTTCTCCAGGGAGTCCTTCCTTCTCCTGAGGTGGCCAAAGTCTTTGAGTTTCCTCTTCAGGATCTGGCCTTCTAAAGAGCAGCCAGGGTTGATCTCCTCTAGGACTGACCGGTTGGATGGCCTTGCAGTCCAATGGACTCAATGCAGGAGTCTTCTCCAGGGAGTTCTTCCTTCTCATTAGGTGGCCAAAGTATTTTAGCTTCAGCTTTAGCTTCATATTCAGGATCTGGCCTTCTAAAGAGCAGTCAGGCTTGATCTCCTCTAGGACTGACCAGTTTGATTGCTTTGCAGTCCAAGGGACTCAATGCAGGAGTCTTCTCCAGCACCAGAGTTCAAAGGCCTCCATTCTTTGGCGCTCAGCCTTTCTTAGGGTCCAACTTTCACAGACATCCATTACAATTGGGAAAACCACAGCCTTGACTATAGACACTTGAAGACTACCTATATCTAATGAGCTCACATCCGAATAAACGGTACCATCAAAAGGCATTTTGAAATATCCCAATATGGCGATTTGAAAACAATAAAGGTCTTAAGAACCTAAATAGAGAAATTGGCGACAGCTTTAATCCTTTTTCGCCCCTCGAGCAGTAATGTCATCACTCTCAAGATAAACCTATCTGCTTTGTATGCATTCTGCATTGCAATTGGACAGGATAACCTGTACAAATTTGTGGCTAGGGAAAAGAAAAGCTGCTTTGAAATGCTGACCCCATTTTATTTTGTGATTCCCAAAGCAGCATGTGCCCTTTTGAAACTGGGATTGCTAGTACTTGCTCCTCATTCACTATCTAAAGATCAGTCCTAGTGCTTTTTTTGCCTTTCTGAAGATGAAATATATCGTTGGGCAAGTAAGAAATTTGTAGAACTGTTCTCTGTTTCCAAATTGTTTCCCCTGTTTCACAGAAATGACATACCAAGAAAAGATAATATGAAAGAATTTGGTTTTTTTCAGTTCTTCTTCTTCTTCTTCTTCTTCTTCTTCTTCTTCTTCTTCTTCTTCTTCTTCTTCTTCTTCTTCTTCTTCTTCTTCTTCTTCTTCTTCTTCTTCTTCTTCTTCTTCTTCTTCTTCTTCTTCACATTTGTAACCCGCACCCATCCCACCACAAAGGGACTCGGGGCGGCGAACAGAGCTTTAAAATAAATATACATAAATACAAAATATTACGAAATAATAACTAAATTAAATCAAGACCCTGCTTAAAATAAATGTAAAAACCCATAAATTAAAAACTTTGATTAGTTCTAAGACAGTAGGGTGCGGAGTAGTTCATGCTAGGCCGGCCAGATGAAAATAGTAAGTTTTTAAGTTGATCAAAACACAAGGGTAGTCTACACATTTCACAGTAGTGGAGATATGTATAACTGAAACAACATATGGTGGACCTCTTGCCTCACAAGCAGGAGGTTGTGAGTTTGATCCTAGGTAGAGGAAGATGTGGGTTGGGCTAGATGACCTGCAAGGTCCCTTCCAACTCTGTTAATGAGAAATATTTTGTTACCTCACAATATGTGTGTTCAATTTCTCTCTCTCTCTCTCACACACACACACACCCCTTGACAGAATTCCTAAGAGCCCTGAGAACAAGGAAGGTAAAAGATATTCAATTTTTCCTATTTAGCAAAAATTCAACCAAGCTAACAGATTCGTTTACTTACCGTTTCCATATAATATTGTTGCCTGTCTGTGTTCTTGGATGCATTACATTATAAATGATATATTTTCGGTTCCATACTCTTTTTGGCATGTGCCGTTTGTTTAACAGTTGGTGCAAATCATTTGCTTCCTCACAGCCCACATTGCCTGCATACACAGTTATTTCTCCAATCAACACATCTCCAATCCATATACATTTTTATATGTTTATAAATAAACAATTAAGAAGATATTCCATACCCCATTTCCTAAACGGCTCCAACAGATCCTAGGAACAACATCAAAATGTTCTGTCCCAAAAAAGTGCAACAGCTACGTAAGACACTGTGAATTATTATTATTTCAAATTTATACCCCGCCCTTCTCCTAAAAAAGGACTCAGGGCGGTGCACAGGCGTCATTAAAACCATACAAAAATACATAATTATTAAAAACTATTAAACTTTCCCTGTGCTAAAACTAATAAAACTCTAAAATTTAAAATTATCCCTATAAAAGTCAGAAACGGGGGTTATGCTAGGCCGGCTTGTTGGAATAAATGAGTTTTAAGATGTTGGCGGAAAAGGCGGAGGTCCCCGATGATGCGTAGATCGGGGGGCAGGTCATTCCAGAGGGCTGGGCCCGCCACAGAGAAGGATCTTCCCCTGGGCGTCGCCAACCGCCATTGCCCGGCCAACGAGCATTGTTAAATGAGTTTCATTTAACAAGTTGGCCACTCCCACCCTGTCACATGACTGCCAAGCCACACCCACAAAATAGGCCACACCTACAGAGTAGGTTCTAAACAAATTTGAAACCCACCACTGACTCAGTTATAATTTTAATCTGTACTTCATCAGAAACTGCATTTCATCTTCATTTTCTTAACATTTTGAAATATGTCGTACTACCTCTTTTACCTGGTTTTTCTTTTTAAATAAAATCATTGTTTTAATGCTTTCCGACACCAATTTTAATTATATTTTATGTTATTTAATTTGAGGACCATTGTCAGCGGAAAAGTGTAATAAATAAAAATAAATATTTTAAAAAATACGATAACTTGAAAATATTCACCAGAGCAGTTGAAATTGGAAAACTTTAAAAAAAAGTCTTTCATCATGTATACTTCAGATTTTAAACAACTGTTTCATCATTTCCTGGTGACAAAGTTTTACAGAATTAGTTTTGTAGACAAGTTACAGTCTTTTCAAAATTACGTATTTCAAGGTAAGGAAGGTAAAATAGACTTTGTTTACACTCAATCACTGTAAGATACAAGGGATGATTCTCATTATTTTTCACCTTTGGCAATTTTTTCTCTGTCGGTACTAACAAAGAATTGATAATGCAGTAATCTTAATAATTAATGCCTTGTTGACTTGATGCAAGTATCAAATGTTGCCTTGTATACAGCAATAATGGCAAACTTTTGAATAAAAAAGGAACAGTTGCTGCTATTTATTCTACTTGAGACAATGTAAATTCACAGGCAGACTGATAAAATGCCTAAGGAACTCTTGAGAGTATTTCCACATACAAGGGTTATAAAATATAATCTTCGACAACTTAACCGAATATGTGATTGAATTAGAACTTTCTTCATGCCAAAGTTGGAAGTTTATCTTGGAATGACTGGAAGATCTGTGTGTTGGATTGTCCTGTAATTCAGTGGCATACTTCCAATTTGGGACTGATTTCTTGTTCTTGCTGTAGGAGGAACTACATGATTATTTTCAAATAACACTATGGGTCATCTGCTTATTGGAGGACTTTCCCCAATGGCCAGATTTTCCCTTGCTTTCCCTTCCTCCTCCTCCTCCTCCTCCTCCTCCTCCTCCTCCTCCTCCTCCTCCTCCTCCTCCTCCTCCTCCTCCTCCTCCTCCTCTTCTTCTTCTTCTTCTTTGAATAGAATAGAATTCTTTCATAGCAAAGTGTGATTGGACACACAAGGAATTTGTCTTTGGTGCAGATAATAATAATAATAATAATAATTTAATTTATAGACCGCTCCTCTCCCCATAGGGACTCGGAGCGGTGCACAGGGAAACTAAAACACAATACAATATACACAACAGTTAAGAAAAAATTAAATATGAGCCTGTGCTAAAATCCCCTTAATCTGCTAAAATACCCAATTAAAAACAGCTAAACCCTGTAGAGAGAGGCTAACCAAGGCCGGCCAAACGGAAAAGATGAGTTTTTAATTTCAGACGGAAGGAGCGGAAGTCCGTGGTTGTTCTGATGTCGGGGGGAAGGTCGTTCCAGAGGGCTGGGCCCGCCACAGAGAGAGCCCTTCCCCTAGGCGTTGCCCGCTGACAAAGTCTAGTGGACGGCACCCGGAGAAGTCCCTCTCTGTGGGAGCGAATCGGCCGTGAGGATGTATGCGGCAGGATCCGATCCCGCAGATAGCTAGGTCCCGAGCCATGGAGCGCTTTAAAAATGATGACTAATACCTTGAAGCGCACCCGGAAGACGACAGGCAGCCAGTGCAGCTCGCGCAGAAGTGGAGTTATGTGGGCAAATCTGGAGGTACCCAAGATTGCCCGCGCGGCTGCATTCTGAACCATCTGAAGTCTCCGGGTGCACCTCAAGGGGAGCCCCATGTAGAGAGAGTTACAATAGTCCAGTCGCGATGTCACGAGAGCATGAGTGACTGTGCGAAGGGCGTCCCGATCCAATAGGGGGCGCAACTGGCGAACCAGGCGAACCTGGTAAAACGCCCTCCTGGCCACGGCTGTCACTTGATCTTCCATGGACAGCCGGGCATCCAGGAGGACACCCAAGTTGCGCACCCCATCCACAGGGGCAAGATGTTCGCCCCCTATGGCCAGCGATGGAGTCAGCTGGTTGAATCGGGCAGCCGGAAACCACAGCCACTCGGTCTTGGTCGGTTTGAGCCCGAGTCCGTTACTTCCCATCCAGATCTGCACGGCTTCCAGGCACTGGCACATCACTGCTACGGCATCGTTGGGGTGGTTTGGGGTAGAAATGTACAGCTGTGTATCATCAGCGTACAGATGGTACTCTACCCCAAAACCACGGATGATCTCACCCAGCGGCTTCATATATGTGTTAAACAGGAGAGGCGAGAGGACCGACCCCAGAGGCACCCCACATGTGAGGGGTCTCTGCTCTCCTGTCAACACAAATTGCGATCGGCCAGAGAGGTAGGAGGAGAACCACCGTAAGACGGTGCCTCCCACCCCCAACCCCCCCCAGCCGATGCAATAGGATACCATGGTCGATGGTATCAAAAGCCGCCGAGAGGTCTAATAGGACCAGGATGGAGGAACAACCCCCATCTCTGGCCCTCCAGAGATCATCGACCAACGCGACCAATGCCGTCTCAGTGCTATGCCCGGGCCGAAAGCCGGACTGGCGCGGGTCTAGATAATCAACTTCCTCCAGGTGACGGGGAAACTGTTGTGCCACCACACTCTCAACAACCTTCGCCAGAAAGGGAAGGTTGGAGACTGGACGATAGTTGTTTAATAAAGCTGGGTCCAGAGAGGGCTTCTTAAGGAGGGGCCTCACCATAGCCTCTTTTAGGGAAGCAGGCAAGGAACCCTCACTTAAGGATGCGTTGACAACCTCTTGGAGCCAGCCTCGTGTCACCTCCCAGGATGCCAGTACAAGCCAGGAGGGACACGGGTCCAATAAACATGTGGTGGCTCGCAGTCACCCACGTAGCCTGTCCATATCCTCGATGCTCTTGGTGTTCATAAAAAAACAAGATACACTATATCGGCAAAAGTATTCACTCACCTGCCTTTATTCGCAGATGAATTTGCAGTAAGTGACATCCCATTCCTAATCCATAGGGTTCAATAGGACATCGGTCCACTGCGCACTGTTCTTGAGCTAATCTGAAGGCCACATGAAGTTTGGAGGTCTGTAGCGATGGACTCTGCAGAACGTTGGTGACCTCTTCGCACTAGGCGCCTCAGCATCCGCTGACCCCGCTCCATCCGTTGACGTGGGCCTCCCACTTCGTAGCTGAGTTGCTGTCGTTCCCAAACACTTCCACACCCTTACAATACAGCTGACAGTTGACGGTGGAATATTTAGGAGCGAGGAAATTTCACGCCTGGATTTGTTGCACAGGTGGCCTCCTATCCCAGTTCCACGCTGAGCTCCCGAGAGTGACCCATTCTTCAACCAATGTTTGTAACCACAGTCTGCATGCCTAGGTCCTTGATTTTATACACCTGTGGCTATGGAAGGGATTGGAACACCTGTCTGATTATTTGGATGGGTGAGCAAATCCTTTTGGCAATATAGTGTATCTGTCATTTGGCCATCAAAAGTGAAGAAGTGAAAGTTATAAGGCAGATGGACAGGGAAATAATTACAGAATATTAAAGAGATTCTTGTCTAACCTTTATGTCAATTTAATCAGAGAACTTGATTTTGTTTGGATAAACTCAGAGACTGCATAAGAAAGTGAGGTTTCAGAACATCTGCCAGCTATGTCAAGCTCATTCAAATCCTTAAGCATCAATTATTGGATTCTGTTGACATTTCTTTCAGGCATGCATGGGAGCATTAATAAGCATTATGAAATTATTTTATATGAAAAAGAAATAAATGTAACATTAAAGTGGAATTGATGCAATCTTATGAAGTATTCCCTTAAGATGCATGGCCTGTTGTATAACTAAATAAAAACCTATATTTATATCCATGAAAGTTCTACACTCTGCTGCCTTGGAGAATAGTTTGACTCCCTCTTCTTTGGGGCAACCCCTGAGATATCGGAAGACTGCTATCATGTCTCTCCTAGTCCTTCTTTTCATTAAACTAGACCTACCCAGTTCCTGTAACCGTTCTTCATATGTTTTAGCCTCCAGTCCCCTAATCCTCTTGGTTGCTCTTCTCTGCACTCTTTCTAGAGTCTCCACATCTTTTCTACATCGTGGCGACATGATTGTCCTCCATGTACCTGCTTGTGTTTAACAGCTGAGAGCATAAAAACTTAATGCAAGCCTTTTCTGGTGAAGCTAAATTATTAGGTCTAAAGGTTTGTCCCAGTCTTCTTTTCCAATATGTGTTATACTTGCTAGAAGGCGCACGGTATGTTGAAAGTAGCTAAAAAAGAAGATGCTTGATTTGCATAATTAGCAATTAGTTGGCATAATTAGGCTGTGCATATTTGAAGAAGTGGGATACCACAATGCTTGGGGGTAGCAGCTATGTTTACTGCTTCTAGGCAACCTGGGAAAAATCATTGGGAAAGCATGGCACCTGCTCCCATTTCAAGCCACTCCTTGAGATGAAACAGTTGATGGGGCAGCTGTGAGAAGGTGGAGCTGTGGAGGTCAGGCCACATTTGAATTGATTCTATTCCAGCATAAACAAGAACCAAGGCTGGAAAGGCCCTAAGGAGGATTCAAAACACTGAAACTGGGGTGGGAGAAGACACACATTTGGATCTCCTGAAAAGTGACTACACTTGTTCATACAATACAATAGCAGAGCTGGAAGGGACCTTGGAGGTCTTCTAATCCAACTCCCTGCCTAGGCAGGAAACCCTAGACCAGGGGTCTGCAAAGTTGGCTCTTTTAAGACTGGTGGACTTCAACTCCTAGAGTTCCCCAGCCAGCATAGCTGGCTGGGGAACTCTGGGAGTTGAAGTCCACCAGTCTTAAAAGAGCCAACTTTGCAGACCCCTGCCCTAGACCATTTTCAGTTTGCAAATGTTTTCTTGTGGATTGCTAGACAATAGACCAATACAATAAACTGTGTGGGCACATTGCCATATTCTTCTCAAGAGGAAACTTAGTGGTAGAATGGCTGTTTTAGCCAGAAAACAATGTAGATTAAGACTAAGCTCTTGTCCAGCATTTGTAACCTTTCTCTCCTCCTCCCTCTCCTCCATGCCCTGCTTCTGGAACGACCTTCCCCCTGATATTAGGACGACCACTGACCTCCGCTCCTTCCGTGTAAAATTGAAGACCTATCTCTTTCGACTGGCCGGCCTTGAATAGTTCTCTCTGTCTATTGACTCCAAATTTTAGTGGGTTCTTAATCTTATATTTTTAGCACGGGTAAATATTATTTAATTCTATTTTAATGTATGTATGTTGTATTTATTGTATATTGTTTTTAGCTTTGCCTGTGCACCGCCACGGGTCCCTGTGGGGAGAGGGTGCGGTTAATAAATTTCAATTTCAATTTCAATTTCAATTTGTCTCTCTATACACACATACACACAGAGAGACTTGAAATCCACTTACCTTTGCTACCAGTTCAGTAGCAATGGGAGCCACCTCCAAGCATGCACAGAGCATCAAGATGATGTCCGGGAGGGTGGGCGGAGCCTGCTACTGAGCATGTCTGCAAAGTTAAGTGAACAGCAAGCTAATGTAAGTTGCCGAGCACAGCTGATCATCAGAAACATTTCATTCCCTGCAGACACATACATGCAAATTGTATATCCTAGCTTTGGATGCTAACAAAATAGATTACTAGGAGGTCCATTCCTAATGATTAACAGCTTATTGTTATGATTTGCTGCCCAGTCAGCCAGACTAGGTCTGGCATTTTTGTCTACCTATCGATTTCCAAGGACCTGAGAATGGCAGATCTGGATGTTTGATGGTGTTACTGATATCGTCAGTAGATGGAAGCTGTTTTGAGTAAAGCTGCCTTTTGCAATTGACTGATAGTGAGTTTGTCAATCCCAAGGGTGTTCATGCGATGCTCCAGTTCCAATGTCCGGTACGTTGAGTTGTGGTCACCTATGTCCAGTTGCCAAATTCAGCAAATGCAATTATTACCAACTCTGCCTGCCATGTAAGTGGTAAAAGATTGGGGGGTTTAAAAAGGGATTACAACTTTAATTCAGGACCCCCATCATCAAGGGACACATGATATTCAAATCCAGGTGTTAAAAACAAACAAACTAGGCAGCCACATCTTGCATGGATCAATTTGCTAGCTTGTATTTCAAAAATAATAATATAATGAAAAAAAGATTCCCCTCTTCTTTTCAGTATATATATTTTTAAAAGAATGTAATAAAATATACACAAAAACTATGTATATACAATAATACAATAGCAGAGTTGGAAGGGACCTTGGAGGTCTTCTAGTCCAACCCCCTGCGTGGGCAGGAACCTTATACCATTTCAGACAAATGGCTATCTAACATCTTCTTAAAGACTTCCAGGGTTGGGGCATTCACAACTTCTGGAGGCAAGCTGTTCCAGAGGTTAATTGTTCTAACTGTCAGGAAATTTCTCCTCAGTTCTAAGTTGCTTCTCTCCTTGATTAGTTTCCACCCATTGCTTCTTGTCCTGCCCCCAGGTGCCTTGGAGAATAGTTTGACTCCCTCTTCTTTGTGGCACCCTCTGAGATATCGGAACACTGCTATCATGTCTCCCCTGGTCCTTCTCTTCATCAAACTAGACATACCCAGCTCCTGCAACCGTTCTTCATATGTTCTTCATATGTATCTCAGATTGTGAAATAGGTGTGAATGAGGAACAAATCTGAAAGAACCTAACACTAATACAATACATCACTATAAATATTTATTTCATAGGCATTTTCTAAATCAAACCTACAACTCTGCTGAACATGGGTCCTTGCAAGGAGAAGGGCGGGGTATAAATTTGAAAAATAAAAATAAAATAAAATATAACATAAAGGGAACATAAAGGGAACTTCACTGCCAAGCCAGCCACAGAGTCAAACAACACATGCAGGAAAGCTGCCATGCAGCAGTGAGACTGCTAAACAAGCAGCCATCCAATTTTATCCTTATGGCCCCAGCTTCACACCAGGGTCTCATTATCTGCAGAGCAGTGTCTCTGGCAGCTCCCAGGAATTCTTGAATGCCAACAACTCCACATCTGATCCAAAATCTTGGCTGATGTCATGCAACAAATCCAGGACCAGTGGTGGGTTTCTGCAGGTTCGCACCTACTCGCGAGAGCCGGTTGGTGAAATTTAGAGAACCGGTGAGAGGGGGTTCCACCGGCGTACCTGGAAGTAAATCTGGCCCGCCGCTGCCAGTGACCCAATGTGAAGGAAAGGAAAGGAAGGAAGGAAGGAAGGAAGAAAGGAAAGGAAGAAAGAAAGAAAGAAAGAAAGAAAGAAAGAAAGAAAGAAAGAAAGAAAGAAAGAAAGAAAGAAAGAAAGAATTTATCATCACAATTGAGTCCAAAATTTTGGTTGCTAAGCAAGAGCGTTGTTAAATGAGTTTCACCACATTTTACAAGTTGGCCACTCCCACCCTGTCACATGACTGCCAAGCCATGCCCACAAAATAGGCCACACCTACAGAGTAGGTTCTAAAAACATTGAAACCCACCACTGTCCAGGAGCCACTAAAGCTTGGATGACTCAAGGGCTCAATATCGGGAGCCAGAATGGGGCATCAGTTCTACACACTGGTGACACCTTCCCCGAGAGAGGCTCCACCATGTCTTCTGCCATATCTTTCCCACCCAGACACACCCCAACATCCCAGTGGTGGGTTGTGGATCCCGTTCCAACCAGTACAGTTGGAATAAGCCCAGTGTCGCCCACGTGGTGGGTGTGGCGCAAGCATGCATTGTAGCTGCAAACAGTCAAGCTATTCTCCAAGGCACCTGAGGGCAGGACAAGAAGCAATGGGTGGAAACTATTCAAGGAGAAAAGCAACTTGGAACTGAGGAGAAATTTCCTGACAGTGAGAACAATTAATCAGTGGAACTCCTTTCCTCCAGAAGTTGTGAATGCCCCAACACTACAAGTCTTCAAGAAGATGTTGGATAGCCATTTGTCTGAAATGGTATAGGGTTTCCTGCCCACGCAGGGGGTTGGACTAGAAGACCTACAAGGTCTCTTCCAACTCTGCTATTGTATTGTATTGATACATTCTGTTCTTTCTCCTTTCTATGTATCCTAGGTATCCTATTTCTTGCCATGCCTTTCTGTATAACCTATAACCTGATTTATAACTGTTGCCTGGCGCCTCAGATGCCTGGAAAATTCTCACCTCTTGGGGGGTGCAAAGGCGGCGGGGAGCCCTGTGGATTGCAACTCCAGAAGATGATCTTGAGAACCTCTTCTTATATGTTTCTCAGATAGGGCCAGTGCAAAACCACGTTCACACTTGTGGATTGGTGGGAATCCACATCGGACTGTTGGGTTGGTTTTCCTAATTTCCTTCATCATGGGTTGTATAGCCTGCGGTCCCAGAGCCTGCTTTGAATGTTGACTTGCTGTCACCTCTTCTCAGTGGCCTAGAGGTAGAACTCTCACCTCACAATCAGGAGGTTGTCAGTTCGATCCTAGGTAGAGGCAGATGTAGGGTCTCCTGCTTGGGCAGGGGGTTGGACTAGATGACCTGCAAGGTCCCTTCCAACTGTTCATCTGTTAATATACCAGGTTTTCAAGACCCTACTCTTTCTTGAAGGGGGGTGGGGACGAGGCAGGTCCTTACAGGTTCAAAGATTGATTGAAGGTTAAGTTTTCATAGCATCCAGACTGACTAAAAGATTGGATGTAAATTGAATATTTAAACAGCACCTGGTGTTGATGCTGAATTTAAAATATTGTTGTTGTTACATTTTGTGTGAATATAGTGCTTTAAGCAGGTAATTTACTACCAATATATGGTTAACCAATATAAAATGGAAACACAAACTCTTATGTGTTTTCTGTTTTACTATAGCAATTACAAACTTGTTTACATGTTGCTGGCAGATAATTAAGAATGCTTTTTACCAACAAAGCTGCTCTTTTGATAGTACTATGGATTCCAAGAACAACTAATCAATTCTTGTTAATTGGGCAAATGTAATCAAATCAATCAGGCTTTTTAAAAAATGTCCTCAATGCATTTGCATTAAATGCAAACTCTTAATGTTCATTTAAACTTGGCATTTTGCCCTCATCTCATTTCCCGTGCTAAAGAGGGGTCTCGCAAGTATAGAAATCTTTCAGAATGATCCATTTGTAAAGAATCACGAATGCTAATTTTTGAACATAATGATACATTGTGCTACAATGACCTATGGATACTTGGAGGCTTTGATCTTTGCGCATTTTGATATGAACTAACTATACTATACTAACAATGAAGAGGGAGTCAAGGTATTCTCCAAGGCACCTGGGGGTAGAAGAAGAAGCAATGGGTGGAAACTAATCAAAGAGAGAAGCAACTTGGAACTGAGGAGAAATTTCCTGACAGTGAGAACAATTAATCAGTGGAACAAAAGTTGCCTCCAGAAGTTGTGAATGCCCCAACCCTGGAAGTCTTTAAGAAGATGTTGGATAGCCATTTGTCTGAAGTGGTGTAGGGTTTCCTGCCTAGGCAAGGGGTTGGACTAGATGACCTACAAGGTCCCTTCCAACTCTGCTATTGTATTGTTTGTGAACCATCTCTATGACTACCATCAAACTGCCATAGAGAGAGGCCTTTATGCCTCTATAAACAGAAGGACACTGACTTCTCCTAAACTCTGCTGAAGATAATAATAATAATAATAATAATAATAATAATAATAATAATAATAATAATAATAATAACAATAACAATAACAATAACAACAACAACAACAACAACAACAATAATAATAATCTTTATTGTCATTGTACTAAAATTACAATGAAATTGGTTTTAACTTCACTGGTGCAAAATTATAACAGAAACAAAAAAGAGAGAAAAGAAAAAAGAAAAAACTAGCATGTGCATGGAGTGATTGTGGTTGAATTTAAAAGTCTCACAGCCCATGGATAGAAGCTACCTTTAAACCTGTTTGTTCGGCTGGCTGTACTTTGATATCTTCTGCCTGATGGTAGAAGGGCAAAGAGATACCAACCAGGGTGTGAATCATCTTTGAGAATCTTCCTTGCTCTGCTAAAGCAGCGAGATCTGGCGATGTTATCCAGGGATGTCAGAGGGCAACCGATGGTTTCTTGTGCCGAATTGATCCCTCTCTGTAGTGCCTTCCTCTCCGCAACTGTTAAACCAGCATACCACACTGTGATACAATATGTGAGGACACTTTCTATGATGGACCGATAGAAAGAGGTCATCAGCCGTTGTTCCACCTGATTTTTCCGAAGGACTCTAAGGAAATGAAGTCTCTGTTGAGCTTTTCCAATCACTACATCAGCTAGATGTTCCCTAGCTGGGCAATGATACATTTGCAAACCAAACACAAGCTCAAAGAACCTTCAACCCTCACACTTACGACAGCTGCAGCATCCCCATGGTCATGTGGTTAAAATTCAGATGCTAGGCAACTGACTTATATTTATGATGGTTGCAGTATGGGATCACCTTTTGCAACCTTCTGACAAGCAATGTCAATGGAGAAACCAGACTGACTTAACAACCATGTTGTGAACTTAACATTTACAATAATACAATACAATACAATAGCAGAGTTGGAAGGGACCTTGGAGGTCATCTAGTCCAACCCCCTGCGTGGGCAGGAACCTTATACCGTTTCAGACAAATGGCTATCCAACATCTTCTTAAAGACTTCCAGGGTTGGGGCATTCACAACTTCTGGAGGCAAGCTGTTCCAGAGGTTAATTGTTCTAACTGTCAGGAAATTTCTCCTTAGTTCTAAGTTGCTTCTCTCCTTGATTAGTTTCCACCCATTGCTTCTTGTCCTGCCCCCAGGTGCCTTGGAGAATAGTTTGACTCCCTCTTCTTTGTGGCACCCTCTGAGATATCGGAACACTGCTATCCTGTCTCCCCTGGTCCTTCTCTTCTTCAAACTAGACATACCCAGTTCCTGCAACCGTTCTTCATATGTTTTAGTCTCCAGTCCCCTAATTTGCAGTGATTCACTTAATAACTGTGGCAAGCAAGGTTATAAAATTGGGCGAAACTCAATAACTGTCTCACTTAGCAATAGAAACGTCAGGCTCAACTGTGGTCATTAGTTGAGGTCTACCTATGGAAAGACTTCTAGGAATCTAGTTGACTTTCTGAATTCTACTGTGGTTATCCAAAAATCATACTCAAGCACTGGTTTAATTCTTTGTTTTTATTCTTACCTCTCCAGGTTACCTAAGGAGCAACTTTATTAAGCTTTGTCTCAATGATAGCAATGCTAATATGACAAAATGGACTTCTATATCAATTTAATCTGTAATTTGGCTTCATTGAACTCAGTGGGATTTAGGACAGAATAGACATTTTTTTTAATTTATTGCATTTAGCGCAGGAGCTTTGACACATATAAAGTATTTCAATTGTATCCCAATGCATAAAACCCACCTTTCTGTTCATTCTCTTTGAAAAATATCCGTCATGCTAAAGAAGCATATAGACTTTTCCAGCTCTTCGCCTTTCACTGTCGGAACAGCTTCAGTATTTCATTTGATTTTATGAGGCTGAAATTGAAACAAATTCTTTGTCATTTTTTTTTTAGACAGAACTATTTCTCCATAATTACCTTTCTTTATTAAAAAAATACACTTGGGCTGACTGGAAAATTAAAGAGTTGATCTCTGCAAAATGTTATCACTCAGTACAATAGCATGTGGAGCGGGAAGAGGCATAATGTTGGGGGCAGTTTTAGGGTGCAGATCTGTGCTCCCTCCTTTTTTTAAAAATCCATCATGAAATCAAGGCTCGGGAATTCCGGGAGTTGGAGTCCACAAGTCCTAAAAGGGCCATAGTTCCCCACCCCTGGCATAGCCATGACTAAAACATATGAAGAACGGTTGCAGGAACTGGGTATATCTAGTTTAATAAAAAGAAGGACTAGGGGAGACATGATAGCAGTCTTCTGATATCTCAGGGGCTGCCACAAAGAAGAGGGAGTCAAGCTATTCTCCAAAACACCTGAGGGCAGAACAAGAAGCAATGGGTGGAAACTAATCAAGGAGAGAATCAACTTAGAACTGAGGAGGAATTTCCTGACAGTGAGAACAATGAATCAGTGGAACAGAAGTTGCCTCCAGAAGTTGTGAATGCCCCAACACTGCAAGCCTTCAAGAAGATGTTGGATAGCCATTTGTCTGAAACGGTATAGGGTTTCCTGCCTAGGCAGGGAGTTGGACTCGATGACCTCCAAGGTCCCTTCCAACTCTGCTATTGTATTGAACCACAATTGTGGGAAATCCTATAAACATATGAAACCTCGCATCTCGTCTGGCTGCCCAGGACTCAATCTCATGGATTCAGTCGTTGCACTCGAGTTGAAAACTTCTGTGCATTTGTTTTACAAAATTTGCCTTCAGGTTTAAAGGGATAAGAGTGCTGTTTGAAGTTCTAAAAAGCCTTGTCTGGAGAATGGTAAGGTGCAATACAGGTGGTGTGAGTGAGTGAGTTTACTACTGTTGCATATGTTCTTGGCTTCCTATCAAAGGCATAAAACAAAGATGTAAATTCCAGGCGCTGTTTTGTTGTTTGATTAATTTAATCCTGGATTTAAGACAGTAAAATCTCTTCTGGGAGAAAGCTGGTGATAAACAGAATGAGTGATGGGTAGAATAAATTTATACTCAGATTAAGGTTCTTTCCAAGACGTGATAGTGTAAGCTGCAATTGTTTTATTTCTGTAGGCTCTTAATTATCCTGCCCTTACTAACAGAGCTATCTGCGAGATCGCATCCTGCCCCATACATCCCTTCGACCGATTCGCTCGCACAGAGAGGGACTTCTCCGGGTGCCGTCCACTAGGCCAGGGGTCCCCAACCCCCGGGCCGTGGACCAGTGCTGGTCCGTGGCTTGATAGTAACTGGGCCGGAGTGAGCGGCGGAGAGAGTAGCGCAACTCTTAGGAAAGTGTAGCAAACGCTCCGCTATCCAGGCAGCTGGCCGGGGTGCTCCCTGGGGGCAGGACGGGGGCAATGGCCTGCATTGGGGGAGTTCGGGGCACCACCCAGCCCTGTGTGGGGGAAGGGGCTGCCATGTCCTCCTGTCCGGGATGCAGCCCGTCCTTCCCTGCCCAGCCGAGGATCCTTTGCCCGGGACCCCTGGCAGCTTTCCCGCCCAGTTGCATGCAAGGAGATCTCCCCGGGTCACGTTCCCACACGACCTGGGTTCCCGCCTCGGGTTCCACGTGATTGCCGAACACGCGCTCGACTCACCTGCTGGAGGCTCCCACCTGTCCGCAGAATTTTTTTTTACATGAAACCGGTCCCTGGTGCCAAAAAGGTTGGGGACCCCTGCACTAGGCAATGCCAGCGGGCGACTCCCAGAGGAAGGGCCCTCTCTGTCGCAGGCCCTATCCTATGGAACGACCTACCCCCCGACCTCAGAACAACTCCGGACCTCCGCTCCTTCCGCCGAAAGCTCAAGACATATTTCTTCCAACAGGCCAGCCTGGCCTAATCTATCTTTCCTGCCTCCAGTCTGTATATTTAAATTTTTAATTGGGTTTTTAGGGGTTTTAGTGTTTAAGGATTTTAGGTTTTAGCGCAGGGTTATAGTAGTTTAATCTGATTTTAGATATTTATATTGTTTTATGTTTGTATGTTTTATAATCCCCTGTGTAATAATAATAATAATAATAATTTTATTTATAAACCGCCTCCTCTCCCCGAAGGGACTCGGAGCGGTGCACAGGGAAATTAAAATACATAAATAGTTAAGCCAGATTACACCAACTCTGGCCATTGGGGGCGAAACACTGGCCCCCGTGGAGAGGGCGCGCAATTTGGGTGTCCTCCTGGATTCCCGGCTGTCCATGGAGGACCATGTGGCGGCCGTGGCCAGGGGGGCGTTTCATCAGGTACGCCTGATGCGCCAATTGCGCCCCTTACTGGACCGGGCTGCCCTTCGCACAGTCACTCAAGCTCTCGTGACGTCCCGACTCGACTACTGTAATGCTCTCTACATGGGGCTTCCCTTTAGGTGCACTCGAAAGCTACAGCTAGTCCAAAACGCAGCCGCGCGGGTGATTATGGGAGCCACTAGATGCTCCCACATAACACCGATCCTGCGCGAGCTGCATTGGCTTCCTGTGGTTTTTCGAGTGCGCTTCAAGGTTCTGACAACTATCTTTAAAGCGCTCCATGGCTCGGGGCCTAGTTATATGCGAGACCGCCTCCTGCCCCATACATCCCTTAGACCGATACGCTCCCACAGAGAGGGCCTTCTCAGGGTGCCGTCGGCCGGACAATGCCGACTGGCGACACCCAGGGGAAGAGCCTTCTCTGTGGCGGGCCCAGCCCTTTGGAATGACCTACCCCCTGAATTACGTACCATCACCGACCTCCGCCTCTTCCGCCAATGTCTTAAGACATATTTGTTTCAACAAGCCGGCCTAGCCTAACCTCCCATGGGGACTTTTAGGTAGTTTTAAATTGGGTTTTTAAAATTTGGTTTTAGCGCAGGATAGGTTATTTAATAGTTTTTTAAATTATATTTATTGTATTTTGTATGTTTTTAAATTTTCCTGTGCGCCGCCCTGGGTCCTTCGTGGAGAAGGGCGGGATATAAATTTGAATAAATAAATAAATAAAATAAATAAAAAAGAATTAAACACATTATTCCTGCGCTAAAAACCCTCTATACTAAAATTAAACTATACCCCCTAAAAACCCAGTTAAAACGGAAGACTAACCTAGGCCGGCCAAGCAGAAGAAGTGTGTTTTTAATTTTTGACGGAAGGAGCGGAGGTCCGTGGTTGTTCTAATGTCGGGGGGAAGGTCGTTCCAGAGGGCTGGGCCCGCCACAGAGAAGGCCCTTCCCCTGGGCGTCACCCACTGGCATTGCCTAGTGGATGGCACCCGGAGAAGTCCCTCTCTGTGGAAGCGAATCGGCCGCAGGGATGTATGGGGCAGAATCCGATCCCGCAGATAGCTAGGTCCCGTGCCATGGAGCGCTTTAAAGATGATAACTAACAACTTGAAGCGCACCCGAAAGACGACAGGCAGCCAATGCAGCTCGCGCAAGAGCGGTGTTACATGGGTGAACCTCGAGGTTCCCATAATTGCTCGCACGGCTGCATTCTGGACAAGCTGAAGTCTTCGGGTGCACCTCAAGGGGAGCCCCATGTAGAGAGCATTGCAGTAGTCCAGTCGGGATGTCACAAGGGCATGAGTGACTGTGCAAAGTGGCATCGAGTGGCATCCCGATCCAATAGGGGACGCAACTGGCGTACCAGGCAAACCTGGTAGAATGCCCTCCTGGCCACGGCTGTCACTTGATCTTCCATGGACAGCCGGGTATCCAGGAGGACACCCAAGTTGCGTGCCCCATCCACAGGGGTAAGGTGTTCGTCCCCTATGGCCAGTGATGGAGTCAACTGGTTGTATCGGGATGCCGGGAACCACAGCCACTCGGTCTTGGACGGGTTGAGTCTGAGTCTGTTCCTTCCCATCCAATGCCCCGAGTCCCTTCGGGGAGAGGGTGCAGAATACAAATAAACATTTGATTGATTGATTGATTGATTGATTGATTGATTGATTGATTGATTGATTGATTGATTTTGAAGATGTTCCTTTTACTATATATTTTTTTCTTCTGTCATAGCATATTGTCCATAGGCTGGCTAGTTGTGACCTTTAAATGGCTTGGCTCTTGAACACCTGCTGGACTGCCCGGAAGGTAAACTTAATAAAGGCTTCAAAATTGTGTTCCTCCATGATAGCCATTCTCCTCTACGAGGCAGCCTTCCCATCCGAGGATAGATTAGCAACAGCTTTTCTCAGAACCTTTTGAAACTAATGTCAAGTCATGCTGGCTGAAGTTATTGTTGACGGGATGATAATTATAGCCATTTTTTATTTTATAATGTTTTTGTGTACATTTACTGTAATAACCCATCAGGGGTCTTCTAATTCGGGTGGAATAAAATGAAATAAGTTCCATAAAATGGTCAAAACTGTCTTGCCTCTTGGTGGGTTTTTTTCAACTTTCTTCTGTTTTCTTTTACCGTTGTAGAAGCTGTGATTTCTTTAAAAAAAAGGATAGTCGGTTTAAAAAGTCAAAGTGCTTAACAGAGGCAACAGCATAAATGGCTTTTTTTTAAAACAGCAATTATACTGTCATTTCAGGAAACCAGAAACTGTAGGGCAAGTAAATCCAGATGTCTACCATAGACAGACAGAAAATTATGCCAAGCAATCGTGGGAAATAAAGCATAATTTGGGAATTTAAATTGATCATTACTTGGAGAAAACAAGAAACCCGAACAGCTGTCAAACAGGAAGTCTTTTTTGGTAAGGATACTTATCAAAAATTTGTGGGACAAAACTACTATGAGACCTGGAAGCCATATTTTACATTGGGTCTTCGGGCCTGCCGCATTTTCTACTGTGGGAAATTGGGAGGGGAGATTATATAGAGAATGGGTGATATGTACTCAAAATAACATTCTTTTCTCAGAGAGTCAAGAACACCTTGCCCTGCAGCTGTGATGATGTAACAGGGAGTCATCTCCAGTTTTGGTTGGTGACTGATTGGATCATGTGATGGACATGTGGGTTGCTTGGCAGGGACCCTGGACTTTCTTTTGAGTGGGGAAAACCTGGAAACTTTCAGATCCGGGTGTTCCCAGATGTGCCAATATGACATCTCTAATGAAATGTAAATTTGAGGAAACTCAAGCCTCAGAGTCTTTTTTCTTTGGGGGTGTTACTTGGACCCCTGATAGCTACAGTTGCTAAGCTTCTACGAAAACTGCTACAGGAAGTTAAGCCACCTATCTTTGCCTGTTATTAATTCTCTACTTCTGTCTTTAGTAATGGGCACGAAGACAAAGATATCAAAGTGGAAGAAGAAATTGTATTTTGGACTGTAAAATTTTGCTTTTTCTTCCTTTGAAAATGATAAAATTTGGGGGGAAATATTCCATCAAACACTGTCTGAGAAATGGGGGAAAACATGAAATTTGAAGGAAATCAAGTTAACTAACAAATCGATGGATGAATGCTGGATGAAGCTACACTATATTGCCAAAAGGATTTGCTCACCCATCCCAATAATCAGAATCAGGTGTCCAAATCACTTCCATGGCCACAGGGGTATCAAATCAAGGACCTAGGCATGCAGACTGTGGTTACAAACATGTGTGAAAGAATGGGTCGCCCTCAGGAGTTCAGTGTGGAACTGGGAAAAGAGGCCACCTGTGCAACAAATCCAGTCGTGAAATTTCCTCACTGCTAAATATTCCACCATCAACTGTCAGCTGTATTATAAGAACATGGAAGTGTTTGGGAATGACAGCAACTCAGCCACAAAGTGGGAGGCCACGTAAACGGACGGAGCGGGGTCAGCGGATGCTGAGGCGCCTAGTGCGAAGAGGTTGCCAACGTTCTGCAGAGTCTATCGCTACAGACCTCCAAACTGACTTCTCTACTTTATAAATCACCATTACTGTGGAACCGGTGGGCGGTAGGAAAATGTTACTACTAACAGAGATACCAAAGTGGGCAGTAGGTATAAAAAGGTTGACTACTCCTGGTCTAGATAGAAAACCTGGTAAAAACATTAAAATACATTTTAGTAGGAAATTGAGGTAGCAACGGACGATACAGAGGTCTGGCCTAGGCCTGAAACATCGTTCAATTACACTTTGTGTTTGCTGGGTTGCTTCCACGATCTTTTCCCAGCAACTTCCCCATTTATCTCCTTGCTAGCCACAAATAGCCTCTGAATGCATATATCTTGTCGACCTAAGCAAACTGTGTCAACCGGTAGGTTTTCGAGTCCCCCAACTCCATATTTGGGCATATGTAGGAGAACGGGAATGTCTACGTCACCGAGGGTATAAGAGACAATCCTTGTCAATATCTGGGGGTTCAGACATTTTGTATGGGCTACGAGCCCATTTCTGAATCTGTGCACAATAAAGTCTTTGCTGCTTTGAAGAGCTTGTCTGTGTGTCTTGGCATTTCCTACAACAAAATGGTATACATTTTTTTTAATTCAATGTATTGCAGCCTCTGGAACCTACAGTAGATGTGGTCAACCTTATGCTGGTCATCTTAAAAAAGCATCAACAGAAAAAAATGTCCTACAGTGCTCATTATTTCTGTCAAAGGACCACCTTAATACAATACAATACAATACAATACAATACAATACAATACAATACAATACAATACAATACAATACAATACAATACAATACAATACAATAGCAGAGTTGGAAGGGACCTTGTAGGTCTTCTAGTCCAACCCCCTGCGTGGGCAGGAACCTTATACCATTTCAGACAAATGGCTATCTAACATCTTCTTAAAGACTTCCAGGGTTGGGGCATTCACAACTTCTGGAGGCAAGCTGTTCCAGAGGTTAATTGTTCTAACTGTCAGGAAATTTCTCCTTAGTTCTAAGTTGCTTCTCTCCTTGATTAGTTTCCACCCATTGCTTCTTGTCCTGCCCCCAGGTGCCTTGGAGAATAGTTTGACTCCCTCTTCTTTGTGGCACCCTCTGAGATATCGGAACACTGCTATCATGTCTCCCCTGGTCCTTGTCTTCATCAAACTAGACATACCCAGCTCCTGCAACCGTTCTTCATATGTTTTAGTCTCCAGTCGCCTAATCATCTTGGTTGCTCTTCTCTGCACTCTTTCCAGAGTCTCCACGCCTTTTCTACATCGTGGCGACCAAAACTGTATGCAGTATTCCAAGTGTGGCCTTACCAAGGCACCTTATAGATTAACAAACTGAATTTCCCAAATATGGAGATTAACTGGCAATTTCTGAAATGTCCTGTTATACTATGACATCTATACATCCAAAATAGCATTCCTATATACAGTCAGGAGCCCATCTAATATTTCTAAATTTAAATTTAGGTTACATCTTCTTAAGTAAGGAAAACTTCATATTAAAAAAAAGAAGCTGAGATTGTACCATTTTGAACCTATATTGCATGACCTCAATTCTTCTGCTTTTAATCACGGTATTTGAAAGACAATAACAAATTAACATTCTGAAAGATTTTAACCATGTGCCATTTTTTTTTTAAATCGGCACAATATCTTTACATCCTGCTGTTCAGATTATATTAAAATGCTAATTTGCCAGCAACTAATGCCAACAAAATCACCTATTGTACTGGAAATTCCTCACACCCACCAGTTTTGTACCCTTGCTGCAATTAGTATTCATGTATAGCATTTTTAAAATAGATGATGTTCTTTAATTTAATTTTAGAACTGAGCAAAGGTTTTAAAAAGTGCAAATTTCAATAAATTTGGAACATTAGAAAATTTAGTAAAGCAAGATGCTGACATGACTGGAATAGCAAAGTACTAAGTAAAAAGCATGTGGTACATTTCCAAGACATTACTATTGTTGTTCCACATAATAGAGAACAGACATGGTGTACCGTCTACATATTCTCCATCTCTTTGAATATTGGTACATCTGCTTATAGTAGGAGGCAAATTATGAGACACTTGGTTATCCAACTTTCCAAATAGCTACATGATGACCTCTTTTCATTTAGTTTTCAATCTATAAAATACAATACAATAGCAGAGTTGGAAAGCACTTTGGAGGTCTTCTAGTCCAACTCCCTGCCTAGGCAGGAAGCCCTATACCATTTTAGGCAAATGGCTATCCAACATCTTCTTAAAGACTATCAGTGTTGGGGCATTCACAACTTCTGGATGCAACTTCTGTTCCACTGACAAATTGTTCTAACTGTCAGGAAATTTCTCCTCAATTCTAAGTTTCTTCTCTCCTTGATCAGTTTCCACCCATTGCTTCTTGTTCTACCCTCAGGTGCCTTGGAGAATAGCTTGAGTCCCTCTTCTTTGGGGCAACCCCTGAGGTATTAGAAGACTGCTATCCTGTCTCCCCTAGTCCTTCTTTTCATTAAACTAGACAGTTCCTGCAACCGTTCTTCGTATGTCTTAGTTTCCAGTTCTAGTTCTACTTGGAGCTAGACTTCGGTCAGGATTAGAGTAATGATAGTTTCTAATATGACATTAAATCTTCTGAAAAATTACTACAAAACTATGTTTACATTATAAATACTGGATATGCACCATGTGTAAATCCATTGATGTGGCTTGAATAGGTTTTTTTTTTAATTTTTATTTTAAAAATAAGCTCAAGACACATTTTTTCCATCTGGCCGGCCTGGTTTAGACTTCAGACTTCGACCTTACTAACTATTTTTAGAGGGTTCTAGTGTTTTAAACTTTTTAACACAGTTATTAATTTAATTTGGGTTTTAGTGGTTATGAATGTATTTATTGAGATGTATGTACTATTTGTATTTTATCTGCTGTGCACCACCCCGAGTCCTGCCCGGAGAGGGGGCAGTATTAAAGTTCTAAATAAATTAAATTAAATTAAATTGTTATGCCATGTACACACAGTTGCCTGAACATTGTTCTCTGCATGCTCAGAACATTAAAACATGACAAAATAACATGCCAACATGGGGGACTGGGAAACTGGTTAGTGGGCATGGCCAACCTGTTGACCCTGCCTGTTCGGCGACCTAGTCACAATTGTGAACCAGTGGCAACCCACCTCTGCATTGTGTCATGTCACACATTCAGGATATATGTAGCAAAGAAGAGATATACAAGTTCCAGTAATTTAACGTTGAGATTAATGTTTTCTGTGATTGAAGTGCAGCTTTACTCCATCATGATTTAATAAGCATAGATCCTTTTGGTTCATTCTTCTTTTCAATGAAGCCACGCTGCCTGGTAATATAGATGCTTTCAAATTAAACAGCAGCAACTCCCGTCTAGATCCAATCTCTGTACAAAATGCCAATTGTGTCCTTATCCATATGCCACCTGAGACTCAATTCGTACCTACTTAATTTTAAGACAGATTCTGAGTAATCATTCCTGCCTAAGAAATCTTCCTCCTCTGGACCACCTTGCCTTCTGGCATTTAAAATAAGTGTATTTCTGAGATACATTCTCAAATTTTAATTTTAACACTGGATATCAGTTTTCCTTATTGTATCTGCTCTTAAGCAATTCAGCCATCTGATTGCTTTCATGTACAATGACATATATGTACAATATATAGTTTATATTAAATATATATTTCAGTCCATTACCAAATGATAGATTATAATTAAAGCAAGGCACAATTAGGTCAATACTTCAATAATAAAGTCATCCGTTGTATAATCACTAACTGAAAACTATAGTTCTGTCAGAATTTGTTGCATAAATTCAAATCCAGAAGCACCCACAGATAACTGATGCAGCAGGATTCATTATCTTCTTTATATACATAAGAATAAATGAATAAATGTACAATACCAACAGGTGGTTCTTCCAATGCAGGACAGTTACAGGCAAACACAAACAGTTAGTTTCATTTCAGTAGACAAGCCCAGACAAACTCCTTAAGTTTACTTCTCAGAGCAGCAGACTGCTTAAGTTTCTGTTTCAATTCTCTGCACAGACTCAGATCTGTTTAAGCTCCCATTGGCTGACTTAGTTGCTATGCCTATTTATTGGCTGACCTTGTTCCCATGTCTCTCCCAGTCATGAATGTTTTAACAATGTCCACTTCCCTGACTTTGGAAAGGAAAGGAAGGTCATAAAAAGTACCACTGTAATCATAACAGTTAAGTGTTGGTTATCATTTTTAAAACCCTTCATGGCATGGGTCAGGCTATGTGAGAATCTGTCTCACCCCAATGGCATCATCCTGGGAGGTGACACGAGGCTGGCTCCAAGAGGTTATCAACGCATCCTTGAGTGAGGGTTCCTTGCCTGCTTCCCTAAAAGAGGCTATGGTGAGGCCCCTCCTTAAGAAGCCCTCTTTGGATCCAGCTCTTTTAAACAACTACCGTCCAGTCTCCAACCTTCCCTTTTTGGCGAAGGTTGTTGAGAGTGTGGTGGCACAACAGTTTCCCCGTCACCTGGAGGAAGTTGATTATCTAGACCCGCGCCAGTCCGGCTTTCGGCCCGGGCATAGCACCGAGACGGCATTGGTCGCGTTGGTCGATGATCTCTGGAGGGCCAGAGATGGGGGTTGTTCCTCCATCCTGGTCCTATTAGACCTCTCGGCGGCTTTCGATACCATCGACCATGGTATCCTATTGCATCGGCTGGGGGGGTTGGGGGTGGGAGGCACCGTGTTACGGTGGTTCTCCTCCTACCTCTCTGGCCGATCGCAATTTGTGTTGGCAGGAGGGCAGAGGTCGACCTCGAGACCCCTCACATGTGGGGTGCCTCAGGGGTCGGTCCTCTCGCCTCTCCTGTTTAATGCATATATGAAGCCGCTGGGTGAGATCATCCGTGGTTTTGGGGTAGAGTACCACCTGTACGCTGATGACACCCAGCTGTACATATCTACCCCAAACCACCCCAACGATGCCGTAGCGGTGATGTGCCAGTGCCTGGAAGCCGTGCGGACCTGGATGGGAAGTAACGGACTCAGGCTCAACCCGACCAAGACCGAGTGGCTGTGGTTTCCGGCTGCCCGATTCAACCAGATGATTCCATCTCTGGCCATAGGGGGCGAACATCTTGCCCCTGTGGATGGGGCGCGCAACTTGGGTGTCCTCCTGGATACCCGGCTGTCCATGGAAGATCAAGTGACAGCCGTGGCCAGGAGGGCGTTTTACCAGGTCTGCCTGGTACCGCCAGTTGCGCCCCCTATTGGATCGGGACGCCCTTCGCACAGTCACTCATGCTCTCGTGACATCCCGACTGGATTATTGCAACTCTCTCTACATGGGGCTCCCCTTGAGGTGCACCCGGAGGCTTCAGTTGGTCCAGAACGCAGCCGCGCGGGCAATTATGGGCACCTCTAGGTTTGCCCACGTAACACCGCTCTTGCGCGAGCTGCACTGGCTACCTGTCGTCTTCCGGGTGCGCTTCAAGGTGTTAATTATCATCTTCAAAGCGCTCCATGGCTCGGGACCTAGTTATCTGCGGGATCGGATCCTGCCTCATACATCCTCACGGCCGATACGCTCCCACAGAGAGGGACTGCTCCGGGTGCCGTCCACTAGACTTTGTCAGCGGGCGACGCCCAGGGGAAGGGCCTTCTCTGTGGCGGGCCCAGCCCTCTGGAACGACCTTCCCCCCGATATTAGGACAACCACGGACCTCCGCTCCTTCCGCTTAAAATTAAAGACACACTTTTTTCGCCTGGCCGGCCTTGGGTAGTCTCTTTTTAGGTTAGGGGTTTTTAGGGGTAATTTTTAGTTTAGTATATGGGTTTTAGCGCAGGAATATTTTAATTTACTTTTAATTTTGTAGTTTGTATTCTGTACTTTGTTCTTTGTATTTTTAATTGCCTGTGCCCCGCCTCGAGTCCCCTTGGGGAGAGAGAGCGGATTATAAAATTAAATTATTATTATTATTATTATTATTATTACCCATGCCTGCAGAAGAGGCATGCTGCAGACCTTTTTGGAATTTTGACCAATGGGGTCCATCAAAAAAAAAATATTCCTGCCTTTTGGAAGATTGTGGCCAGCAAGATGAGATCTGCATCCATCCTTTTGGCTTTCTTAAAAGGCTCAGAGATATGGCTCTACCAACTGGCCATTTCCAGGTTGCCTAATGTGGCATTCTGGAGATGGTTAATGGGTTAGATCAGTGATGGCGAACCTATGGCACGGGTGCCACAGGTGGCACGTGAAGCCATTTCTGAGGGCATGTGAGGCGTTGCCCTGTCAGCTCCAGCGCATGCTGGCCAGCTAATTTTTGGGCTTGATTTTCGGCCATTTTTTGCCCTCCTGAAGCCTCCAGAGGGAGAAAAATGGCCCAACGGGCAACCTGGAAGTCCATTCCCGAACTTCCGGTGTGTGTGTTGGGCCTTTTTTTTTGCCCTCCCCAGGCTCCAAAAAAAGCCATGTGCGGGGCAGCAGGGGGGTGTCACACATGCATGCTCAGGGGACATGACATGGGAGGCATTAAATTATGGGTGTGGGCACATGAGCACACACAATAGCACAATGGTGTGTTACCTGCATCTAAAACAGGCCGCATGGGGACTCCTGGGAGGGGAAGGGTGGGGTAGATGGGGCCAGCCATGAGTGGGATTTGGGGGCTCTCCAAACTGCACAAAATCTGAGCTAGAGTTTCTCCTGAACCTCTGTGAAGCCCCAGCAGTGAATCCCTGATCATGCTCCATACCAGCACTTCCAAGCATTGTAATAAAGTTCCTACTCCCTGGGTGCAAAATGTTAATGTTTGTGTAAGGTTTAATGTTTATTTGTTTTATATTTATTTATTTATTTATTTTATTTTCGAATTTATACCCCGCCCTTCTCCTTGTTAGGACCCAGGGCGGCGCACAGGCGTTATTAAAAACCATAACAAAAGACAATCTATATTATTAAAAACATATTAAATAAAATCCCGTGCTAAAAAACCCATTAAAAACCCTGAAAATTTAACAATTTATAGATAAAAGTCAGAAACGGGGGGCTATGCTAGGCCGGCTTGTTGGAATAGATACGTCTTAAGACGTTGGCGGAAGAGGCGGAGGTCCGAGGTGGTGCGTAGGTCGGGGGGTAGGTCGTTCCAGAGGGCCGGGCCCGCCGCAGAGAAAGCCCTTCCCCTGGGCGTCGCCAACCGGCATTGCCCGGCCGACGGTACCCGGAGAAGACCCTCTCTGTGGGAGCGGATCGGACGAAGGGGTGTATGGGGCAGGAGGCGGTCTCGTATATAGCTAGGTGCCCAAACTCACTAGAACAAGGTAGCTCTACATTTTGTTAAGTAAACGGTTAATCAAGTCAGGATTCTGTTCCTTTAAATCAGTAGCAACAAGCAGCAATACTAGGAAACAAATTAAGACAAGGAAAAAATTATAACTGGTGAATTGACCTTGTCATATTTTGTCAGTTGCAGGCCCAGTTATGAATCTAATTATAAACTCAGACAAAATGTCTTTGTCCTTTAGAGATTTTGGTGCATCTTCTAATGTTTAAGTGTATCACAAAAAGCATCTTCATAATATGAGAGGAATATTGTTTTGGCTCCCATGCATTATAGTATCAAATGTCTTGGTACGTTTCCTCCTGAATTATTCCTTATTACATATCCTCTGCTTACCCTGAAATCAAACCAGCAAAAATGCTTCTTACTCTCAGAGGTTTGCATACTATTAAGTCTGAGATGGTAAAAAGTTGTTGTTTACCTATATAATTTAATGTATAGTTAATATCCCAGCTTTTATGAACACGTTCTGAATACATATTGGGTGAAAGTGAATTGATACTTTTTTTTCCTTATTCTTTCGAAGGTACTAACTAAACATTATTATTTTTTTATTATATTTATATCCCGCCCTTCTCCACAGAGGACCCAGGGCGGCGCACAGGAATTTAAAAACATATAAAAAATAAATACATAATTTAAAAACATATTAAATTATTCTAGTGCTATGCTAAAACCAATTTTAAAATACCCAATTTAAAAACATGACATAACAATTTGGAAATATAACATAACAATTTGGAAAGCGATGAAGCCATGATAATTGCATTTTGGTTGATGCAGATACTTTTCCTGGAAAATTTGTGATCAGTAAGACATTTGGACATTAAATGAGTTAAGGTGAAGATGAAATTAGCACTAAATTCCTGAGAAAAATCTGTTTTATAGTTTATAGTTTTTATAAATTTTTATAGTTTGCTTTTGCATCTCTTCCTGGGTTTCAGCTTAAGATTCCAATTTGTAATGTAAAATTAATTTTACAAGCTAAATTATTATTTCAACTTGATTGATTAGGCAAGACTAGAATCCCTATATTTTTCCCTTGATATCTACATTACTGAGAGAGAGAAAGACAGAGAGAGAGAGACAGAGAGAGACAGAGAGACAGACAGAGAGACAGACAGAGAGACAAACAGACAGAGACACACACACACACACACAGAGAGAGAGAGAGAGAGAGAGAGAGAGAGAGAGAGAGAGAGAGAGAGAATTTCAATTTATTGTTGAATTCATATCTTCACTGTCCTATTTGAGTTCAAGATAATACATAATTAATACATGTATACAATATTATATGTATATAAACCCCAATTTATCTGCAGAAGAATAATGGGCAAAAAATTTACTAAATAGCCAGTGAGATACAAATACACCCTTTGCAGTATTTTTTTTTTTAAAAAATATTTCTACATTGTCTTATTTATTTCCCATATATTTTGGCAATTTGATTATATTTGGATATCTTAATAGCTATTGTCTTTCTATCAACGGTCTATTGAAGGAAAAGGAAGAAGGTCTCCTATATGCCGCCCTGGGTCCTAACAAGGAGAAGGGCGGGGTATAAATTTAATAAAATAAAATGCTTCTTTCTATATGTTTCTTTCTGTTTCTGCTTTTTTGAAATCCCTAAAAATAAGGTATGAAAGTTTTAGTGTCTTTAGATACATCATGGCATTATATCCTAAATTTTAAGGAAAGATAAGAGAGGTCCCTAAACAATTAATTGTTTGTAATCAGCAAGACACGTTGCCAAATCATAGCAGTTTTAGTTCTTAAATTCCTAAAATGTAGGAAATCGGAAGCCAATATTTCTTAGGAAAGATTATTATTCTTCCCAAGTTGAAATGGAATAAACTGCATTAATAATAATAATAATAATATTTAATTTGTAAAACCGCTCCCTCTCCCCACAGGGACTCGGGGCGGTACACAGGGAAAATAAAACAATAAATATACAAACATAGCATAAAAACGAATTAAATCTAATACCTGTGCTAAAATCCCTAAAATTAAACACTAAAATACCCAATAATTAAATAAAAACCCTATAGCAGAGAGACTACCCTAGGCCAGCCAAGCAGAAAAGATGTGTTTTTAGTTTCAGACGGAAGGAGCGGAGGTCTGTGGTTGTCCTAATATCGGGGGGAAGGTTGTTCCAGAGGGCTGGGCCCGCCATAGAGAGCGCCCTTCCCCTGGGCGTCGCCCGCTGACAAAGTCTAGTGGACGGCACCCGGAGAAGCCCCTCTCTGTGGGAGCGAATCGGCCGTGAGGATGTATGAGGCAGGATCCGATCCCGCAGATAGCTAGGTCCCGAGCCATGGAGCGCTTTAAAGATGATAACTAACACCTTGAAGCGCACCCGGAAGACAACAGGCAGCCAGTGCAGCTCGCGCAAGAGCGGTGTTAGCACTAACCCTGAAAATAATTGTGCTGAGCACTTGATATATTTTTTATACCTATAGCTATAATTCAGGGAGATAAAGCTATTTTGATCACAACCAAGGTACAAAGAATATGACACAGTTCGAAAGACAAAAGAAATATCTTTATTATCATCGACTATACGAAGCTCAAAACATGCGTTGCATCCTTCCAGCAACGGATATGAAGAATAGCAAAACAAATAAAAACAGAGATGCTTTTTACATGCAGCATTATTTTTTTTAAAAACCGGTGTTTGAAAACTTACCTTCCTTTGATGGGACAGATGTGAGCTATTTTAATTGGTTTTGTTTGCCTTGAAGGATTGGGGGGGGGCGGTTAGTTATATTCCACTCGATCTGTTTCCCCCCCTGTAAGATAATTAAAAAAAAATTCCTACTAAATTTATTTTGCTTACTTTACATCATGTTGTATACAGAAACTATTTGTAGCATCCTACTTACTCTGCAACATTAAAACTGGGGGGGGAAAATAGTTCTAAGAGATTTTTCACACAGGTGGTTTATTAATTTTCCATGATTAAGGGAATTGCAAGATTTGCATATTGATTTTGCCCAGACCTGAGCTGCGTGGCTGCTATAATAATAAATAAATAAATAAATAAATAAATAAATAAATAAATAAATTTATAACCCGCTCTCTCTCCCCAAAGGGACTCGAGGCGGGGCACAGGGAAATTAAAAATACATATAAAACCACAAACAATACAGTATTAAAAAGAATTAAACTAAACCCTGCGCTAAAAATCCCATGTTAAAACTAAGACAAACCCCTAAAAAACCCTAAAAACAGTTAAGCTATCCCAAGCCGGCCAAGCAAAAGAAATGTGTTTTTAATTTTTGACGGAAGGAGCGGAGGTCCGTGGTTGTTCTGATTTCGGGGGGAAGGTCGTTCCAGAGGGTCGGGCCCGCCACAGAAAAGGCCCTTCCCCTGGGCGTCGCCCGCTGGCATAGCCTGGTGGACGGCACCCGGAAAAGTCCCTCTCTGTGGGAGCGGATCGGCCGCAGGGATGTATGGGGCAGGATACGATCCCACAAATAACTAGGTCCTGTGCCATGGAGCGCTTTAAAGATGGTGACCAACACCTTGAAGCACACCCGAAAGACGACAGGCAGCCAGTGCAGCTCGCGCAGGAGTGGTGTTATATGGGAAAATCTAGAAGTTCCCATAACTGCCCGCGCGGCTGCATTCTGGACAAGCTGAAGTCTTCGGGTGCACCTCAAGGGGAGCCCCATGTAGAGAGCATTGCAGTAGTCCAGTTGGACTACATAATCATGGACACTCACTGACTTTCTTAGCCACTTCTAAACTGACCAGATACATGTGCTTGGAGTTAACCTGTGGTTCCTTCACCAAGTGACTCAGTTATGAATTAACAAACATTTCTTCATCCGCCCGATCGTGAAAATAGATAACTAAACAGCATTTTGTTTCCATTTTGTTTTTTTGTTTTTTTCCTTCTACAACACATTACAGTCATTATATCAACATTTTTGTATCATCATACCTGTACATGTACATATTATTTTGCTTCTATATTTACACATTTTTATACAGTTATACATGTGTGTGTGTGTGTGTGTGTATGTATGTATGTATGTATGTATGTTAGTTTTATGAGCTGATCAAGGAGAAGGGCGGGGTATAAATTCGATAAAATAAAATAAATAAAAGGTCATAAATGAGGGCCTAAAGCTAGACAAAAATAGATTTAAATTTTAAATTATTAAGGGTTTTTTTAGGGATAGTTTTGTTTTCATAGAAGTTTTTTTAGCGCAGGGTAAGTTTAATTTGATTTTAACCTTGTACTTTGCTTGTTTTAATTTGTTTTTAATTTCCCTGTGCCCCGCCTCGAGTCCCTTCGGGGCGAGAGAGCGGGTTATAAATAAAATTTATTATTATTATTATTATTATTATTAGATTTGGAAAAACATTTTTTCCAAGCATATTGCATCTAGAAAGTAGTTGTTAGAGTCTAGGTCAGGCATCTTCACACGCCCCTTAAGACAAAGAGTATCTTGCCTCACAAAAAGAATTTAGTATTCTCTGGAACAGTGGTGGGTTTCAGCTCCCATTGCAACCGGTATGCTGCAACGGGAGCCGGGCGTGCACCACATGCGCACCACTGCCTGCGACGCTCCAGCTGCTCGGTGAAGCATCGCGCAGGCACCATACGCTGCATGTGTGTGCACAGATCGCTGGTTTCCTTCAAATACAAGTAAAGAACGAGGGTGGGCGGGCGGGCCCTCCAAAGCACCGTTCTGATACGGTGGCTGCTGCTTCCGGTAGGCAGCAGTATGCGCATACCCGGGCGTACTGCCTGCAACCCACCACTGCTCTGGACCTACCTAATTAGATCCTCCAAGTCGGATTCCAAAAGAGCCACAATGAACAAAGGTTTAAAGCACATTTTGATCACTTTCAGGATAGTAATAACTGGAAATGATTCTATAAATCAGGGGTAGTCAACCTTTTTATACCTACCGCCCACTTTTGTGCCTCTGTTAGTCGTAAAATTTTCTAACCGCTCACCGGTTCCACAGGAAGGGTGATTTATAAAGTAGGGAAGTCAATTAAATTTTAAAAAAGGAAAGTGCTTCAATATCGGACAAAACCCCTACTGCCCACCATGAAAGCTGGAACGCTCACTAGTGGGCGGTAGGGACCAGGTTGACTACCACTGCTATAAATTCTAATTGTACTAATCCCTATAATTAACAGAATCTGCAAAAATCAGATCATCCAATGTGTTAAAGCTTTCTAAGTTTATGGATTTTAGTGTATTTCTCTCTGCTTCTCATTCTTTTTCACACCTATGGATATGAGCTTCTACATCAGCATAAAATGCAGATTTCCATGTTGGTCAACTTCAGCAATTGAAGAAAGGATGAGATAAAAATGCAATAATAATTGCATTAAAGATTATTTTATTTCTGTTTTAATAGGTGTAACCTGCCTAGAATCCATGACAACATCCAGTAGATAATTTGCATAAATAATAGATAATTATAGAGATGGCTATGTAGATTTTATTGGTAGTCCATTATTTCCTGTAAAGTAGTCCATTTTTAAGGTAATAACCTGCTATAAAATAATAGACACTGGCTGAAAGCATTAAAAATGGTAGTATAATAATATACTACTATACTACTAAAGAATGTTTTATCATGACTAAAATACAGCAAAGGTTTTGACTAGTTAAATGAAGTTTAGTCTTGCAGTAATTGTTATTTTGCAATTTAGTGTTGAATGCTACTATTTATATGGCAAATTGCCTTGCATACGTACTTTGTCCCAATATAAATTGCTACTCCAAATTTGGGATTAAAAAAAAATACACTGTGGTTTTATATGGGACTATATTTTTTGGTTCACCAAAATTTATTTTATTTTATTTATCATATTTGTATACCGCCCTATCTCCCCGAAGGGACTCAGGGCGGTGCACAGAAATATAAAAACAGTACATACAAAAAAAGGTAAAATAAATTAAATTTAGAGTCTGCGCTAAAATTTAGTTAAAACCATTAAAATCAATTAAAACTATACCAATTAAAACTATACCAGTTAAAACTATACCAGGCCTGCCGCATGAAATAGATGTGTTTTTAGTGCCCAGCGGAAGAGGCGTAGGTCCGTGATGGTACGAAGGTTGGGGGGTAGGTCGTTCCAGAGGGCAGGCCCCGTCACAGAGAAGGCTCTCCCCCTGGGGGCCACCCGCCGGCATTGTCCAGCAGATGGTACCCTGAGGAAGCCCACTCTGCGGGAGCGGACAGGTCTAAGGGAGGTATGTGGTAGGAGGGGGTCCCGCAAGTAACCAGGTCCCATGCCATGGAGCGCTTTGAATATGGTTACTAGCACCTTGAAGCGCACCCGGAAGGCCACAGGCATGGATTCTACTATTACAGGGGCCAGCAAACTGCGGCTCTGAAGCCGCATGTGGCTCTTTCCTCCCTCTGCTACGGCTCCATCACTGGTCGGCGCCACAATTCGGGGGGGGGGGGGGAGGGAAGAGAAGCACAGTGCGCCAGGAGAAGACTCTATGGCAAGGGGAGGGTTTTCCAGTTGTCTCCACAATTGATGGAGCTTTTGGTTATGACAGGTAGAGGAAAAAGTATGCCGCGCTAGGAGGAAACTCTATGGTGGGGGAACTGAACATCCGGTCAGCTCCAGAATGGAACAGGGGGGCTTCCGGTAAGGACTTTTGTGGCTCCCGGTGTTTTCTTTTCTGTGGGAGATGGATCCAAATGGCTCTTTGAGTGTTTAAGTTTGCTGACTCCTGTACTATTACATAGATGGATACACTTTTCCCTTTCGTCTACAGTTACTTCTCTGCGTTAGTTGTATTCTTTCCTGTACTTCAGACAATCACTTACACCTTAGCCACCTCTTTAATGGATTACTGTAATGTACTTGACACGGGGCTGTCCCTGAAGGCCACAGCTAGTCCAGAATGCTGTGGTGCAGTCAGTGATCATCTTCATTTAACGACCACACAATCCCTTGCAGGGTGAAGCCTGGGCGACTGAACGGAGCTAGCAGAGTCTCTTAAGGGCCGGATGCCCTTCCCTGTTGCCAATGCAGAGTTTTGCTCAGCAGATATACTCTCCGTGTGCCCAGAGAGAGAGAGATATCTGCCTCTACCTAGGATCGAACCCACAGCCTCCTGATTGTGAGGCAAGAGTTCCACCTCTAGGCCACCACACCACTCCTGGTCCAGTCAGTGATTAGCAAGTCTAATTACGTCCATACAACCCCATGATCCACAAGTTGCATTGATTATTGGTTAGCTTCCAGGTGCAATTCAAGGTGACAATTATGACCTATACATTCCTATATAGCCTAGTGCTGGTTATGGGAGGAATGATCTATATTTAATTGTCAATGAAATGTGATATTGTGGCACACTTAATTTAGATGTCTCTCAGCGGGATTGACACTGAAGAAGCAGTTAAAGATCGGATTGTTTTGTTATAATTGATTATTTGTTAACGGAAAAAATATTTACTATTTATTACCCAAATGAAATCACAATGGATATAGTTTAATAATATGTGTGTGTGTGTGAGAGAGAGAGACAGAGAGAGAGGGAGAGGGAGACGTTTTTGAGCTGATCAATAAATAAATCAGGGAGACTAGGATAGATCTATTTCGAGCTTTTTAGCTCTCATCAGCTAGCCATACCCTTACTGGGATTCGAACCGGGGCTGTATTACATTGTTAGGCAAAGCCTTAGCCACTTAAGCCACCAGGTTCTCTTCCTGATCAGCTGAGACAGGAGGATAAGTATATGGTTGTGTCACAACATATATACTGGCTTAGTAAAAGAAATTTGGATGTGCACCAAATCTCTCTGTGCACCGCCCTGAGTCCCTTTTAGGTGAAAATAGGGCGGTATATAAATCGAATAAAATGAAAAATAAAATGAAAAATGAAATGAACCAATTGACACGCTTTCTACAAGAAGGATGACTCTTTTTTTGTGTTTTTGTTTAATTTAAAAGAATTCTTAAAAAAAAAAGGTCGGATTGTTTTCCCAAGTTTTAAGCAGGATGAAAGTTGAGCTGTGATCAGATCAGGTTTTTTTAGTTTATATGTTTGTCTTTTTATCTCTGTTTGTACCCTCGCTAATTTTTTTGGGTCTCCACCCCCACTTTTTAATTATAAACCATGTTTATAATTAACCATGTACTCTTACATCATGAATAAATTGTAAATTGTATCTATGCATCAGTGGTGGGTTTCAAATTTTTTAGAACCTACTCTGTAGGTGTGGCCAATTTTGTGGGCGTGGCTTATCAGTCATGTGACAGGGTGGGAGTGGCCACCTTTTAAAATGTGGTGAAACTCATTTAACAACGCTCTTGCTTAGCAACCAAAGTTTTGGACTCAATTGTGATGATTCTTTCTTTCTTTCTTTCTTTCTTTCTTTCTTTCTTTCTTTCTTTCTTTCTTTCTTTCTTTCTTTCTTTCTTTCTTTCTTTCTTTCTTTCTTTCTTTTTCTTTCTTTCTTTCTTCCTTTCCTTTCCTTTCCTTTCCTTTTCTTTTCTTTCCTTCCCGTTGGGTCACTGGCAGTGGCGGGCCAGATTTACTTCCAGGTACGCCGGTGGAACCCCCTCTCACCGGTTCTCTAAATTTCACCAACCGGCTCTCGCGAGTAGTAGGTGCGAGCCTGCAGAAACCCACCACTGCTATGCATGCATAAATAATCTCTAATCCAGGCATAGATATAGTCAACATAGCATGTGGCTTCAGATCTGAAAAAATGAATCTAAATACCAAGGAAACTCCAGTTTAAAAATCAGATCCACGGAAAAAATTCTTCCCTTGATAGAGTAAAATGTGATAGTTTCAATTGCCTTCATTAAAATTGAACTTTCTACATGTTTAGCTAAGAGCTGCTGATAATTTCCTAAATTCAGGGTTTGGAATACTAGGAAGTCTTTTATTAAGACAGGTGTCTTCTTGAAGAGCCTGAGAAAGTCAAGTCAAACAATTACCTTTTGTTAATGTTCCTTTTTTGTTTCTTAAACTACTTCTTGCATTCTTCTAGGCACCAATTCATAATACTTGTCATATGGGTGCGCCTTAGTATTTCCTCCATTCATATTCCCATCAACCGTTGCCATCTAATAATTAAATATGCCATTAGCCATTTCTGCTTTCTTGCCTACTTTAAGTTCTGCCTGGGTTTGTATTGTTTTTTTTCCACAATTTCTTCATATTACTCCTTTTATCCCCTCAGTTTCATTTCAAGTCTTTATGATGATCAATTATGCAGAAAGCAGATTATGAATCTTGGTACAAACAATGGAAGTAAATGATAAAGCTGCATGTATTCTTGTTTGGGTTTCTATCCCTCTTTTCTTTGGAGAAGAAGATACTTTATTTTCAGCCCGGTTTCTGCAGTTCATTATTATTATTATTATTATTTACTTTATTCATAAAACATGAAACTCAGCCAACTGAACATTTAAAAATGCATATTACAAATACTATTGACTGGTGCTAATTGTTGATACAGTTTGCTGCCAGCATCCTAGGTATCAACCAAGTATTTTTCAAATTTATTCCCCGCCCTTCTCCTGACAAGGACCCAGGGCGGCGCACAGGCAATCTTAAAAACCATACAAAAATACAAAAATACATTATTAAAAACTAATTAAATTATATCCCGTGCTAAAAACCCTTATAAAACCTTACGAATTAAAATTTATCAGAATAAAAGTCAGAAACGGGGGGCTTTGCTAGGCCGGCTTGTTGGAATAAATACGTCTTAAGAAGCTGGCGGAAGAGGCGGAGGTCTGAGGTAGTGCGTAAATCGGGGGGTAGGTTGTTCCAGAGGGCTGGGCCCGCCACAGAGAAGGCCCTTCCCCTGGGTGTCGCCAACCGGCATTGCCCAGCCGACGGTACCCAGAGAAGGCGGTCTCTGTGGGAGCGGATCGGTCGAAGGGATGTATGGGGCAGGAGGCGCTCTCGTATGTAGCTAGGCCCCGAGCCATGGAGCGATTTAAAGATGGTCGTCAGCACCTTGAAGCGCACCCGAAAGGCCACAGGTAGCCAGTGCAGCTCGCGCAGGAGAGGTGTTATGTGGGATTGCTTTGAGGCACCCATAATCACCCGTGCGGCCGCATTCTGGACTAGCTGTAGTAGACGTCTTAGTCTTATCCCAGAGCCTAACCATTATGCCATAATTTGCTCTCATTTGATCTTAATTTTAATTCCAGAATCTCCCAGAATAATGTCGCTTTAGTGCCTGTTGTTGCAGCTTACTCTATTAGCATCTTGTTTAGTACAACTCTGTGCTATTAAAGAAATGTTTACAGTACAAATCAAAAGGTGAAAAGTCAGATGCGAAACCATGCTTCCCTGAAAATGAGACCAGTTCTTATTTTCTTTTGGGCCTCAAAATAAGCACCAGGGCTTATTTTTGGGGGGAGTCTTACCCACTTACCTTAGGACCATCATAGCCTGGCCTTCCGTGCCCCAACACCCCTGCCCGACTACTTTTGTGGCCGCTCATGGCCAGACGCCATGTGGCTCATCATACCAGTACCACCAATGTGCCATGCAGCCTCATGATCATCAGTGGCACTGGGGCGATGAGCTATGTGGTATGACAAGCCATGTGGCCCTGGTGCAATGAGCCACACAGTGTCCTGCCATTTGCAGCAGCACTGGCACAAAACACCACATGGCATCCAGCTCCAAGGGGTTGCAGAAGAAGTCGGCCAACAGGTGCAACAGGTACCAGGCATTGGAGGCCTGGCTGCGGTGAGTGCAGGGCGCGTGGGGCAGCTCCACCCCCCTCCAACTCCACCCTAGCTGGATTTTTATGCATACGCCTCACCCCACCTCATACAACCAGTATCACGTTTCTGCTCTTGGTAATCATAGAACATCTTCTGATAAAGGAACATCTAGATAAATATTTTATCAGAATAATTTCACTTTCACTGCACTCTTTTCTAATTAAATTATTTAAATTATTTATTATTTATTTATGTATTATTTATTTTATTTATTTATTTTATTCGATTTATTAACCGCACCAATCTCCGTCGAGACGGACTCTGGGCGGTGCACAGGACATTAAAATTTACAATAAATAACAATATACAAGAATTAAAAAGAAATTAAAAAGAAAACCTGTGCTAAAATTCCCATTAAAAAACCTATCTAACTTGGCTGAGGCTCTATTGTTCTAAAATTCAAGTTCTACGCCAGTCCAGCTTGCTGAAAAAGAAGTGTCTTAAGTGAGCGGCGGAAGAGGGGAAGGTCCGTGATGGTGCGAAGTTCGTGGGAGAGGTCGTTCCAGAGGGCGGGCCCTGCCACAGAGAAGGCCCTGTTCCTGGGCGTCGCCAGCCGGCATTGACCGGCAGTCGGCACCCCGAGAAGGCCCTCTCTGTGGGACCGAATTGGTCGGTGGGAGGTATGTAGCAGGATAGCCTGTTTTTTGAACAAGCAGATAACATTCCTCAAATTAACCCGCAGGCTCTATGCTGGTAGTAATTACCCATGTTGTCAATGCCAACAGTGTTCAAGTGGTGTCCCAGTTGGGATTCTACTCAAGGTACCTTTTACTACTGGTATTACCTTTGCTTTGTTTTGCCAGTCACTCTGTTACTTTTTGCAAGTCTTTATATTTTGTTATCTTCTCCAGTTCTCTCTCTTCTATTCTGCTGTCTCCAGGACTACCATGTCCACTATCCATGTTTTCCCCATGTTTATCAACACTTGTTAAGTCTGCAGTGTTATGTAATAGATGCTTGTTTGTTTGAATTCTAGAGTCCTAGAGTATTTTAGCTTTTCTCATTTTCTATTGCTTGCTATATTTTATGATTCCACCAGCTCTTGCTTGCCATCAAACTTTCCTGTCTGCCTATGTGAGAAGGACTCAATCTATATAAATAAAAATGTAACAAGAGTTTGTTCAAAACCGCTAATCTCCGAAAGTCCTGCACCGATCGCTTCCAAATTTCCACACAATGTTCCTTTCAAATACGGCACCAATAACATATATATAGATTGTATAGATGTCACACCTGTGCCAGGTACACATAATGGAAATGTAAAAAAGGGTAAAAAAGATAGGTAGATGGATGCAGAGAGAGCAGTGGGCCACAGGTATTATGTCATCCTTTATGACATAAAATACTCTGTCCATAAGATACAATAGGTAGGTAGGTAGGCAGCTATAGGGATAGAGAGAGGGAGGGAGAAATGCGGTAGGTAGGTAGTTTGGGGGTTATACGGTGGTTGTGTGTATGTGTTTGTGTGTTCAGGTGTAGCTCTACACACAGATTGGTTGGCCATTTAACCAGACTAAGCCACAGCAATGCGTGGCCAGGAATGGCTAGTAGGTGGATAAAAATGTCAAATCAAGTCTAAACACACACCTAACTATGTGAACAAACCATAATAATTACAAGGAGAAAATTGAAGGCAAAATATCAAAAGTATCAAAAATGCCACCTATTATTTTATGTTCTACGACAATCAATAAAAAGCCAGTGAGTAACTTCCACACATCAAATGAGTTGAGCTTGCTTCCATTGCAAGATATAAAATCTAATTCGCTATGAATTGAGAAAAGGATATTATGGCTAGCACGAATATTGTGAAAGCAGATATTCTCATTCCTTGTCCCAATCCGATATCATCCCATCTCATCTAAAAATAAACTTCTGGGGGGGAAAAATAGTTCTGTTATGATAACTAGTAACTTCAGAAATTGTTCTAGCACTTTTCTTTTCTGTCGCTCCAATATGTCCTGTGAATTGTGACAGAGTCATCCAGCTGGTTGAGGTGATAAAAATAAGTTGCAATTTCAGAAATGATGTTACAAATATATATCATGTTCTGACAGATAAATTGAAGCTATTTGAAGTAGAGGTCTATCAACTTTTCAAGGTGGAAAAAGCTGATGTATCTATTTCAGCCTGGCTGTTTCAGTGATACTTGTCACCATTTAAAACAAATAAACAAGTAAATAAAACCAGCTCACCATGTTAGCATGACTAAGGACCCTGAAGACATTTCCAGCCAACAGTATAGCAACTAGCTAAAAGACCACCTACCCTGGAAGATACATGATAAAGCCATGGGGCTTCCCTTGAGGTGCACTCGAAAGCTACAGTTAGTGCAGAATGCAGCCGCGCGGGTGATTACGGGAGCCTCTAGATGCTCCCATATAACACCGATCCTGCGCGAGATGCACTGGCTTCCTGTGGTCTTTCGGGTGCGCTTCAAGGTCTTGACGACCATTTTCAAAGCGCTCCATGGCTCGGGACCTAGTTATATGCAAGACCATCTCCTGCCCCATACATCCCTTAGACCGATACGCTCCTACAGAGAGGGCCTTCTCAGGGTGCCGTCGGCCGGACAATGCTGACTGGCAACACCCAGGGGAAGGGCCTTCTCTGTGGCGGGCCCCGCTCTGTGGAACGACCTACCCCCTGAACTCAGTACCATCACCGACCTCTGCCTCTTCCGCCAGTGTTTAAAAACACATCTTTTTCATCAAGCCGGCCTAACATAACCTCCGCTGTGACTAGCATAGATAGTTTTAATTGGGGATTTTAATTGGTTTTAGCGCAGGACTTGGTATTTAATGGGTTTTTAAATTTTTTTGTATTTTTGTATTTTTTGTATGTTATTTTAAATTCCTGTGCGCCGCCTTGGGTCCTTTTGGAGAAGGGCGGGATATAAATCAAATAAAATCTAAAAAAAATCTAAATGATAAAATTATTGCTTGCAAAACGTGGATGCTTTAATTCCTAGTTACACAGTTACTTCTGATACCGTCAGAGTTTTCCTTCAAAGAGGAAAGACATTCACAGGCCTAATACAATTTTTACATATACCAAACAATGGTTCACATCTCAATAATACCATTCAGTATGTAGGTAATAAGAATTTTTTTTCTCTCCTCACAAATGTAGGTCATCGACTACGAATTGTGGGGAAAGCATAAAAGAATCAGCCATTTCTAGACCGCACCATCAATCGAATTGTCTCCTAGGAGCAAAAAATTATTTATTTATTTATTTATTTAATTAGACTTTTATACCATCCCCTCTCCGGGTAGGACTTGGGGCGGTGCACAGCAGATAAAAATACAAATAATACATACACAGTGGTACCTCGGTTCACGAACTTAATTCGTGAACTGACTCTGGTCGCGAACCGAATTGGTCGTGAACCGAGGCACAGTTTCCCATAGGGTTTAATGTAAATCCGGTTAATCTGTTCTGATCTTTCTTTTTGGTTTTTGAAGCACAAAAAATATGAAACAAATTACAATACACATTAGTACAGTATAGTAATGTATAAAGGGAGAACACTAACCTTGCTTGAGATGACTTCTGGCATGGATGAAGGCAGGTGGGAGGCGGTTATTGTTTGGAGGGAGAGTCCCCCTCCATAAGGACATCGTGAGTTCATGAACCGGAGCATATTTTGATGAACTTTTGTGTTCGTGAACCGAGTTGTTTGTGAACAGAAGCGTTCGTGAACCGAGGTACCACTGTACCTGAATAAATACATTCAAACCACTAAAACCAAATTAAATTAAGAACTGTGCTAAAAATTTAAGACACGACAACCCTATAAAATTAATTACTAAAATCGACGTCTAAAGTCTAAACCAGGCCGGCCAGATGGAAAAAATATGTCTTGAGCTCCCGACGGAAGAGGCGTAGGTCCGTGATAGTGCGAATATTGGGGGCAGGTCGTTCCAGAGAGCCGGGCCCACCACAGAGAAGGCCCTACCCCTGGGGATCGCCAGACGGCATTGACCGACCGACGGCACCCTGAGGAGGCCCTCCCTGTGTGAGCGGACAGGTCGAAGGGAGGTATGTGGTAGGAGGCCGTCTCGCAAATACCCAGGTCCCGTGCCATCAAAGAAATCGGGTCCCTGTACTATCTAATGTAGCCATATGTTTTTCTGAGTTATTTTTAATTCTTCTGAATACTCAATCCTTCATCTAATCAGAAAAGGCCAAACTTCCAAGAAAAAAGAAATTATTAGCAATAGATTTTTTTTCCCATAGGAACAATGTTGTAAAAAAATGAATAAAATGTAGATGCAACTGAAAAGAAAAAATATACATGCACCAATGTAAAATTGAAACTAGCTCATGAGTATTGTGGAAGGAAAGGTTTTAATTTTGGATGAAATCATAAAAACACAGAAACCCGTTAGAAAATGCTCTGGTTTTTTATGATTTTGCTGGCAGGTGGGGGGAAAAAAAGCTGAATATCTGCCATTTTTCAAGCAACCAATAAATGTTAATTCTTCAAATTATATTTTCATTTCCTCCCTGTTTGTTCTTTAACCTTATTTCGTTCTATTTCATCACACAGTTTTTGGAAAAGTATAATAAATTTCAGGCAAAAATTAAATGCAACTTAGAAAACCACATTCGTTTTTCACCAAGCTTGAATGACAGTTTGAATTTTATCTCCACTGTGTATCCTAGCAACAAGACAACTAGCCTTTCACAAATCATGGCTTTATTTCAGCAGATAGGATAGTCCAGAAAACTGAGGCAGCTCCTGACACACTGAAGTCAGGTCATTCCTTGTTTTTCATTGATGTCTAATGATATAACAGGCATTAAAAAAAAAAGTCTTCCTTACATTTTGGCAGCTGTAAATTCTGTTATTTCTAGAAACTTTGTCCCCTAAGGAAAAATAGCCTTAGCTAAAAGTTTTGAGATTTTCCTTAACAGAACTTTTTTTGTTTTGATTCAATTAAAGCGCTCCATGGCTCGGGGCCTAGTTATATACGAGACCGCCTCCTGCCCCATACATCCCTTCGTCCGATCCGCTCCCACAGAGAGGGCCTCCTCAGGGTGCCGTCGGCCGGGCAATGCCAGTTGGCGACACCCAGGGGAAGGGCCTTCTTTGTGGCGGGCCCAGCCCTTTGGAACGACTTACCCCCTGAACTTCGTACCATCTCCGACCTCCGCCTCTTCCGCAAGTGTCTAAAGACACATATGTTCCATCTAGCCGGCCTAGCGTAACCTCCATTACTGACTTTTAGATAGTTTTAAATTTTGGGATTTTAATTTGGTTTTTAGCGCAGGATTTTATTAGAATAAGTTTTTTAAATTTTTATATGTTTTGTATGTATTTTTAGTATTCCTGTGCGCTGCCCTGAGTCCGTTTGGAGAAGGGCGGGGTATAAATTTAATTAAATAAATAAATAAATTACATCCTGGATAGAATTTAAACAAGTATTAATTTTTAAACCATCCTTGTAGAAATTATCCCACATTACTGTTGTGTCCTCGACCTGCGACCGGTCTCGACTTACGACCGGCCGCAGGTCTTCCAGGCTGCCTCTTGGAGCCTTGGTAACAGGCTGTAGCAAGGCAGCCAACTGACAGACGCGCCTGATTGGCTGAGGCGCGCCTGGCCCTTGCTGCAGCCTGATTGGCTCCCCCTTTGACAGCTCCAAATATAAAGAGCTGTCAAAGCGCGGGAGCCCCTGTCTACCGCACCTTTTCTTTAACTGAACTTTCTTTCCTTGTAAGCTGTGCCTAGCTAAAATAAAAAGCTATGTTTCTGAGCAAACCTGATGTGGACCCACTTATTGACCGAAGCCATAACACTGGCGACGAGGGTGGGATCAGGCAGAGCTCATTTCGCGGTACGATCACAACGGGATCGTTTCCTCCGCTCGACCCTATCGGCGCGGCCACGGAAACCTGGGCCTCCCCACGGGCCACCTCGAGCGCCTTCCTGCCGGCCAACGACGACCAGGCCAGGAAGCTCGATCATCTCTTGGGCTGCGGCGGCCGAGACCTCTTCGAGACCGCGCGCGCCGCAGCTACCCCGGCAGCGGTCGACGACCTGCCGCGGGACACCCGGTGCAACGACTACGAGCACGCTACGCTCCTGCACCATCTACACGGGTACACCGCTCCTCCGCAGACAAGCCTGCAGAAACTACCAGGGCCGACGAGACGGCCGAGTCCTCGGCGCTCCGCCGTGACCGGGAACTGCAGCCGCCTGTTCAAGGCCCCATCTGCCGCCGCTGCGGCCAAAGGGCCACTGGCATCAGCGCCAGCCACCCCATGGGCTTCGCGGCGGGATTCCGGACGACAGGCAATCCCAGCCGCTACCCCAACGAAAAACCCGAGAAGCCAGGCCGCTGCCTGCACCAGCAACAACAGCCGTCCGGCTGCCACGCCGGGCCCAACAACCCCGCCCAACCAGGCCGGCCTACCCATCTGACTCCGAGAGCCTGCAAGATCTACAAAAGGCCTTCACCGTTCAGGCCTCCCTGCTCCTGACGCCGCCTACCGGCAACCATCATCGGCCTAGCTCAAGCCGACCAGACGACCAGGCCTCAACATCAATCGCCACGCCCCCTCGCCCCGACTCACCGTTCCAGAGGACTCCGCCTATCGGGTAGGCCTCTCCGATGACGTCGCCTGGAGCTACACCCCGGCAAGGAGGAGCTTCCAGGGACACGTCCTTTCTTCCGGCTCCTGACGAGACTCTGGGACAATCCAGCGGACTGCGCATGCTCCGCTCTCCTGATGGACAGCTTTTTCGCGCATGCGCAGACCGAGGGGGGAAAGGGGTGTTGTGTCCTCGACCTGCGACCGGTCTCGACTTACGACCGGCCGCAGGTCTTCCAGGCTGCCTCTTGGAGCCTTGGTAACAGGCTGTAGCAAGGCAGCCAACTGACAGACGCGCCTGATTGGCTGAGGCGCGCCTGGCCCTTGCTGCAGCCTGATTGGCTCCCCCTTTGACAGCTCCAAATATAAAGAGCTGTTACCAAGGCTCCAAGAGGCATAACAATTACGAAGCTGAAACAAGAACCTAATTTAACAGATCACCCTGCCATGTGTGTTAGGACTATAATCCTAGTGTTGGGTTGGCAATATATATATAAGCTATGATTGCAATTGGTATCTGTTACTTTAAATACTATAGTGAATTGTAATTGGCTGCTGCTTCCTAACTCAGCCATAAGAGGGAGCCGGAATCATAACAGTTGATCTTTGAATGGAGACACTGTGATGTCAGATTAGGTCAGCAGAGCAAGGTTCATGGATTAAGCAACTGTAAACTAACTGAGTTAAGACTGTAATTTGATTCAAGACTGACTATCACTGTTTGTGAAGGAGTAGTTTATTTTTTCCATCACAAGTAAAGTCTACTTGTTTTTACTATCAGTGTCTGTGACTATTAGTGTGACTTCTAGCAACCCATCTCTTGCTGCAAATTCCATTACACAACTCTCTGTCTCCTAAGGGAGATACCCCCAACAATGTGTGTTTTGGTAACATAAAGATATTGTGAGTGTGGGATCTTTTTTTGGTGATGAGATCTTTTTGGAAAGACTGCTAAATAGATGCTGTTCTGTTGGATCATCGTTCTGTTGCAGTTTGGAAGGTTGTTTTTCAAAATCGAGTTGTGTTAGGAGATTACTATTCAACTTTTGCAAACTTGTTTCTACTTGTTTCAGTACTTTCCTCTATGTCATGAAATATTTACATGTAGTCTCCAAAAAGCTCCATCTAGAGGTTTGATGTCTTCTATTTATTTCTATTATTTAAAAATGACCTCTCATTTCTTCCAGACTTTGTACTTATTTTTAACTAGCGTTGCTGTGGCCCAGTCTGGTTAAATGGCCAACCAATCTGTGTGTAGATCTACACCTGCACACACAAATATGTACACACAACCACCCTATAACCCCCAACCTACCTACCTACTGTATTTCTCCCTCTCTATCCCTCTATCTACTACCTACCTACCTATCTACCTACTGTATTTCTCCCTCTCTCCCTCTACCTACCTACCTACTGTATTTCTCCCCCTCTCTATCCCTCTACCTATCTACCTACCTACCTACCTACCTCTCCCTCTTCCTCTCTATTTCTCCCTCTCCCTCTCTATCCCTCTACCCACCTACCTACCTACTGCATTTCTCCATCCCTCTCTCTATCCCTATAACTGCCTACCTACCTACCTACTGTATCTTATGGACAGAGTATTTTATGTCATAAAGGATGAAACAATATCTGTGGCCCACTGCTCTCTCTGTATCCTTTTTTACAATTTTTCACATTTCCGTTGCGTGTACCTGGCACAGGTGTGACATATACACAATCTATATATATTATTGGTGCTGTATTTGAAAGCTTACATTTCAGATAATAAGAAAATACATTGAGAAAAGAAGAGTGTAAGAATTGTACAAAACTCAAGATGTTAGTAAATTTGTATGCCACAGATTTGTTGGACATAATAAATGTATATGCAACTTTTGTAATATGATCCATCAAGGATGGATACACATGTTCCATGCACCAATACAGGGATTGCAATAAATAAAGAAAATTGAAATATATCGAAAGGAATCGACTGGCAACTATTTAAAATGGGTACAAATGAGAGTCCAGTGAATAATTGGATTCACTGACCAATTGATACATGCTTCGCTCTCCTGCCCTGTATAAAAAATAGTTCTCCTGCCCCTATCAACTCTCAAACCCTAGAACTCCCTGACACAGGGAGAAAAAGGATGTTTCTAGACCATAGCAAGGATTGTGGCTTGCAAAATGCAAAGACCTTCAATCTTCCACCATGTCCCTAAAATGGAAGGAATTCAAACCATCTTAGGGCTTGACCTAAAGTTAATTGTTGAAAAATCAAATCTTGAATGGCAAAGCTACTTACTCTCCTGTGTACATTGCTAATCTGTCATTGTCAAGGTTTTTGGAGGGAAGTCGGTAGAAAGCTCCAAGGCAGTGGTGGGTTTCAAAAATTTTAGAACCTACTCTGTAGGTGTGGCCTATTTTGTGGGAGTGGCTTGGCAGTCATGTGACTGGGTGGGGGTGGCCAACTTGTAAAATGTGGTGAAACTAATTTAACAACGCTCTTGGTTAGCAACCAAAATTTTGGGCTCAATTGTGATAATAAATTCTTTCTCTTTCTTTCTTTCTTTCTTTCTTTCTTTCTTTCTTTCTTTCTTTCTTTCTTTCTTTCTTTCTTTCTTTCTTTCTTTACTTTCCTTTACTTTACTTTCCTTTCTTCCTTTCTTTTCCTTTCCTTTCCTTTCCTTTCCTTCTTGTTGGGTCACCGGCAGCGGTGGGATAGACTTACTTCCGGGTCCTCTGGTGGAACCTCCTCTCACCGGCTCTCTAAATTTCACCATCCGGCTCTCGCGAGTAGGTGCGAACCTGCAGAAACCCACCACTGCTCCAAGGAGATTATTTTATAAAGTTGGCAACCTCACAATAAATGGAGAGGAAGCCTGCAGTAATAATGGGCACCCATAAGTTTAGCACGCAAAAATTGTAACTCCCTTTGTGGATTGAATAAAGGAATATAGAGAGGGGTTGTCCTAGGGCCTCATAAAAAGAAGAAGAAGAAAAATGCAAAACACAGCTATAATTTCCTAATCCAATTTTCAATACACCAAAGAGTTACTCAGTTGTCTCAAAGTTTTCAAAGAAAGAAGAATGGTAGTGGGAAGATAATTATGTACTTACCGTTTAGTGACACCATTTGATTATTTGAAAAGTCTTCCAGAAATTTCCCCCTCCCCTCCGCCAAGGCTCTTGCAATTTAAGGACAAAAACATTTATCTAGTCTTCATGACTAAAGTGCTTTTCAAATATTACATGCCACGTAGCTTAGAATTTATGTAACAAAGATCTTATTGAGCTGGAAAATAAACAAGAGACTTTTTCAAAATTTGTCCTGTTATTTTCCAGTCCAGTAGCATAATCCTGTTTTGAAACTGAATGTCGGTTTAAAAGGAAGAAGTAAAAGAAGCCGTTGACTGTTCATCTGTTTCTCTGAACACAATTTGATGTGATTGAAGTGTTGCAAGAATGGAATCAGTAATTTTCGGTTCGGGATGAGGAGATTTTCCTATGAATGATAAATAGAAAGGAAAGGAAAGGAAAGGAATGGAATGGAATAGAATAGAATAGAATAGAATAGAAAATATAGAATAGAATAGAACAGAACAGAATAGAATAGAATAGAAAATATGGAATGGAATGGAATGGAATAGAATAGAATAGAAAATATGGAATGGAATGGAATGGAATAGAATAGAAAATATGGAATGGAATGGAATGGAATAGAATAGAATAGAAAATATGAATGGAATGGAATGGAACAGAATGGAATAGAATAGAATAGAATAGAATAGAATAGAATAGAATAGAAAATATGGAATGGAATGGAATAGAATAGAAAAGAAAATATGGAATGGAATGGAATGGAATAGAATAGAATAGAATAGAATAGAATAGAATAGAAAATATGGAATGGAATGGAATAGAAGGGAATGGAATGGAATGGAATAGAATAGAATAGAATAGAATAGAATAGAATAGAATAGAAAATATGGAATGGAATGGAATAGAATAGAATAGAATAGAATAGAAAATATGGAATGGAATGGAGTGGAATGGAGTGGAATGGAATGGAATGGAATAGAATAGAATAGAATAGAATAGAATAGAATAGAATAGAATAGATAGAATAGAAGGAATGGAATGGAATGGAATGGAATAGAATGGAATAGAAGGAATGGAATGGAATGGAATGAAACTAGAATGAAATAGAATAGAATAGAATAGAATAGAATAGAATAGAATAGAATAGAAAATATGGAATGGAATGGAATGGAATGGAATGGAATAGAATAGAATAGAAAATATGGAATGGAATGGAATGGAATGGAATGGAATAGAATAGAATAGAAAATATGGAATGGAATGGAATGGAATGGAATGGAATGGAATGGAATAGAATAGAATAGAATAGAATAGAATAGAATAGAATAGATGGAATGGAATGGAATGGAATAGAATGGAATAGAAGGAATGGAATGGAATGGAATGAAACTAGAATGAAATAGAATAGAATAGAATAGAATAGAATAGAATAGAATAGAATAGAATAGAAATTATGGAATGGAATGGAATGAAATGGAATGGAATAGAATAGAATAGAATTCTTTATTGGCCAAGTGTGGTTGGACCCACAAGGAATTTGTCTTTGGTGCAGATGCTCTCAGTGTAGGTAAAGAAAAGCAATGCATTTTTATGAAAAGTAGCATGATGCTGAATTTTTCTTCTCTCCCTCCCAGCCCCAGGATTTCTAAAGTAAAAAGTTAAATTGAAATAGATTTTTGAGCTTGTACTATGTTTGTGAGATGCCTTACAGGGGCAAGGAGCACATTGTTGAAGACCAAAGGGGCCAATTAAGGGACAGATCATTATGGATAAAATCTATGTGGTTGCTAAGAATAATTTTTTTAAAAAATGATTGGAAATTAGCAAGTGTTCACCAGCTTTATTTAAACCACAGGGGAATGTGTATCATAAGTCAATGCCTCTCTTGAATGCATTTCTCCCCAAATCAGAATTTATAGGCAGCCAAGAAATTACAGGCTATCAGAAGGGTATTTAGTAGAGGAATAAATGCAGATAAGCTGCAGTTCATTCACTTTGCCATGATTAATGACCCAACATGCAGAGTTCCATGGATTCAATTCATGCTCTTTCATTATTTTATCTCTGCTAGTTATATGAAACTTTCTTCCGTGTGTATTATCAGCAAAAAGTGCTTGCTGTTACAACTGCAAATGGCTCTTATGATTTGATGTCTGAGGCTTCCTCTTCTACTCACAGGAATGAAATCTGTTTGGGGTGGGTGGTGGGTGGGAAGAGCAGTGAGAACTGACACCTCGCTGAAAAAGCAACGACTTTAATAAAAACTTTTTTTAAGAACTTTATGGGTTAATTGGAAATTCATTTGTACCCATTACTATTTGTAGGCATGTAAGAAAAAGTGCATGATAGGGTGAACACGCCATTGTTTCATTAAATCAAAAATGCCATTACTTTCAAAAACAAATTAAATATGCTTTTTATTTACAAATATGCTTCTCAGGGGTGGGTTCCTGCCAGTTCTAAGCTCTTCTCTAGAAGAGGTTCCACAAATCTACAGCGCCGTTTAGAACCGGTTCCAGCTCCCTCCCCCCGCCCGTCCGCCCATCATCAAGAGGAAGAGCGAGAGGAGGAATTCTGGGAGTTGAAGTCCACAAGTCTTCAAGCTGTCAAGTTTGAACACCCCTGGGGTTTTTTTTTCCCTAAAGGATTGGGGGTGCAAGGGTCTTGTCACTTGACAGCTTTAAGACTTGCGTGCTTCAAATGCCAGAGTTCCTGAGCCAACATTTTGGTGGCTAAGCAAGAGCGTTGTTAAGTGAGTTTCACCACATTTTACAAGTTGGCCACGCCCACCCAGTCACATGACTGCCAAGCCACTCATATAAATAAGGCTGGGCTTATGGAGGAAACTTTTTTTTTAAATCCTTTATTTAATTTTGATCGCCTGTTTAAAGACTTACACTTTCTTCTACTTTCCACTTCAACATATAAGTGAAATTCCACTATCAATAGTTATGCCCAATGGATGGTCGAAGGCACAATAAGTGAAATACTTAAGGGATAAAATAATTCTCTGTCCAAAGGATGTTTTAGAAAAGATAGTTTACAAATTTTATTTATTTTTTTATTTTATTTTAATCACATTTATATCCCGCCCTTCTCCACAAGGACCCAGGGCGGCGCACAGGAATTTAAAAGCATACAAAAACAATACAATAAATACAAAATTTAAAAATATATTAAATTAAATTATAATCCTATGCTAAAATCAAATTAAAATCCCCAATTTAAAACTATCTAAATAGTCTCGACGGGAGGGTTAGGCTAGGCCGACTTGCTGGAAAAGATGTGTCTTTAGACACTAGTGGAAGAGACGGAGATCCGTGATGGTACGCAATTCAGGGGGTAGGTCGTTCCAAAGGGCAGGGCCCGCCACAGAGAAGGCTCTTTCCCTGGGTGTCGCCAGATGGCATTGCCCGGCTGACGGCACCCTGAGAAGGCCCTCTCTGTGGGAGCGGATCGGCCGAAGGGATGTATGGGGCAGGAGACGGTCTCGCCTATAACTAGGCCCCGAGCCATGGAGCGCTTTAAAGATGGTCGTCAAAACCTTGAAGCGCACCCGAAAGACCACAGGAAGCCAGTGCAGCTCGTGCAGGATCGGTGTTATATGGGAGCATCTAGAGGCTCCCGTAATCACCCGCGCGGCTGCATTCTGCACTAACTGTAGCTTTTGAGTGCACCTCAAGGGAAGCCCCATGTAGAGAGCATTACAGTAGTAATGAAATGTGTCCACATAATTCATTCCTCATGTGGAATTCGGTCATACATGTCTTAGACTTTACTTTCAGAAATAATATGTTCAGTTTTGATAGTTTGTTTGTGGGAACTCCCCTTCTCATTTTTCATTAAAATATTTCAATTTGTAAGAACGGAGTTTTAATTTTCAGAAGCTCCGTTCCACCACAATCATTACATATACAGTATTGCCTTACTTCCCAATTAATGAAGGCAACTTTTGCACCTGGAATTTTGCCATGATATTATCTCAGAGCTGGCATATTATCCCTTAATATTAACTTAATTACCTTGGGAAATATGGAACCTTTTGCATATATTGCTATATTACCTAGGAAGGAAGCATGGTATTAATACTAAACCAGTTCCAGTTTAATGATCATACTGAATTAAAACTATGGGGAATTCCATGCTCAAAAACAGCCTGGCAATTTTGTAAAAGAACTTGATGAATACGGGAAATGTATATGTTAGAACAAATCATAGGGTTAAATTCTGATGTTTTTGACATTGTTATTTGAGGAACTGCAATGTAAATATTGGCCAAATAGTGCAGCTAAAATATATTTTTTGATTTCCAAATAATAACTGGTAGAAACCAGAGTTGCTCCAGAAACAACTCTGTTGGTAAAGTATGTAACATTTTCTTAATAAAAAAAATAACACTTTATATTAATTGCATATAAATTATTGTTTGATTTACTATACTGGATTTTGAAGGGATCTAAGGCAGGGGTCTCTAACCTTTGCAACTTTAAGTCTGAATTCTGGGAGCTGAAGTCCTTCAGACTTAAAAGTTGCAAAAGTTGGAGACCCCTGATCTAAGGAATAATCCCAAAACATTTTATTTAAAGCATTCTGAGATTGTTTCAACCTTATTAAAAGTATTCTACCATCAAAACAGACTGCTGTGCCTTCTAGGTCTCTGGTCTTCTGATTTTAAACAGATTTCCCCTTCCAAGGAGAGACAGAGAAAGAAAGAGAGAGAGAGGGGAGAGAAAGAATGTTAGAAAACATCATCATGACCTTTATCTGAAACAAGATATTCTAAAGTCCATTCTCATCAGGTTGAAACTAACCACAAAAGGGTACATAATTAAATCATTCAAAGAAATTCTGAACGTCTCCAAAGATAAGCAGAATTACATATTTCATGTTTTCATTGTTTTCCAACCAGTTATCTTTACCAATTATTGGTTTCATGAAAATAAAGCCATTTTGAAAGTCCAGTGAAAGCATATATGTATTTGATTGGTAATATGCAACGTTGTGTACATTTGGTGGACTACCACAATGTCTGTCAACAGTAAGGCATAGGACCATCTAAATGTTGTAGGACAGTTTGGAAAGAAAGAGAGAGAAAGAGAGAGAGGGAGGGAGGGAGAGGATTAATGAATGAGAATTTCTATTTAATTCCGTTTTATATTATATGTACGTGTTGTGGTTTTTACTTTTCTCTGCACCGCCCTGGGTCCTACCACGGAGAATAGGGCGGTATATAAATTTAATAAAATCTAAAATCTAAATCTATAAAGATCAGAACTCTGCAAGCAGGATATCATCTGTAGCACTTTATGGAAGTGAAAGTTGGACTTCAAAGAAGCAAAGACAGCTAGGATGGTTTACATGACTGCAGCCTCTCAACTATTAAAATCAAATGTCTTTTATTCTGTGCTCTCATAGAAATTCTCATTCATTAATCCTGCTCAGCCTTTAAACTTTAGATCCAGTATAACAGGGAAGGTTGGCTAAGGCTGCTCTAAATCAATATATTTGTACCTTTGCATTCCTCTTCTAAAAAGGGGCACAAGTGTCTCAGCGGCGAAGACGCTGAGCTTGTCAATCAGAACGGTCGGCAGATCGGTGGTTCGAATCCCTAGTGCCGCATAACGGAGTGAGCTCCTGTCCCTGCTTCTGCCAACCTAGCAGTTCGAAAGCACGTAAAAATGCAAGTAGAAAAATACTGAAGGTAACAATGTTCCATGTGCCTTCTGCGTTTAGTCACATGACTATGGAGACGTCTTCGGACAGCGCTGGCTCTTCAGCTTCGAAACGGAGATGAGCACCGCCCCCTAGAATTGAGAATGACTAGTATATATGTGCGAGGGGAACCTTTACCATTATCTTTACCTCATTCCTCTTCTAGTGGCATTCTACTACTAGCATTCTAGTGGTACATAAATTGAGGAAGCAATACAGCAATGCAGTTTCTACGATTCCAGTTTTTCTGACAGCCTGCATGTTGTTGACAGGTAGATGATCTAGCCAATAAAGAGTGGCTAACTCTGGAAAGGTGCCTTTGAAAATATAGAAGCATAAATGTTTTGTATATGAATTAACCAGGACAGGTTTTTTTCCTTGTATAGAAAGGGGACAATGTTGGATTATCCCAACGTTGAAGAATATATATTTATTATGTTATATGTTTGTTTTAAATTTAAAAGCCTATGAAGAGAAAAAGAAGCCATATCGTTAGCTGGGCTTTGAGAATTCAATTCTAGATGCCCTGCTGCTTGCTTTTTTCAATATGTCTTGCTTCTTCTCCCCATCATCTGTAAGAAGCCCCTTTGATTTCTGCCAAAAATCTTCACCAAGCGTATCCTGCTTGCTGGATGATTGACAAGGATATCTTGACACTTCTTTCTTTCTTTCTTTCTTTTTTAATCTAGTTGATCTCCAGCTTCTGCATCTTCCTTAGGAGGGTGCTTTGAAAGTTCTGTTTTTCTCTATTGGGCTACCCTTGACAGCCTTCTTTCTGAGGCATCTCGTTATGACAAATAGAATGTAACTTTGGCTGTTTTTAGAAGCATTTTTTTCCTCCTACAAATAAATCAATTTTGTGTCTTAGGAAACTGGAAAAAAAAGAAGAAGTGTTTTACAAGCTCTACCTACAGCCCTAATACTGGTGGACCATAATCACGTCTGCATGCAACCCAACTCTTATAAAATCCTTTATGACACTGGGATAATTTCCTTGGTTTGATTCCAGGCACTCAGCTACTTAGTATTAAATTCAGGGATTTTCTGGAGAAACACTTAAACTGAATAATGGGGACAGAGAAATAATTGACACAGAACATTTCTGTCCCCAGCCATTTAAAACTAATAGGGTTGTCAATGTTTCTAACATAGATGTTTATGTTGTTAAAATATTAATGCTGCTTAATATTAAGAAAAATCAGGCTTGTGATTTTGTGTGTCATGCCATGCCATAATCAAACAGGTGGCAAAGAAGGAGAACTCAGACACAAAACAGGTTATGTAGAAATCAGACACGGGGCCAGTCAAATAAGACTAAAATGCCTATACACCAATGTACAATACATACATACATACAATAGCAGAGTTGGAAGGGACCTTGGAGGTCTTCTAGTCCAACCCCCTGCGTGGGCAGGAACCCTATACCATTTCAGACAAATGTCTATCTAACATCTTCTTAAAGACTTCCAGGGTTGGGGCATTCACAACTTCTGGAGGCAAGCTGTTCCAGAGGTTAATTGTTCTAACTGTCAGGAAATGTCTCCTTAGTTCTAAGTTGCTTCTCTCCTTGATTAGTTTCCACCCATTGCTTCTTGTTCTGCCCCCAGGTGCCTTGGAGAATAGTTTGGCTCCCTCTTCTTTGTGGCACCCTCTGAGATATCAGAACACTGCTGTCATGTCTCCCCTCTCGTACTACAAAGTACGAGGAATAAACAGGGTAAGCTAGAAATCCAAGTACATGAGGACAGATATGATATTTTTGCTATTACAGAAACTTGGAACGATTAAACCCATGAATGAAATATATAGGTAGATGGATTTACATTGCTTAAAGGAAACAGACTTCATAAAAGCAGAGGTGGAATTGCACTATATATAAGTATTAACTATATCTCTGCAGCGACATGTAGATCACATGTAAATCTTTACATGGTATCTTCTATTGACGCTCAATTCGAATTGATCATACTCTTAAACCACAGATTTAGATCTCTATAATGGTTAGATCGTACGGTTGACAGAATGATCCTTGTCATCGATTTTGCACGTTGTCTCAGTGGGGCACGGCTGTACATCCACAAGTGATTTGTTTATCTTTTCTTTTGGTCTATGACTGCAATAAAGTTTTATACATTATATCTCTGCAGAAATAAAGTACAGCAATAATTAAAACCATCTTGAATGTATTCATGTCAATATAAGGAATGTATTCATGTCAATGTAAGGAAAAGAATGGCATACTACACGCCACCCAATCAAACAGAAGAAATAGATGAACTTTCTGGTAGTCGGTTAAATAAGATAAGCACGCACCACAATAATTGGAAATTTTAACAACAAATTCTACACCTACTAGAATATGAAACAGATTCCTGACAAACTGAGTAGACAACTCCCAAAAGATAGAGAAGGAAACTAGAGAGTCAGCCATACAAGGCTTAATTCTCACCAGCAGAGATGAAATGATAGAAAGCAGTGAAGTTAAGGGAACCTTGGGAAGGGGTGTGACCATGCAATATTGGAATTCAACATTATTGCAAGCACAAGCAATATAGCAAAGTCAAACTAGAGTCTTGGAGTTTAAGAGATCTGAATTCAATAAACTTAGGCAGACCTTAGAAAATAACAGAATAACAGAGTTGGAAGGGACCTTGGAGGTCTTCTAGTCCAATACCCTGCTCAAGCAGGAGACCCTATACCATTTCAGACTAATGGCTGTCCAGTAATATCTGCAGGACTGAAGAAGCATTCCTTCTCTTTCACAGTAATCTCTTCTGGAGCAGCATATTTTCCAAAATTCAGGCAATCCTAACCTTATGGGTCTTCCTTATAAACCTTAAAGACATGGTTTTGTTTGACCAGTCTACCATGTGGTTCTGTCTGCAATGATTAGAAATGTTTGCAAGTTGGCTTAAATGATGAGATGCTATGTTTCCATTTTGTATTGTCCTTCCCTTTGTTTATTTATTTTTTTATTCTGTGTTAGCCCACCAGTTGGGTGCCCATTAAAACCAGAGGAATAAAATGAAGCAACTCGTTGCCTTTTTCCTTATTATTGTCTTCATTACTGACTAATCTTTGCTCATGTTCTTCAACATTTTCTCTTCAACTTCAGCAACAGCAGCCCTCCTCCATCAGTGGCGTAGCGTGGGTTGTCAGCACCCGGGGCAAGGCAAGTAATTTGCGCCCCCTAACCCTCCCCCAGATAGTCCCTCGCTCCGTTTTCAAACCACAATAAAAGTGGGAAGAGACGGAAAAGTGCGTGCATCGGGGGCGGGGGGGGAGCGGGAGGGGACGCCCTGCGCAGGGAGGGGGCGCGGCGCTGGAGGGTCCCGGGGGGAAAGGGTGGGGGCGGAGGGGGATGAGGAGCGGAAGGGGGTGTCTGGCGGGGGGGGGGCGTTCCTCCTCCTCCCTCCTCCTGCTCGGCCGGGGTGTCAATTTGCAGTGGGAGCTCCTCCTCCGCCTCCTCCTCCTTAACGGCCCCTCGCTCTGCATTCTCGACCCTCCCCGGGTGGGCTGAGCAGGGGACCCCTCCGGCCGCCGGAGCGAGCAACTTCCACCCGGGCTCTCTCCGCCGCCTCCGCCCAGGCTTCCCCGTTCGGCGCCGCCTGGCCTTTTCCCGCCTCTCCGCGCTCCCTCGACGCCGCAGGAGGGGAAGCTCTGTGGCGCCTCCGCCTCCCTTCCCGCGAGTGTCAAAACTTTGTCGGGGCGGCGGCGGCGGCGGCGGCTGGACGGGGCTGAGGCGGGAGGCCGGCCTGAGGCAGGCGGGGTGCGCAGTGCGAGCGCGCCCCCCCAGATGTTGCGCCCGGTGCGGCCGGCACCCCCTGCACCCCCCACGCTACGCCTCTGTCCTCCATTCCTAATATGTCCTACCATTCTTATAAGAATAACCTTCTGAAGGATTTCCCATTGTGATGAAAATTAGCTATTATACACGACACATTTGGTTTAAACAAACCATAACTATCTTAGATTAGCATAGTGCACAGCGAAGGTGATGGCTCACGCATTAATCATGAACTTATGTATGGGCTACTACTATTGCTTAAATGTCACCGTGTGAATTAGCTAGCAGTCATTACCAAACACGTATTCTGCCTGTATGGAACAATTATATATGATACTATTAGCAGCATCAATTAAGACAGATAAAGTAATAGTTTAATTGAATGCTTGAGGAGTTTAATGGGTTTTGCTTTCCCTTGAAATGGATTGCACTCTATATTCATGGACTTTAAACTAGGCCAAGGATCAATATTTCCTTCTCCTCAGAAAACCTTGTACCCTGGAGGGTAACCGATATCTAATTTAGGAGTATTTGTTGAGGCTTTGTTCAGTTAATCAGGGAACAATACATCATGGAATAAAAAAGTACTTTTTTTTGAAGGTGCAATTTTCTTATCATTGCTTTTGGGAAAGAATGTGGAATTAAATTTACATTTTCTTCCAAGGTTCCACTAGTTTAAGTCAATGGCTACCTATTAAAGTAAGAGTCTACATGTATATGAGATCCGGCTTGTGCAAAATTGTTTTGGGGTTATGTATGCCTATATGCCCTTCACAGTCTGCAGGTGCTATTTTCAAATAATCACTAAAGGGAATGTTTTTATTATTCTTATCCTTCTTGTTGTACTTTTTGAAAGCTTATAGATCATAAGTGGGCAGGAAATGAACATCAGCGTGAACCCCAAATGGAATATTAATTCTCTCTTAAATCTTAAATCTCCACATAGAACATTACAAAGGCTTCAATAAAACCAAGCCCACCTGAAAGTTATAGCAAAAAGTTTGTAGAAATATATTCTCAAGGTTTGCAGAAGAAAGGAAGGAAATCCTAACGAACCAACAGGTCGTGGATAAGATTCTACAATGTGCAGAAGCGGACAGGATGACATATATTCTTAAAGGGAAAAGTGAATCGCTTTTTAATAAAAGTTGGGATTTCTGGTATCTATGGCTGGGAAACAGAGTGTCGGAGTAGTGGTTAAGATTTAGTCAATAATTGTTTTTGAATCTTTTTCTCTATATAAACTCTAATAAACAGCTATTATTAGAAGTGTAGGAGAAATATTGAGAATTAGGGATTTATATGAAGACTGTAAGATGTGTATAAGACCAATCAGCTTGGGATGAATTAGACTAAAATTGGAGGAGGCATTAAACTCCTCAGTCTTTGTTCAATGTTTATGTGAATTATTGTTCAATAGAAATTTATTTTAAGGGAATATATATATATTAAGTTTGGATCGTTGAAACGCCACCCCTAGAACCCATCAGAGAAAATAAACAAGCAAAGGCAACAACGGAAAGAGGAGAGAAGGACGGAAGGAGGGAAAGGAAGAAAGGGTAAAGGAGAGAAAGGAAGGGTGGGGAATTAAGAGTAGGAGAGAGGATAAGAAAGAAGAGAGAAGGAGAGAGGAAAGAGAGGAGAAAAAGAGGAGAAAGGAGAGGAGGAAAGAAGAAGGCAGAGAAGGGAGCTTGAGAAGATAGGAGTAAGGCTGTTGCAAAATAAGACGGAGACACGGAGTGACAAGAAAGTGATACAAACTTTATCATACAGAATATATGTAAGAATGTTGTATAGAGATTAAAGATGAATAGATAAATGTTAAATAATATTTATAAGAATTTATAAGATAGTTCTGACAACTATCTTTAAAGCGCCCCATGGCTCGGGGCCTAGTTATATGCGAGACCGCCTCCTGCCCCATACATCCCTTAAACCGATACGCTCCCACAGAGAGGGCCTCCTCAGGGTGCCGTCGGCCGGACAATGCCGACTGGCGACACCCAGGGGAAGAGCCTTCTCTGTGGCGGGGCCAGCCCTCTGGAATGACCTACCTCCTGAATTACGCACCATCACCGACCTCCGCCTCTTCCGCCAATGTCTCAAGACATATTTGTTTCAACAAGCCGGCCTAGCCTAACCTCCCATGGGGACTTTTAGGTAGTTTTAAATTGGGTTTTTAAAATTTGGTTTTAGCGCAGGATAGGTTTATTTAATAGTCTTTTAAATTATATTTATTGCATTTTGTATGTTTTTAAATTTCCTGTGCGCCGCCCTGGATCCTCTGTGGAGAAGGGCGGGATACAAATTTAAATAAATAAATAAAATAAATAAATAATGTATATCAATGAATGTTTTGGAAATGGGAAAATAATAATAATAATAATAAAAAAAGACTTAACAAACTTCAAACTCTTAGTTCTAAAAAATGGGAAATTGACAAAACATCTGTGGCTTTACTCACAAGTCGACCCTCAGCTGCTCCCTTTGTCTGGAAACTGCGCATGTGCACATTGGGAACAGGCTCCAGCTGTTCGTCTGCCTCACTGATGTCTGACTCCGAAGGCGTCTGATAACTGTCAGAAATCCCTGGCCCCATCTCTGCCTCCGACGCAGAGCCCTCCTCAGAGCCTTTCCCAGACTCCAGGACTGGCCCAGGTTCCTCCCCAACCCTCCTCACTGTCCGAATCTGCTGCCAGATCCACTGGCCATTGGTGGGCCACAACACCCACATCCCAAAATAGACTACCTAGACCAGGAGTCTGCAAAGTTGGCTGGCTGGGGAATTCTGGGAGTTGAAGTCCCCCAGTCTTAAAAAGGGCCAACTTTGCAGACCCCTGGCAAGACACCATGTACCACAACAAAGGGCAATCCGACAGAGGTCAGGAAGGACAATTAAGATTGACCTTTTGACAGAGTCACACATTAAAACTAGCATGTACACAAACCTCTGCCCCCAATCGCCTCAAAGACATGGGGCTACATGGGGCTCCCCTTGAGGTGCACTCGAAGGCTACAGTTAGTACAGAATGCAGCCACGCGGGTGATTATGGGTGCCCCAAGGCAAGCCCACATAACACCTCTCCTGCGCGAGCTGCACTGGCTGCCTGTGGCCTTTCGAGTGCGCTTCAAGGTGTTGACGACCATCTTTAAATCGCTCCATGGCTCGGGGCCTAGCTATATACAAGACCGCCTCCTGCCCCATACATCCCTTCGTCTGATCCGCTCCCACAGAGAGGGCCTTCTCCGGGTGCCGTCGGCCGGGCAATGCCGGTTGGCGACACCCAGGGGAAGGGCCTTCTCTGTGGCGGGCCCGGCCCTCTGGAACGATCTACCCTCCGATCTTCGCACTACCTCGGACCTCCGCCTCTTCCGCCAACGTCTTAAGACGTATTTGTTCCAACAAGCTGGCCTAGCATAGCCCCCCCCCCCCCCCGTTTCTGACTTTTTATGTATAAATTGCAATTTGGCAGGGTTTTAAATGGGTTTTAGCACGGGCTTAATAATTTAATATGTTTTAATGATGTATATTGTTTTTAGTGTGGTTTTAATAATGCCTGTGCGCTGCCCTGGGTCCTAACAAGGAGAAGGGCGGGGTATAAATTCGAAAAATAAAAAAAATTAAAAAGACTACTCCCCTACAAAACAAGCTCTCTGTACCTCATTTTCTCTGTAGTTGTTCCCCAAAGCGATGCCTTACCTTCTTTCCAGAAGCATCTTGGAAAAGGGCCCTGGACATTCTTCAACAAATGGCATGTGGTGAATCAAGAAGTGCTTTGTTTTCACACCTATAGACAAAACCTTGATGGGATGAGTATCTACAATCTGCGTACTGAATTCAATATACTCTGTAAATCATTTGTCTTTATCTTCTTTTTTCTTTCACACGTAACGTCCCGGCTGAGTGGCCTCTTAACTTTTGTGGACTGCACCTCTTCCATCTTGGGAATCCACCCCGCTACTACAACTATATTCCGCCGCAGTTCATTTCCATATACAGACTAAACTACTTCCCTAGGATTTTCTAGCTCCCCTTCCCAATCTGTATACAGTGCTAACCCTGCTTAACTTCTCCGATTAGTGAAAATAAAAGATAATTAGAAACGGAGTGGTTCTTGGAGATGACAGTGCTCACATACTTAATCATTCATATTATGTTTCTGAGCTAAATTGAGCGTTACTTACACAAGGATAAAATTAATCGAAGCTCCACGTTGTATTATATTTAGCTGATGGTGCTCCTCATTATTCTTTATCCTCTATCTACCCATTATCTTTAGTTGTTATATTTTCTTTATTCCCCTCAAAATTCCTGAAGGCAATATAATCACTTCCTAATAAACATACTAATCAGAGGCTCAGATAGATAATTCTGAAAGAATAAGAAATACGGGCTTTTAACTGCTTTAATTTAGGAAGGCGGCTTGACAATTCCTGACTAGGATACGTATTACATTATTTCTTCTCCATTTCCCTTCAATCACAGGAAATTTAACTGGAATGTTGGATTTTATTTCTGTTACTTTCGGAATTGTTACAAAATTTATACTTAGCATTCACAGTGCACTTTTTAATTAAGAACATGAGATAACCCTTTTAAAAATACAATGCAATAGCAGAGTTGGAAGGGACCTTGGAGGTCATCTAGTCCAACCCCCTGCCTAGGCCGGAAGCCCTCTACCGTTTCAGACAAATGGCTCTCCAACAACTTCTGAAAGACTTGCAGTGTTGGTGCCTTCACAACTTCTGGAGGCAACTTCTGTTCCACTGATTCATTGTTCTCACTGTCAGGAAATTTCTCCTCAGTTCTAAGTTGCTTCTCTCCTTGATTAGTTTCCACCCAAGTGATATCTTGTCTTATCCCAATATAGAATCTATATTGATACAGAAAGCCATAAGGATTATCTAAGATCAAATCCACTGCTTATAAAATCACTTATGAAAATCGTATATTTGAAGATTTCATTTAGCCTACCTTGCATATCGTATGCCTTGCCTATGACTGAGGCTTCCTTAGAAAGCAAAAGCAAAGTCTTAGTGCCAACAAAACCTCTTTTATTTACACAAGTCTGAATTCCTTTCATTCACAGTCAGCAAGGCTTATCAAACAGTCTCTCAAAGGAATGTTTATCCACACGCACCTTATCTCGTTTAGAGCACTGCCAGATAACTAGTGTCCAAAGCAAAACTTGACACAGAGTTTCCCACAAACAGAACTTTCCAGACCAATGAATTGTTTCCTGCAAAAGCCCACTCCCCATTTATTCCTCTTTTGTTACCAAGGTATGACTTTACTCTTGACCCTGCTCTCTTAGTTGTTCTTGTCTTCTGGCAACTCTGCGCATGCGCACACTGGGAATAAGCTCCAGCTGTTCCTCTGCCTCGCTGCTGCCTAGCTCCCTGTCTGCCTCCAACACAGAGCCCTCATCTGAGCTTTCCTCAACCCCCAGGACTGGCCCATATTCCTCCCCAACTTCCTCACCGTCCGACTCTGCTGCCGATGGACCACAACAGTAATGTTCTAGGTACCACATATTGAGAAATGCTATGAAAAAGTAGATGTCGGTTCAGAAAACCATGACAAGGATTAGCAGAGAACTGGATAACAATTTTGTGAAGAATGATTACTGAAACAAGCTCTTAGTACTGAGAAGGATGAACTAAAAGAGGACATGATGGCATTTCAAATACCTGAAAGCAACTCACAGAAGAAATCCAGTTTCGGTTCTGTATAATTTTAGAGTATTATGAGAGCATAGCATTAAAATTAACATGGTTGATTGTACAGTCATCCAGATGTTAAAAATGGATTTGGCATTTTCCCCATCTATCATATCATATACAATACAATAGCAGAGTTGGAAGGGACCTTGTAGGTCTTCTAGTCCAACCCCCTGCGTGGGCAGGAACCTTATACCATTTCAGACAAATGGCTATCTAACATCTTCTTAAAGACTTCCAGGGTTGGGGCATTCACAACTTCTGGAGGCAACTTCTGTTCCAGAGGTTGATTGTTCTAACTGTCAGGAAATTTCTCCTTAGTTCTAAGTTGCTTCTCTCCTTGATTAGTTTCCACCCATTGCTTCTTGTCCACCCCCCAGGTGCCTTGAAGAATAGTTTGACTCCCTCTTCTTTGTGGCACCCTCTGAGATATCGGAATGCTGTTATCATGTCTCCCCTGGTCCTTCTCTTCATCAAACTAGACATACCCAGCTCCTGCAACCGTTCTTCATATGTTTTAGTCTCCAGTCCCCTAATCATCTTGGTATATCTTTCCCAAGAACCTGGGATAGGCAGATGTTACTTTTGAATAATATTGGAGGTATTTTTTTTCCCAAGGTGTAATTTCTTCGAAGTAAAGTTGCCTTTTTGCAACTGATGGTAATTTTGGCAGTGCCAATGGTGTTCAAGTGGTGTTCCAGCTGCTTTGGGGTTGTACCCAATGTCCCTATGACTATTAGTACAATCTCCCCTTTTTATCATAGACATTCCACTTCTATTGGCAGCTCTTCATAGATTGTGATTTTCTTTAGCTCTTTCTCTCCTCTTTTGCTGTCCCCAGATACAGCAACTTCCACTAGGCAGATTTTTACTTCTTTCTTAACAATGATTGTTAAGTCTGGCCTGTGATGTGGCCGGCCATTTTAGCTTCTTCACTTTGCCTTTTTTGTGGTTCTTGCTTGCAGGCAAGAGGTATCCTGCCTCATACATCCTCACGGCCGATTCGCTCCCACAGAGAGGGACCTCTCCGGGTGCCGTCCACTAGAATTTGTCAGCGGGCGACGCCCAGGGGAAGGGCCTTCTCTGTGGTGGGCCCAGCCCTCTGGAACGACCTTCCCCCCGACATTAGAACGACCACGGACCTCCGCTCCTTCCGTCTAAAATTAAAAGCACATCTTTTCTGCCTGGCCGGCCTAGGTTAGTCTCTCTTTCTATGGGATTATTATACTTAATTTATTGGGAATTTTAGTTTAGTTTAGTTTAGTTTTAATGGGGAATTTTTAGCACAGGAATAAGGTTTAATCTGTTTTTAAATATGTTTGTATACTTGTTGTTTTTATTCTGCCTGTGCACCGCTCCGAGTCCCTATGGGGAGAGGGAGCGGTCTACAAATTAAATTATTATTATTATTATTATTATTATTATTATTATTATTATTATTATTATTATTATTATTATTATTATTATTATTATTATTATTTCTACTGCAGTATTGTCGCTATTTTGTCATGCCATTGTTTGCAATCAGTCTAGCCATCTTCTTGCAACAGCTAACTTGTAGGTCCATTGTTTCTTCAGCATCCTTGCAGAAGTGGCATGTGCTCTCGGTTGTCATCTTTTCAATTTTGGATCTGCATGCATTATTATTGATTTAATGAGATGAAGGAGGCTGATTGTAACTGAGTGTCAGGAGAAGCTTCTTGTGGTAATAGCGTAAGAGACTCAATTCATTTACCAAAAGAAATGATGCTCTTTTCTTCAGTAGATGTTTTCATGCAGAAGTGAGACAGCCATCTGTCTGGACTGGCATAATTCATGAATACAAATTAGTATAATATGCTGGTGGCACTTTTCTGTTTATATCTAAACATTATACTTAAGTTCCAGCTTTTGTGAATCTGATTAATGACTTTGGCCAAACTGCAGAATAGCCTGTTAACTGATCTAATTTAGTATTGAAGCCTAACAGGAATGACTTATTTATTTTTTATTTTTTTATTTATTACATTTATATCCCGCCCTTCTCCGCAGAGGACCCAGGGCAGCGCACAGGAGATTTAAAAGACATACAAAATAGAAAATAAATAAATAATTAAAAATATATATTAAACAATCCCGATCCTATGCTAAAACCAATTATTAAAAACCCAATTTAAAACTTTTCTAAAAGTCCCCATGGGAGGTTAGGCTAGGCCGGCTTGATGAAAAAAGTATGTCTTTAGACATTGGCGGAAGAGGCGGAGGTCGGTGATGGTCCGGAGTTCAGGGGGTAGGTCGTTCCAAAGGGCAGGGCCCGCCACAGAGAAGGCTCTTCCCCTGGGTGTCGCCAGTCGGCATTGTCCGACTGTATTATTTATATATCAAATGATGATCATTTTCCAAATATACTGAGTTTATCAATTATTTCATTGTTAATATATTTTAGGTAAAGGTTCCCCTTGCACATACGTGCTAGTCATTCCCGACTCTAGGGGGCGGTGCTCATCTCCATTTCAAAGCCAAAAAGACAGCGAAGTCCTAAGATGTCTCCGTGGTCATGTGGCCAGCATGACCAAATGCCAAAGGTGCACGGAACGCTGTTCCCTTCCCACCAAAGGTGGTTCCTATTTTTCTACTTTCATTTTTACATGCTTTTGAACCGTTAAGTTGGCAGAAGCTGGGACAAGTAACAGGAGCTCACTCCGTTATGCGGCACTAGGGATTCGAACCACCGAACTGCCGACCTTTCTGATCAACAAGCTCAGCATCTTAGCCATTCAGTCACCGCATCCCTCAACATATTGTTATATAAGGCAATATAGAACATAAGGTACAATTGCTATAACCACAGAATTTTCCAGTAAAACTAATACAAAGGCCTTTTCCTGGTTTTAATATATGCATTAACTAAAAAATTGTTTCTTAGATAATTGTATTAATCTTTCTCTGTTTATGCATGATATCACTACAGTCCTATTAGTGCAGATTTTTCTTCCACATAGATCGCATGCAGGTGTAAAATTACAACTTTGATGGTCGCTTGAAAACATGCGTTAGTGATCTGGACTAGCAGTCATAACAAGTAAGTGGAAAGAGTGGGAGATATAAAGTTTTATCATCCCTTTCTGTGAGCAATTATTCTTTTACACATTTCTGATTGCCTTCGTCTTTCTGCAGGCGCACCGTCTGTCTCAGTAAATAAACCCTATTTATGTCCTTAACACATTTGGCACAGCTGTATCACAGTGTTTATACACTGATAAATAGTTTATTGCACTTAATGACTGGGTTCTGCACTACTTAGCAAATTACGGTTTAATTTTTGGTGGAACACAATTTTGAAATGAGCATTCCTTGCTTCTATATTGCATGTGCAGTGTATGTATTTTTACGAAGCGGCTATTGTATAATCTATGAAACTAATTAACAAGGCAGCTTGGGCTTTAATGATAGGCTATTAAAAGCATGTGTCGCTCTAAAATAAAATAAAAAGTTCTTTTGAAAGCCTCAAAGAAAAACGACAACTTTGGAAGAACTTATCCTTAATCTTCACAATCACTTCCCTCTCCTTATCAGCACCACCATTTTTATTCTCACGTTTTTCCTACCATTTAAACCGGCCTGCAAAAATCTACAAAAACACACACACACATACACACACACAAATACACACATACATACATACACTGATGGTTCTCACTCACCATCTTCAAACCTTGCCAAAACGTTGCCATGACAATATCTCAATCTTACACGGGAAAAGACCCGAATACATCAAGACCAGCATACCTACACCTGTTTTTATTTATTTTTATTTTTATTTTATTCAAATTTATACCCCGCACCTTCTCCCAAAAAGGACCCAGGGCGGTGCACAGGAAATTTAAAAAACAATACAAATATAACAAAAATATAAAATTTTAAAAAACTATTAAATCCATGCCCTGTGCTAAAATCATATAAAATCCCCCCAAATTAAAATCTATCTAAAACAGTCAAAACGGGAGGTTGTACTAGACCGGCTTGTTGGAAAAGGTGCGTTTTAAGACGCTGGCGGAAGAGGCGGAGGTCTGAGATGGTGCGTAATTCGGAGGGCAAGTCGTTTTAAAATCTACGAAACACACACACACACACAAACAAACATGTATGTGTACACGTGTGTGTGTGTTACGTCAAAGCACTTGGTATGCCCAAATATAGGAGGGAGCGTACCGCTACCCCTTTTTGCAATATATTGCAAACACACAAAAAAGCTCTAAGACATCCCGAATTCTATTTTTTCTGATCTGAGAAAGCACCATAAATAATTTCTCTCTTGTGACTAGTAATGAACTCTAATAATAAAATGCTTTTATACCACTTGTTATTGACTTACTTGAACATGCAATTAAGGAGTCCTATAAAACTGTCTAATAGAAAACACTTTTTAAATCTTAAAATTAACAATGTGGGGAAAGTCTCCCTCCCTCCCTCCCTCCCTCCCTCTCTCCTTCCTTCCTTCCTTCCTTCCTTCCTTCCTTCCTTCCTTCCTTCCTTCCTTCCTTCCTTCCTTCCTTCCTTCCTTCCTTCCTTCCACACAGAGATTTAGTATTTTGCTCCAAAACATTCACATTATACTTGGCAATACTAAGTTATTCTAGAATTTTAAAAAAATCACCTTTAAAAATAACTTTAAAGTAATTCCATATAGAAAAGTAATATACATTTTCCATAGAACGTTGTTGACTTCCAAATACATTGAAGAAAAATATGTACTTCACCAGCCAGAAGAGAGGTTCATAAAATTAAATTGAATATAGCAGCATTATGAATAGTAAAGCCCAAGAAAGTATTTCCGATAACTAGTTATGATTTCTCATTATACGAATGTGCCACAGTCATATTTCTGCAGGTTATTATATCCAATAACTATTGATCGCTGGGTCACAAATTAAAATCAGCCATATCTACAGCTCCATTTAAATTGTAATAAGCCTTGTATTTCACGGAAGAATCTCATCATGGAGACCCTAATTGCAGATTGGCAACCTTATACATACGTCAGACAAGAGTTGGATTTAGTTTAAATTAAAAGTAGTACTTCTTACATCCATTCACATAAGATCAGTTTGTCGGTTAAATGCATTTCACAACCACTGGTCCTCAAAAGCACATTTGAACCAGAATGTTTTATCAATTTATGAGAACGCCGGATGAGGGCTGTACAAAATTCAAGCTGTAAGCAATTCCATAATCTTTGGGCCACCCCTGAGAAAGTCAACTTCTATCTCTCATCCTCTGTATAAGGGAGCCTAAGTATCTTGTGCTGGGTAGAGGTCACTATAAACAAAAGCTACCAGATGAAAATCTGTAAATGTAGTAACAATGGACTACAAATTCTCTGTTGCTGTTAGTTGCAAAGTCGGGCTGACCCATTGCGACCCCATGGACAATGTTCCTCCAGGTCTGCCTCTCCTCCAGCATTCTCTCAGCCATCTCATTCTCTGCCATCCCCTTCTTCTTTTTCCCTCAGTCTTTTCCAACATGAGGCTCTTCTCCAGGGAGTCCTTCCTTCTCATTAGGTGGCCAAAGTCTTTTGAGTTTCCTCTTCAGGATCTGGCCTTCTAAAGAGCAGTCAGGGTTGATCTCCTCTAGGACTGACCGGTTGGATGGCCTTGCAGTCCAAGGGACTCACAGGAGTCTTCTCCATCACCATAGTTCAAAGGCCTCCATTCTTTGATGCTCAGTTACTTATGGTCCAACTTTCACAGTCATATATTGCAACTGGGGAAACCATAACCATGACTATACACTCTTTTGTTGGCAAGGTGATGTCTCTGCTTTCTTTGTTCTGTGATAAACCCAGGGTAGGCTTAAACATGAAATATATAAATGTGTGTAGTCACATTCACTCTTTGTCCTTTTGTCATTCTGGGCACAGTCTTAAACTGTGCCCAGTTGTGTTGTCTTTTGTGTTGTGTTGTCTTTTGAATATCTGTTTTGGTGCAAAATGGTGCAAAGACAAGTGTATTAAGTCCTCAGAATACTTTGCAGCCTTTTAATATCCCCAAACCCTCTAAAGGTTGAAATATTTTATCCCAGATATACATGGATTGACTTCTTCAGTATGCCATCAGGCATGGCTTCGTTTAGAAAGCATTCATTCAGAAAGAAAGAGACAGAAAATAAACAGTAAGTTAGATTTTGATGTTTTTATCTGGTGGAAACGGTAATACACAGAACAGACGACGCAATCCAAAGAGCTCGAAGATCTATTTATTCTATTTCTATTTTTCAAATTTATACCCCGCCCTTCTCCTAGCAAGGACCCAGGGCGGTGCACAGGCAATCTTAAAAACCATACAAAAATACATTATTAAAAACTAATTAAATTATATCCCGTGCTAAAAACCCTTATAAAACCTTATGAATTAAAATTTATCAGAATAAAAGTCAGAAATGGGGGCTATGCTAGGCCGGCTTGTTGGAATAAATACGTCTTAAGATGCTGGCGGAAGAGGCGGATGTCCGAGGTAGTGCGTAAATCGGGGGGGGGTAGGTCATTCCAGAGGGCCGGGCCCGCCACAGAGAAGGCCCTTCCCCTGGGTGTCGCCAACCGGCATTGCCCAGCCGACGGCACCCGGAGAAGGCCCTCTCTGTGGGAGCGGATCGGACGAAGGGATGTCAAACTTTCAAACTTTCACAGTATGTTCCTGCTGCATTCCAAGTATGTTTAGCCCAAGTCCAACCACAGTTATCATTTGGCGCACATGAATGAATGAATGAAATTTTATTTGTATACCGCTCCCTCTCCCCGAAGCGACTCGGGGCGGTGCACAGGGGATTATAAAACATACAAACATAAAACAATATAAATATCTAAAATCAGATTAAACTACTATAACCCTGCACTAAAACCTAAAATCCTAAAACACTAAAACCCCCTAAAGACCCAATTAAAAATTTAAATATATAGATACCACTTACATAGGACAAACCAACAGAAGAATTAGTGCACGTATTGCTGAACATAAAAATGCATTAAAAAATCATCTTAATACCTCATCTCTCTATCAACATTTCAAAACTACAGGACATGACATTGACTTTGAAGGAACTAAAATGATCTCCAAGGCGGAACAGCTCAACAGGAGAATAATCAGAGAAGCCATTGAAATAGAGAAACAATCTAACAGCATGAACAAACGTGAGGACACCTCCCGCCTACCAGACATCTGGAAGCCAGCATTGACCAGCAGACGAGCCCCACCCTCCACCCAAGCCGTTGAAATTCAAAACAAGGAGAAACATACAAATGAGACCAATCAGCATCAATCTACCAGTCATGATGCAGCTGCACAGCCAATCAACCCACTCACAACAATAGTCAGCACTCCACCACCCCCCACCAAGATTTAAAGAGGGGCGATGCCTCCGCAGTCACACTCACAGACACAAGCCTGCCTGATGATGACAAGTGAGATCTTGTCGAAACGGTGCAATAACATTTCTATGCCTTATACATGGGAAAATCCCCGAAGCCAGCAATGCCAGCATATATATTTAAATATATATATATATATAGATCCGTATAAATCTTGGGCCTCCCTGGAAAGGAGACAGACCCAGTTTCTCAGGATCTTATTCCAAGTACTATGTTGCATCGCAAATGCAATCCTGTGCTGTGAAGCTGGTATTAGTAAAATTGAATCCCATGCCTGAATATATATTTTCCCTTATGGGCAGGCCTAACCCCTTACGGCCACGATGGCAAACTTATGGCATGGGTGCCAGAGGTGGCACGCAGCACCCACTTTGATGGCACATAAGCCGTCGCCCCAGTTCAGCTTTGCCACAAATGCGCATGTGCCTCCCACTGGCCAGCTGGTCTTTGGGTCTCTGCCACATAGTGGGGCGCATGAGGGGCATGCACAACTGCAGAAGTGTGAGACTCATGTGCGAGGCTGCATGTACATGCATGGGGTGGGGGCATGCAAGGAGATCCGCACATCCATGGGGGCAACCTCATGGAATAATCTAAATTACAGATTCAGGATGCTTATACCAAAATATAGTTCTGAAAAAGCCATGTGTTTTTCAGTGGAAATGTAACTAATACAGAGTTACGAGTACAGTTGAGCAAAATGCTTGATAATTGCTTATCATTCTCAGTGTTTGGAAAACAATTTCCTGGCTAGATGATTTCTCATTGTATTCAGTGTTTATTCTCTGCCAAATGTTGTAGATACACTTCAGTTTATAGTTCAAGGTGTTAATCATATTCAGCCTTTCAAAATGATTACCTGGTAACATTAGCATCCATATGCATGGTGATTATCTTTGCTCTTCAAAATTCTTTGCATTTTCAGGAGATAAAGGGAAATAAAAGGAATAAATAAGTCTCTAGCAAGGCACAGGCAGAAGAAACAGAAAATAAACTTATTCTAAATTCTGAGTTGTAAAAAATAAGGAATAATCAAAATAGAGCTGCTAATTTTTTTTAATGTCAAATCTTCTGGTGTTAAAGAATCAACTCACCATATCAAAATACTGTACCTTACCCATATCTTTACGTTAAGAACTATAAGTTGGTAATGGAATAATCTGCATTGTAAGACTATGCTGATTGTCAAACAGGTATATCAGAATGTCAGTTTTGGTTAAAATATTTCTTCGAAGTGAAGCTATGAATTAAATGAGCACCAACTTTTATCTACCACTTTGTTTTGCTCCAGGTAGGAAGTACACCTGTGTTTTAAAAGCAAAGTAATGGATTGGTGCACAAACTGCATGTGACTGTAGCTTTTGCATAATATTACTACATGCATGTCTTCATAATGATGTCATTACAACTTGATTCAGACACTGATGTGCCACATAGTATCTTGTGCTATAGTTTATCACACAGTAAGCCAGATTCTTAGATTTGATTGGGAATTTGTATATAACTCTCAAGTCCTTCTATACAACCTGGGATAAGACGATGTTATTCTTTGATGGTGTTCAGATTCTCATATGAATGCTGTTACAAGTACACCTGCCTTTTGCAACTAACTGATCATCATTTTATTACAATAATACAATAATACAATAGCATTATTGTATTGGAAGGGACCTTGTAGGTCTTCTAGTCCAACCCCCTGCGTGGGCAGGAACCTTATACCATTTCAGACAAATGGCTATCTAACATCTTCTTAAAGACTTCCAGGGTTGGTGCATTCACAACTTCTGGAGGCAACTTCTGTTCCACTGGTTAATTGGAAATTTCTCCTTAGTTCTACGTTGCTTCTCTCCTTGATTAGTTTCCACCCATTGCTTCTTGTCCTGCCCCCAGGTGCCTTGGAGAATAGTTTGACTCCCTCTTCTTTGGGGCAACCCCTGAGATATCGGAACACTGCTATCATGTCTCCCCTGGTCCTTCTCTTCATCAAACTAGACATATCCAGCTCCTGCAATTGTTCTTCATATGTTTTAGTCTCCAGTCCCCTAATCATCTTGGTTGCTCTTCTCTGCACTCTTTCCAGAGTATTAACACTGAATTACTATTTAATATTTAATGTTCAATTTGATTCAGAATCTGGGACTGGTAAATACTTATCAGTTCATGTCCTAACCAAGGATTAATATTCATCATTGTCCTTGGTTATTATTATTATTGTTGTTATTGTTATTATTGTTGTTATTGGTGTTATTGGTGTTAATGCTTTTATTGTCCCTATTATTATAAAATTAGTTGGTTAGTTGTTGGTTGTCCAGCTCTAATGGACTCTGCAATGTTTTGCATTGAAATCTTTGTGGAATTTATAAGAATCTATGCAGTGGTGTTCCTGTACCAATTATATTTTTAAAGTCTTTTGGAAATGACCTTAATTTCTACTGAGTATATTAAAATTCAGCACAGCTTCCTATTTCTGGATTAAGAAAAGCAGAGTTAATACAAGAACATTATTGTAGTGCTTATATTTCCATCTCTTTTTCCCATTAGAGTGATAACTGCTCTAAAGAGCAACCAATGGCTACTCTTATCCGACAGAAAGCTGGATACCTAAATGGAAGCTTACCCCTATTCAAAAGTCCTATTTTCAAAGAACTTTGACAATATCAAAAGAAGGCTTACATAAAATGGATTTTATAATTTGTTTAGAAATGAAAATGTTCACCATTTTACTCCACCTGACATAAATATTTCTAAATTGCACGCCTGTGCTTTAATTACCCTCTGCCACATTACGATAGGAGCTATATTTCAAAAAATTTCCATTCAACAATTATATTCTTTTATTCTAAGCAGCGGTCTTTCTGCCAGCAATTTGAATGAGCGAATTATGTAGAATGTGGCTTTTAACAACAATTATTCCTCCAGAGAAGGTCATTTTCTACAGCCTGACATGAGTTCCACATTCTGAAGGCTCAATCCCCCCTGAAATATTATACAATTTGCTTAATTGATTTTTAATTAGCGTACGCACAAAATTACAGATATCAAGTCAAGTGAGCTTGACTTGATATCTAGGAGCTTCGTACTAGGAGCTTCGTACCCATGGAAGAGAAAAATCTCAGAATAGTGTCCTTTTGATGTTTTCAGAACTAGAGTCCATGGGAGGGAAAGATCAATATTATTTATTCTGGATTCAGTTTAAGGGGGCGAACATCTTGCCCCTGTGGATGGGGCGCGCAATTTGGGTGTCCTCCTGGATTCCCGGCTGTCCATGGAAGATCAAGTGACAGCCGTGGCCAGGAGGGTGTTTTACCAGGTTCGCCTGGTTCGCCAATTGTGCCCCCTATTGGATCGGGACGCCCTGCACACAGTCACTCATGCGCTCGTGACATCCCGACTGGACTATTGTAACTCTCTCTACATGGAGCTCCCTTTGAGGTGCACCCGGAGACTTCAGCTAGTTCAGAACGCAGCCGCGCGAGCAATTATGGGAACCGCTAGGTTTACCCATGTAACACCGCTCTTGCGCGAGCTGCACTGGCTACCTGTCGTCTTCCGGGTGCGCTTCAAGGTGTTAATTATCATCTTTAAAGCACTCCATGGCTCGGGACCTAGTTATCTGCGGGATCGGATCCTGCCTCATACATCCTCACGGCCGATTCGCTCCCACAGAGAGGGACTTCTCCGGGTGCCGTCCACTAGACATTGTCAGCGGGCGACACCCAGGGGAAGGGCTATCTCTGTGGCGGGCCCGGCCCTCTGGAACGACCTTCCCCCCGATATCAGGACGACCACGGACCTCCGCTCCTTCCGTCTTAAATTAAAAACTCACTTTTTCTGTCTGGCCGGCCTAGGATAAGTCTCTCTGTCTTTGGGGTTTTTATTGGGAAATTAGTACTGCTTAGTTTTAATGGGGAAATTTTAGCGCAGGTTATGTTTAATTTGTTTTTAGAATTGTTCGTATGTATTTATTGTTTTTATTCTACCTGTGCGCCGCCCCGAGTCCCTGCGGGGAGAGGGTGCGGTTTTATAAATATTAATTATTATTATTATTATTATTATTATTATTATTATTATTATTATTATTATTATTATTATTATTATTATTATTATTATTATTATTATTATTATTATTATTATTATTATTATTATTATTATTATTATTATTAATATCTTCTTTGTCAGATAGACTTGGCTGAAACAGGTAATCCAATTGACAGCTTTCTCACCTTCCTGTGCTTTCTGTGATATACCCCTTAATTAAGCAGGTTGGAGAACATGAATTCTTGAATGCTTTATGAGACGATTTCGGTTAGTCCTTTTAAAGATATCAAGCTATGGCTTTGCCTGTCTCCTATTTTTATCCAGTGCACTTCATCCATTTTTCTTCCATCCTTATCTTCCTTCCCTACTCTTTCTTCCTCCCATCTTTTTATTTCCTTCATCTGATCCGATTCCCCTCCCTCCCTTTTTTCTCTTCTGAAAGAGTGCAGAGAAGAGCAGCAAAGATGATTAGGGGACTGGAGACTAAAACTTATGAAGAACGGTTGCAGGAGCTGGGTATGTCTAGTTTAATGGAAAGAAGGACCAGGGGAGACATGATAGCAACCTTCCAATCTCTCAGGGGTTGCCACCAAGAAGAGGGAGTCAAACTATTCTCCAAAGCACCTGAGGGCAGGACAAGAAGCAATGGGTGGAAACTAATCAAGGAGAGAAGCAACTTAGAACTGAGGAGGAATCTCCTGACAGTTAGAACAATTCATCAGTGGAACAGAAGTTTCCTCCAGAAGTTGTGATTGCTCCAACACTGGAAGTCTTGAAGAAGATGTTGGATAACCATTTGTCTGAAATGGTATAAGGTTCTTGCCTAGGAAGGGGGTTGGACTAGAAGACCTCCAAGGCCCCTTCCAACTCTGCTATTGTATTGAATGTATCGTATTGATTCTCCTTAAAGGAGGGAACAGAGTATATGTGCTACTTGCCTGTTCTCTGATTTTGTGTGTGACAAAAAATGATTTTTAGAAAGAGATGGGAAAAAAAATGAGTTTTCTAATGGTATCCTGATTTAGATGGGGGGCATGAGCAAATTTGTTGCATGAATCCAATCTGTAAGTTTGGTTTCCTTTTGGGTAAATGCAATGCTTGTTATTTTTTGCCATCTATTTTTTCCCCCTCATTTCTGCACTGTAAGTAACATTGAAAAGAAATTTCAGAGTCTTCAAAACAACCTTTTTTTTAAATCTAATTTAAATGCAGCTGTGATGTTTTCACTAAACTCACATTTGTTCGACGACCGTCTGGAATCTACTCTAGTCCAAAATGCAGCAGGGCAGGCACCAGTAGGAATGGGGATTTCTCATTGCATCCATATGTCATCATTTATATGTGAACTGCATTGGCTACCTGGTTGGCCTTCAGATGTAATCAGGGCTCAACTTGAACAATTCTGAGTATTTCAATCTACTCCTGTGCCCTTTAATGACACACAGTTCCTGCTTTCCAAACACCTCGTCCTAACATGTGAATAATTCTCTATTCAGGTTCCTTCATTTAATGAGGCTGTACCCAATGGGGGCACAGGGCCATCTTCAAGGACACACAGCATGATAGGTTGCTGTTTCTGCATCAGAAGTGGCATTTTCCTATCTCGCTTGGGAGTAAGGGATACTTTTAAATTGCTAGCAATTTCGCACACACTCAGTTGTGGCATCGTGGGATCAACTCATTTTGATCTTCTAAAACTGTATCTTCATACAGAAGATTTTTTATTTATTTATCCAGGTGTAGATCTACACACAGATTGGTTGGCCGTTTAATCAGACTGGGCCACAGCAATGCGTAACTGGGAACGGCTAGTGTTGTTTTGACGACCATCTTCAAAGCGCTCCATGGCTCGGGACCTAGTTATTTGCGAGACCGTCTCCTGCCCCATACATCCCTTCGGCCGATCCGCTCCCACGGGGAGGGCCTTCTCAGGGTGCCGTCGGCCGGACAATGCCGACTGGCGGCACCCAGGGAAAGGGCCTTCTCTGTGGCGGGCCCCGCCCTTTGGAACGACCTACCTCCAGAACTTCGCACCATCTCAGACCTCCGCCTCTTCCGCCAGTGTCTAAAGACACATTTCTTTCATCAAGCCGGCCTAGTGTAACCTCCGCTGTGACTATTTTAGATAGCTTCTATTTTAAGGGGATTTTAATTTGGTTTTAGCGCAGGATGGGTATTTAATAAGTTTTTAAATTTTATATTTGTTTTTGTATGTATTTTAAATTCCTGTGCGCCACCCTGGGTCCTCTTCGGAGAAGGGCGGGATATAAATCTAATAAAATAAATAAATAAATAAATATGTATATGATATATTAAAGGCCAACAATCTGAGGTTCATGAAGAAAGCAATTTGAAACGATGTGATTAAATTTGGCAATCTTCTCAGCTCCAACTGGTCCACAGAGCTTCTGTGGGACAGTCCCCTTATTATTATTTATTATTATTATTTATCAAATTTATACCACGCACCTTCTCCTAAAAAGGACCCAGGGCGGAGCACAGGCAATATTAAAAAACCATACATAATTACTAAAATACATTATTAAAAACTATTAAATTATATTCTGTGCTAAAACACTTATAAAACCCTATAATTAAAATTTATACGAATAAAAGTGAGAAACGGGGGGTTATGCTAGGCCGGCTTGTTGGAATAAGTGCGTTTTGAGGCACTGGCGGAAAAGGCGGAGGTCCGAGGTGGTGCGTAGATCGGGGGACAGGTCGTTCCAGAGGGCTGGGCCCGCCACAGAGAAGGCGCTTCCCTGGGCATCGTCAACCAGCATTGCCCGGCCGACGGCACCCGGAGAAGGCCCTCTCTGTGGGAGCGGATCAGTCGAAGGGATGTATGGGGCAGGAGGCGGTCTCGTATGTAGCTAGGCCCCGAGCCATGGAGCGATTTAAAGATGTTCGTCAGCACCTTGAAGCGCACCCGAAAAGCCACAGGTAGCCAGTGCAGCTCGCGCAGGAGAGGTGTTATGTGGGATTGCCTTGTGGCTCCCGTAATCACCCACGCGGCCACATTCTGGACTAACTGTAACCTTCGAGTGCACCTCAAGGGGAGCCCCATGTAGAGAGCCAGTTATGTCCAGTTGCTGTGCGCCACACCTGTTCTTCAGTGCTATTTTGACTGTAAAGGAGGGAGGGAGGGAGGGAGGGAGGGAGGGAGAGAGAGAGAGAGAGAGAGAGAGAGAGAGAGAGAGAGAGAGAGAGAGAGATTGAACAATCCAAAGCACCAAACAGATGAATGCTGCACATAGATCTCTCCTCCTCTTGAATGACTGTTCAAACAACAACAGACCTTCGCACAAACAACTACAAACACATCCGACTGGGTGGACCACAACGACTGTAAAAGTGCTAGCCCATTTCTGGTTCTGTACAGCGATTAGTGGCAGTTTTTCATGTGCCTGCTGACATTTAAATTTAGTCACTGATATACAGATAGTAGCATAAGAGGGCCATTTTCCAGATGATTAGTAAGGGGAGGTTTATATGGGGAAGTCTCCTCCTCAGGGTGCCGTCGGCCGGACAATGCCGACTGGCGACACCCAGGGGAAGAGCCTTCTCTGTGGCAGGTCCAGCCCTTTGGAACGACTTACCCCCTGAACTTCGCACCATCTCCGACCTCCGCCTCTTCCGCAAGTGCCTAAAGACACATTTGTTCCATCTAGCCAGCCTAGCGTAGCCCCCTAAACTGACTTTTAGATAGTTTTTAAATTTGGCGATTTTAATCTGATTTTAGCACAGGGTCCATTGAATTAGTTTTTTAAATTTTTATATGAGGTTTTGTATGTATTTTTAATTTTCCTGTGCGCCGCCCTGAGTCCGCTTGGAGAAGGGCGGGGTATAAATTGAATAAAATTGAAATTGAAATTGAAGTATACACAAGTCATTTTTGGCACCACAATGGGAGAATCCTTAGAGATAAGTTAAATTTTTGACCTTCTATAATAGTGATCCACAAGGTTGGGCGCTGATCCACCTACATTTATATCTTCTTTCACCCTTAGTTTAAAATTATTACTCCAGGTTTCTTCACTTGCATTGGTAGTGTAAGTAAGAATTTTAGACACGGGGTGGGTAAAAAAAGAAAATAGTCCAAATTTCAACGATAAGACTAAATTCAACATTTTACCCATAGCATTAAAATCAAACATTTAATTTCAAATAAAAAGCTATGTTTCGGATCAACCTTAACGAAATAATATATGGGATGGGTGAATCCAATTATTTAACATTGTTACTTACATTTCCCCTAATTTAGAATATATATTGCAGCCAACTTTATTCCTACTTATTAACTCTACAGCTTTCTTTTAGAGGATTTTTCAGTTTAGACCTCTTCAAATCTATTACCATTGATGTCCATGTTCTTTTTTTTCTTTTTAGCTTATTCTGTTCTCATTATATATGATGCTATCAATTTTTATCTCCTTGTCATAGACTTTCTGGGCTTTTAATCTTCTGCTCAAACGCCCTTCTATTCATTTTTGTCCAGTTCTTAAATACATTTTGGTAGGGATACCTTTTCCAACCAATTACATACATTTATGTTTCCATGAGTATTGTTTGACACCTCTGTCCTTATCTATACTATTAATTTTAGATGAATTAAGTTGTTCCTTTAACAATTCTACTTACATCTTTAACTTCTGCAAGTTTGAACTGAAGAGCTCTTTTAAATGATAATATTATTCACACAACATCACACATACATGAGAAAAGTTTCATAGTGGGACTATTTGCAGAGGTAGTCAACAAAAGACAAAATGGTTTAGGTTTAGGTTTTATTGAACTTATTTTTATTTTATTTTATTTCGATTTATATAACTGCCTTTCTCCATCGAAATGGACCCAGGGCAGTGCACAGGGAGTTAAAATCAATAAATAACAATAAATACAGTCATGTCTAAAATAAATTAAACAAACAAACAAACAAACAAACAAATAAATAAATAAATAAATAAATAAATAAATAAATAAATAAATAAATAAATAAATAAATAAATAAATAATAAATAAATAAATAAATAAATAAATAAATAAATAAATAAATAAATAAATAAATAAATAAATAAATAAATAAATAAATAAATAAATAAATAAATAAATAAATAAATAAACTTATATGCCACCCTTCTCCCAAGGGCGGCATACAACATAAAAACACATATTACAAAAGTTTAAAAAAAGATTAAATAGGAAATCCAATAACCAATTTTCAATTGACAATTTACAATTAAATTTAAAATTAAATTAACAATTAACAATTAAAATTGATAATTTATTTTATTCGTTTTTATTCAAGCCAGGCCGGCTTGCTGAAAAAGCCAACTTTTTAGATGGGCACTCCTGTGTATTTTTCCCCACCGGCATTATCTTCACAGAGAAAATGAGTCGGGCGAGTCTTCCATACATCCCTTCGACCGACTCGCTCCCAGGGAGAGGGTCTTCTCCGGGTGCCGTCGACCGGACAGTGCTGGTTGGCGGCTCCCAGGGGAAGGGCCTTCTCTGTGGTGGGCCCTGCCCTCTGGAATGGCCTACCTCCCAACCTCCGTTCCATCACAGACCTCCGCTTGTTTCGCCGGCACTTAAAAACTTATTATTTTCATCTGGCCGGCCTAGCATGATCTACTCCACACGCATTATTTTATAACAAATCAAAATTGTAATTTGGGTTTTAAATTTAAACTTATTTTAAGCAGGGTATTGATTTAATTTAGTTATTATTTAATAATATTTTGTATTTATGTATAATTGATTTTAAATATCTGTTCGCTGCCCCGAGTCCCTTTGTGGTGAGATGGGTGCGGGTTATAAATGTTAAAAATAAATAAATAAATAAGCATGCCATTCTGATTCCCATCTTTCATTTTTTGATCCCGAGATGCCACTATCTTCCACCTTTTCAGTCAAATATTTTATCCATACCAATGCCCAGTACAATTCTGTGACATTGTGAACATTGCCACCAAATGAAGGAAACGTTTATAATAAAAACATCAATACCCATAGGATTTTGCAAGATTATCAAATATGATAATCATATTTATGTATTTATCATTAGGGAATTTTTAAAAGTACTATTTGCTATTTGTGCTATTTTTAAAGAGTGATTTGAAAGTACCAATATATGAACAGTCTAAAGCCCTGATTATCTTTTAGCTCTAGAATTGGGTCCAATTAAACTTGACTTCTCAAATCAGTCAAAGTTGGGTTGAGAGGTACTTACCTGCTGAACAAATATATTTGATTTGGACCATACTACAATGTCCATCCTCGATAAACATGAAGGTTAGTATCAGCACCAGACTGAATAATGAATACATGTTTTGTGTTATTGCCAAAACCTTTCATTTAGCTTTTAGGTTTTCATAGCAATTTTAAAAATGCACATTTACTGCTAGCTGATCGGTTTGAGATTGTTTGATTCAGTGATGTTGATTGATTGATTCTGGGCCATCATGTCAGTGTTGGCTCTTTGTGACCACATAGATGGATCCTTTTCAGGACTTAAACTCATGGCTAGGCGTTTATTTTATTGCCTTTTTAAATTTAACATTATTTTAAAAGAGAAATATGTGAAGTAGCTGATTCGTTAAATCAACACAAGTGAACAACCACTTCTAACGATTTGTCAGAGATAAACTGTGGAAAATTAATTTAATTAATTTTAATTCTTTTATTGTATATGTTATTATTTATTATGGTAGATTTATCTGTACACCGCCCTGAGTCCATTTCGATGGAGATAGGCGCGAGTTACAAATCGAAATAAATAAAATAAATAAATAAAAGTCAAGATCAGATTAACTTGATTACCAAGCAGCATAGCTCAGTATTTAGACCTGAACTTTTCCAAAACAGGGTGAAGCAAACTCTCAAGATCCTTCAAAGCTTTGTATGGCATTGTGATAGGCCTCAAAGCCCACAAGTATTCCATTTGACCAGACTTAGTCCATGTTCTCTTCACATCTAGAGGTACTTGTTAAAGAAAGAAAGAAAATCTGGGCATATATGGAACAGAATTTCTACTCCTTGATCAAGTATCCTTCAAGCAACAGGTTGCTCACTCTAAAAGTGGACTTAATCCTTTTTGTAAAAGTACTTTTCTTCTATTTTCAAAGGTACCCCCCTCTTAAGACCAGTCAATAGAAATGATTTATTTTTTGTTCCTATGGATATGGAACAATTAAGGTTGAGTCACTTAAATGTCAAGTAGAAGTTGCTGAAAGCTAAAACATTATTTTTGACTGCTGCGTTCAAAAGTCTCTTTAGAGCAGTTTACACTGCCAATGGCAGCTGTCATTTAGCGAGTCAGGTGTTCTGATATTTTTTATTTTATTTTATTCGCATTTATACCCTGCCCTTCTCCAAAAAGGACCCAGGGCGGCGAAATTAATGGGAAAACTTACAAACTTTGGGTTAATTAACTTTGATGCCAAGGAAAAGGCTACAAGGGTATTAAGCCTTTGTCCGAGTTATGATGGGCATCTTGTCCAAAATACATGAAGATTATAAAGATTACAAAGCATTTTTCCCTTATGCTTTATGCCCTTTGTGTGTTATTAAGCTGCAGCTCAGTGCTTGATTTTGTTTTTCTCTGCATTTTGACCGACAAAGGAAAAGGAACATATTAAAGTAGTCTCAAAATCCAGTAGGTCTATGAAAGGGATATTTATGTAGCTTGTTTTTTTTTTCTATTCCCCTCATAAAATCAAGCTTAAACAGTTATATTTCATATATTCTTTATTTTTAAAAAAAAATCCCTTGGAGACGGAAGGGTCTCATAACAAAATGGCCACTTACTTATTTCATAACGGATCCAAAGTATTGTGTGTTTCCTATTTTATCGTTTCTTTTGCTCTTGTTTCATCTTTACAATGTTACAACAAATGTTGGCACTATTTCATCAACCTCAATGAACTGTTTGGACAACAGCGGGAGAGGATGATGGCAAAGCAGAAAGGCATTGGACTGGATGTTTGGACACATTTCATTTATTTGATATTATTTTAGGGGTAAGAGATAACCTAAACTCATTTCATGGATTTGCGGAAGGAGAAAACGAAATGCACTATAATTGAGTCACAATATTTTAAGTGATTTTCTTTTTTTTATATTGAAAAAGTTTTATTGAGTTTACATTTTTTGTGGGGTAGGGTAAGGGTTACATAGAAATTTTGAGAGTAGTCACGTCAAAGTCGTCGGCTCCTCCGGTACCTCAAGTTACATTATTAAAAAGAAAGGAAAAAAAACATTTCACATAACACTACAAGCTGGGAGCAAGTACATATTCCTAAATTTTTCAGTTATATACTGTCAGTCAATTACAAAAATCCAGATTACAAATATCATACAATATTACTCAAAAAAAAAACAAGGGCAAAGTTATTTTTTAGATCTAAGTCTCTTGGCAATTGTATCTTCCCCCTTCTCCCCCGGGCCCCCAGCGGACAGGGCCATGGCTCCCCCTGCCCCCCCTGGATCTTCTCCCAGGACAGAGGAATGTTTTTTAAGAAAGGCTTCCGCCTCAGCAACTGTTTTAATCTTCACTCTACCTCCTTCCCAGAACACCAGCATCCCTTCGGGTATCACCCACTTGAACCAGATCCCACGATCAAACAATGTTTTAGACAAGAAGGAAAATTTCCTTCTGGCTTCTCTAATCTTTCTTGGAATCTGCTTCAAGATGGTAACCTCCTTTTGTTGGTAAATCATAGGACTCCCTCTTTGCGCCTTCAAGATCTCCTCTCTGGTTGACCTTCTAACAAATTTTACATGTATCTCTCTGGGTACTTCATTCATCCTGGCATATGCAGAAGATTTTAAGTGATTTTCGTGGTGTTTCAAGGATGGAGCTACAGATGGTTTTCCTCTTCGAGTGCTATCATTTCTATTCTGCTCTTGATTTGCAAATGAAAACAATGGAAAATAAAATAATAACAATGCTGGTGATATATCAGCTATTTTGCTCCAGCCAATTCCATTCATTAGTCTTAGAATGATTAGGGATACTAGGAGTAAATACACTTCCATGCAGATAGTGCTTGCCTCTAATTCACAGCTGCAGATATGCCCTAGAATTATAACTTCTTTTTTTTTACATTTATTGGTGGTTGATTCTTCTATCTTGCATCCTGCACAAGTTGTAAAACGTTATTCTTTTTGATAAGTTTGATGGCTGATGTGGAAATTACTCTTGGGTCAAGAAAGAGTTATTAGGGTTGAGTTTCATTGTTGTTACTAAACTGAATATTTGCAAAATGCAATGAGATTGGCTTAGAAATATATTTTTGGCTGTAAACCCAAGAATACCAAAAACAGAATAATATGTGCTTCGAGGATAAAATAACAGTACCAGGAACTTGATAAAAAAAAAAATATGAAGCCATATTATTAGCAGTATATATGGTGAAATAGTATAAAGGTGGATTCTAAATAGATTTGTACACATTCAGATGCTTCTAATTTTTCTGTCCACTACAGAATATGCATGGTCCATTTCGATGGAGAAGGGCGGTTATATAAATCGAAATAAAATAAAAAACTAAAATAAAGATTATTAGATCCCTTACTCTATCCTCTTTTCTCACTCTGTCATAAATTTGATCTTCAAAACCATGACACATTAACCTGGATATCACAAGTCTATATGTCTGCAGTCTACTATTTTCCCTGATTATCATAATTTTTAAATTGTGCAATATTCTAAATTGGTAATTGAATGTGGCGCTGGCAACTCAGATGTCCTCTTGACTGGTGTCAAATTAACTTGAAGTGTTGGTGCTTCGTTACATTGACACTGAGCTAAAAAAATGAAAAACCCTGATCAGAACGGTAAATCCTTTGATAGAGTATTATCCACCAGGTAATCAAGGGATCCTGTATATCACAGAAGGAAGCAATGGAAAACCATTTTTATATGGATACCAAACAACTATATCAGTGTGTCGAAACTGTCACTAGGAAGAAGCATCATATTTTTGTAGTTTAAGGAAATGAGGCTGCAGTTTGTCCCTGAAAAAAAGCAATCACATTATTTTAATCCACCCATTCTGCGTGACTTTCTGATTGTATCTTTAAGAATGACAAGACAAAACAAGGTTTAAAAAGTGTGTCCAACTTTATTTTTTGTATATATTTAAATTTATACCCCACCCTTCTCCTAAAAAAGGACCCAGGGCAGCGCACAGGCGTTATTAAAACCATACAAAAATACATAATTTTTAAAAACTATTAAACTTTCCCTGTGCTAAAACTAATAAAACTCTAAAATTTAAAATTTTCCCTATAAAAGTCAGAAACGGGGGTTATGCTAGGCCGGCTTGTTGGAATAAATGAGTTTTAAGATGTTGGCGGAAGAGGCGGAGGTCCCCGATGGTGCGTAAATCGGGGGGTAGGTCGTTCCAGAGGGCTGGGCCTGCCACAGAGAAGGCTCTTCCCCTGGGCGTCACCAACCGGCATTGCCCGGCCGACGGTACCCGGAGAAGGCCCTCTCTGTGGGAGCGGATCGGTCGAAGGGATGTATGGGGCAGGAGACGGTCGCGTATATAGCTAATGTTTGTGTGTATCTTTTATTATAACAGACAAGCTAAATGATGCATTTTAATTAGTGGGGTTTCTTTGGTGCCCCTGGGCTCAGCAAATATTATTACATGTATATATTTATTTACATCCCTTTACATTATCTTTCTTTTGTTTTATTTTGGCAAATAACTCACGGTGGTGAACATACCTAATACTTCTTCTTCCTCCTATTTTCCCCACAATAAACTGTGCAGGGGTGGGTGGGCTGAGAACAGCTTGATGCACACAGTGTGCAATAAAAAATAGCTCTGTGCCTTAAATTTCTCCAACAACCTGTACCAAATGCCCATTGACACTGGCCATTTTTCCTGTCCAATCTTATTCTTCATCTCAGTCACTTGTTTTTTTGATGACCATCTTCAAGGTGCTCCATGGCACGGGGCCTAGATACCTACGAGACTATCTACTGCCTCATACATCCCTACGACCAACTCGCTCCCAGGGTGCCGTCGACCGGGCAATGCCGGTTGGCGGCTCCCAGAGAAGGGCCTTCTCTGTGGTGGGTCCAACCCTCTGGAACGGCCTACTTCCCGATCTCCATACCATCTCAGACCTCCGCTTATTCCGCCGGCACTTAAAAACTTACTATTTTCATCTGGCCGGCCTAACATGATCTACTCCACACCCTACTGTTTTATAACAAATCAAAGTTTTAATTTATGGGTTTTTAAATTTATTTTAATCAGGGTCTTGATTTAATTTAGTTATTATTTAGTAATATTTTGTATTTATGTATATTTATTTTAAATCTCTGTTCGCCGCCCCGAGTCCCTTTGTGGTGAGATGGGTGCGGGTTACAAATGTGAATAATAATTATAATAATAATAATAATAATAATAATACTTGTTAAAAACAGTAGCTACCATTTTGCTTACTCCTACATCTTACATCTTACTCCTACATTTTTGAAGCTACTTCTTCTGTGGCTTCAGAAAGAGACAATTATACGACTGTTGTGTGAGCTGGCCTGGATCCGAGTCTCTTTTTGGGTGGGAAAGCATGATGAATAAAGATAACCAACTACTGTGCATCACCTTCAAATAACCACCAAGATATATTGGATATTTTCCTCTTTTTTTAATGTTATGGATGCTATGAATGTACCATGAGTAGGAATGGCCTTCCTCTACCAGTTGGTTCAGGAAACGATATCTTTGTCTTTATCTCAGTACCTAAAAGATATGCCTGGCTAGGAGTTTTCATTTTGGAAAGTAAAATGTCAGTATGAGAATCCATGTTTTTAAAGGGTATTTTATTTTTATTTTATTTTATTTATTTTATTAAATTTATACCCCGCCCTTCTCCAAACGGACCCAAGTAGGTTTGGTTGATCCTGATATCCAGCATCTCTGAACTCCTTCAATCAGATAGAGAGATAAATGGCAAAGTTATACTAAAACTGAGATCAATGGCTCACCTGAGCAATATTGGACCATTGGAGATGCTACGTCTGGCCTTCAAGAACTATAATATAAGGCAATTCATTGCCATTTATTAGAAAGGAAGCTACTAACTGGGTTTTATGTCATAAAAATGGTTTGCTTCCAAATAATGTTAAGCCATCATTTCTGATTCATACATAGATGGGTGTGTACCAGTGGTGGGTTTCTGCAGGCTCGTACCTACTCGCAAGAACCGGATGGTGAAATTTAGAGAGCCGGTGACAAGGGGTTCCACCGGCAGACCCAGAAGTAAGCTGCCGGTAACCCAATGGGAAGGAAAGGAAAGGAAGGCAGAAAGTAAGAAAGGAAAGAAAGAAAGAAAGAAAGAAAGAAAGAAAGAAAGAAAGAAAGAAGGAAGGAAGGAAGGAAGGAAAGAGAGAGAGAGAGAGAGAGAGAGAGAAAGAAAGAATTTATCATCACAATTGAGCCCAAAATTTTAGTTGCTAAGCAAGAGCGTTGTTAAATGAGTTTCACCACATTTTACAAGTTGGCCACTCCCACCCTGTCACATGACTGCCAAGCCACGCCCACAAAATAGGCCACACCTACAGAGTAGGTTCTAAAAAAATTGAAACAGTATGCTATGCCAAAATCAAATGAAAACTTCTTAGTTTAATGTGAACTCTGATTGATTATGTAATGCAACGAGTCTTTGGATGGCTTTACATATGCATTTCGAATGATTTTTCACAGCTCAAACAGTAACAGAATTATGGATACCACAATTCTGTATAAACCTTGGATTTTTGGAAGTGAAGGGGGGAGAGAGATAATGCCTTCATTAACATCAGTGGGGGAGAAAATCTATGGTGCTATATGGATGCAAATGATGTACTGTACATTTCATGGCTAAAAGCGGTTTCTTTCCTATCTTTGGTATCACCAGACAGAGGAAAATAAAGCCTGCCCTATAACAGCCCTCTCTCCTATGCTTCTTTCAAACCTGCAATCAGAGTATTCACATTTCACCAAGCCGCAGATCGAGAACAGCTTTTGGTTCACTTTAAGTTGACTTTTGAGTTTCTCTTCTTACTGATAACCTAATTCTAGAAATGTAAGAAGCCCCGCAGAGCTCAGAAATGGACTAGTGATATCTCTTTGGCTTATAAATTAAAGAGCAAGAAAGAAAAAAAATAAGCTGATCTATTCCGAACTCCATCCTGTTTCCCTCCTCAGATATGCTATAATAAAAAATACCTGAAGAATCCTAGGAAAACACATTTTACGAGATGCCCGTATATTTCTTACAGTAATATTGATTACGTACTGAAAAAAGCAATATAATAGGAAAATTCTGAGTCAGTAGATTCCCTCACCATCCCAAAAATGTATAATATCACCCATAAGACTGAAAACATTTCTTTTGCAAAAGAAACATATTCCTGAGGATAAGTGGAAGAATTATAATGGCTCTGGTTTTTAAAAAGGATACTCAACACCGTACAGAAATAAAATTCCATTCCACAGACAGCCTTCACAAAGAAAAAGAATTATCTGTGACAAGGCTGGCTGGAAAACTTTCTAGGATCTATATAAGCGCCACTCAAACTTGCCTGCAAGTTGGCAATGTAGTAGTCATACGTTTTATTTTATTAAAACTTTTTAACGAGAAGATTAAAAACGAATGCAATCTAATATAAAGTAAGGAAGAAGAAGGAGAAGAAAGAAATCAAAGAAAAGCTAAAAGGGGCCAGAAAGGGTGGAGGGGGATGAAAAAAATAGAAAAGAAGTGATTCCTAGCTTTTTAAGAGCAGTTATAAGTACAATTATAAATATAGCTCTTTCTCTGAAGTTACAGCTTGGCCCCTCTTATCTGTTTTAAGCTTTCTTATGTTTTATCCATTTAGGTAGCAGAACTATACAATACAATACAATAGCAGAGTTGGAAGGGACCTTGTAGGTCTTCTAGTCCAACCCCCTGTGTGGGCAGGAACCTTATACCATTTCAGACAAATGGCTATCTAACATCTTCTTAAAGACTTCCAGGGTTGGGGCATTCACAACTTCTGGAGGCAAGCTGTTCCAGAGGTTAATTGTTCTAACTGTCAGGAAATTTCTCCTTAGTTCTAAGTTGCTTCTCTCCTTGATTAGTTTCCACCCATTGCTTCTTGTCCTACCCCCAGGTGCCTTGGAGAATAGCTTGACTCCCTCTTCTTTGTGGCACCCTCTGAGATATCGGAACACTGCTATCATGTCTCCCCTGGTCCTTCTCTTCATCAGACTAGACATACCCAGCTCCTGCATATGTTTTAGTCTCCAGTCCCCTAATCATCTTGGTTGCTCTTCTCTGCACTCTTTCCAGAGTCTCCACGTCTTTTCTACATCGTGGCGACCAAAACTGTATGCAGTATTCCAAGTGTGGCCTTACCAAGGCACTATACAGTGGCATTAACACTTCACGTGATCTAGATTCTATCCCTCTGTTGATGCAGCCTAGAACTGTGTTGGCTTTTTGGCAGCTGCTGCACACTGCTGGTATCCTGGAAATGTCTGGGTTTGAGAGTTGGACCTTCGGTGTACAAAATTTATTCTCAGTTAACCGAGCTGTGTTGACTATTTCATTGCCATGGGCTTCACATTGGTACTCTGCCAACTGTTTTTCACCAAGCAGATGGCATAAAACTCAAACACTGAACCGGATTCTATAAAATTATGGGCTGAGCTTTCTTCCTAAACTACATAAAACCCCTCCTCCCCCCACCCCAAAAGAAAAAAGAAATTTTTTTAGACCACAAGATTTAGGTTACACTAAGGCAGTGGTGGGATTCAGCCAGTTCGCACCTATTCCGGAGAACTGGTTGTTACATTTCTAAGCAGTTGGGAGAACCGGTTGTTGGAAGAAATCTTATTTTGTTTTCCCCCCACTTTCCAGGGCTAATCCTGTAAGGAAGGCAGGAAGGAAACACTCTGGTGCTGTTTCTAGCCTCATCTTTATTGCCCCCCTTACAGAAACTGCCTCTCCCGTTAACCCTCATGACATTGTTATAGCGAACGCAAAGCACCCATCAACTTGAGTGACACGGAGTTGGCCACACCCACACAGTCACATGACCACTGATCCCCGCCTGCCCAGCTGGTCATTAAGGCAGACAACTGGTTGTTAAATTATTTGAATCCTACCACTGCACTAAGAGGTTCTTTTAGCTCTGAAAGAATTGATAGGAACATTGCATCAATTTTAAAAAAGGGATTAGAGACTTGAGACTAAAACATATGAAGAACAGTTATAGGAAATGGGTATGTCTAGTTTAATGAAAAGAAGGACCAGGGGAGACATGATAACAGTCTTCCAAGATCTCAGGGGTTGCCCCAAAGAAGAGGGAGTCAAGCTATTCTCCAAAGCACCTGAGGGCAGAAGAAGAAGCAATGGGTGGAAACTAATCAAGGAGAGAAGCAACTTAGAACTGAGGAGACATTTCCTGACAGTTAGAACAATTAATCAGTGGAACAGAAGTTGCCTCCAGAAGTTGTGAATGCCCCAACACTGGAAGTCTTCAAGAAGATGTTGGATAGCCATTTGTCTGAAATGGTATAGGGTTTCCTGCCTAGGCAGGGAGTTGGACTAGATGACCTCCAAGGTCCCTTCCAACTCTGCTATTGTATTATTATTGTATTATTGATTAAGAGAGAAATACCAAGACAATCTTATGGAATTATTTACAGCGCCTTATAATGAAGTAGACCTGGTCCATAATTATCAAAGTGAATTAAGTATCCATCCATGCGTTCTTCATCCATTTAAGTTTGCTTTGGAGATTTCCATAAGATTTTTTAAGTTAAAGGGGGGGTTTGTGGCTAAACCTGTTCAAGTGCCCTTCTTTAATAACAGCTGCCTTTCACTGTATGTTGGTTTTTTTTAACTTTCCAAGCTTTTCCAAGAAAGGAATTTACTTTCCCAGCATCATGGATTAGTAAACCTTCTCAGATGATATTTTTATTTAATGTATAAGTTCTTTATAACAAGGAAAATGCCAGATATTTTTCTCCTCTTCCTTTCTATTCCTTTCTTGTCTACCTAAACAGTATTTATAACTGGCTCCATTGAACTTTCTACCAGCAAAGTTCATTTATCTGAAACCGAATAATTCCAAATACTCTTTCCAATATAGGATGACTTGCTTATTAGCATGAATCATATATCTTACTGAAGTTTGTTGGTCTAGAATTTAAATATGTAAGTAAGTTAGTAAAATTTCCTGGCTTTGCAGAATATGCTGTGTGCTTTTAAATCAGTCCTGTACTTCTTCGGATTAAAAATAGTTCCAGGAGTAATGAGCTAATTTTACCTAAACATTTTTCAATAGATGTGCAAGTTGGGAAAAATAATAATAATCTGTCTTGCTTTTGATAGACTTCACATTTTATCCAGCATATTTGTGTGTTCCATCTGTTTTTATATCAACTTACATTAAAAGAAACCCTGTTTACAATATTTCATAGTTATTTAAATGTACACAAAGATGTGTTATATATTACTGCCTGCAATTTTCTCTGTATGCTCACTTTTTGCAAGCACTCTTCCTGAAACATGGTTTTAAAATATTCCCCTCAACCATATTTTTGTAAATATTATTCCCTTATGTATGCATCTTTGTATGCATTATTTTAATGAAAGAACTGGATTAAAGAACTGAATGAAGTATATTAAAAAAAAGCTAACGGAAAATTTGTCTTTTGATTTGTATATTACTATAATTCACAAAGCATGGCTTAGCTGAATTAATTTTAAGTGTGACCCAAATAAATTCATCCACCTTCTTAGGAGATTCCTTAAGAGGAGAAAACAATATATATTTGTTTTCGTAGCTTTTCATGGGTGTAGGTATGCTGGTTTTGTCGTATTCGGGTGTTTTCCCGTGTAAGAATGAGATTGTCTTTGCAAGGTCTCACTCGCCATCGTCAGGCTTCCGTCTGTGGCCTCGCAGCTGCTGCCTTTCTATAAATCTTGGTGGGAGGGGTGGAGTGCTGGCTTTGTTGCTGTGGGTGGGTTGATTGGCTATGCAGTTGTATCATGATTGGTAGATTGGTGTTGATTGGTACTATCTGTGTGTTCCTTGTTATTTTGTATTTTAATGGTCTGGGTGGTGGGTGGGGCTCATCTGTTGGCCAGTGCCAGTTACCAGATGGAAGCCTGATGATGCCGAGGTGAGACCTTGCCGAAATGTTGCAAAGACAACCTCATTCATACATGGGAAAACACCTGAATACAATAAAACCAGCACACATACACACACACACCAAATATCAAGGGAAGACTGGGGGAAGAGGAAGAGGATGAAAAAATAATTTCAATAATATTTGTGAAAGTTCTCCACGCAGGACTTTATAAATAACAAAAAAAAAAAAGTGAATGGCACATTCAGCAAATAATAGTTATGAAAATTAATTTCACACTTTTAAAGCCATTTAGAGTTCCAATACCCACGACATTTAATTAATAGAAAATAAATTCCTATGGTATGTATCAAATAGCCCAATGGCACCAATGGCCTAGCCTAACCTCCCGTGGGGACTATTTTAAAGAGTTTTAAATTGGGGATTTTAAAATTGGTTTTAGCATAGGACTAGAATAATTTAATATGTTTTTAAATTATGTATTTATTATTTTGTATGCTTTTAAATTCCTGTGCGCCGCCCTGGGTCCTCTGCGGAGAAGGGCGGGATCTAAATATGATTTTAAAAAAAATACAGAATTTTAGATTGGCAAATCAAAAAAGCAAAAACTCAGCAGTATGGATGTAATAGCAACTCCTTAAAGCAGCCATCTGCTTCTGCATGTCACACAAAACTGTTGAAAGTTAAAACCCACCCTCTCCTAGATGCAGGTTCTTATTTAATTCTTTTTATCTATTTATTGTATTGTTTTATTATTTGTTGGTTTTAATTTCCTGGGTCCATTTCGATGGAGAAGGCGCGGTATATAAATCGAATAAAATCAAATTCAAATCAAACCAAATTAAAATTTCATCAAAGTATTCTTCTCCTTTAGAAAAAAACAAATATAAACTCAAGGAGAAGGATCCCAATATTGAAGAATAAATCTTTTGACGCAGGACTATTGAGAACCGAGTATGCTGAGCTCAGCAACTGCATTCTCTGATTCCCAGCTTTCCTCTTCCCTTTAGGGGAAACAGAATCACAGAGCTAGCAGCAAATGTTTCATTATGTTCCCTGCGCATTATAGGGCAACCACTGTGAAGCCATATGTCAAGCCTTTGACTAACACATCATGCTTTTAGTTTAAGCTCACCAGGAGGTCACTGCTGGTATCTGGCTCACTGCTAGCTGTGATAAGACATCTCTAATAGTAACTCTATCGATAAAGGAAATCGTTGGGGCAATTGGCTTAGTTTCATCTGAACTATTTCACTATTTAAGTTTACTTCAGCTTAATTCGATGTTATTTGCGTCAATGTGTTGCTGATTCACTGACTTTTCCAAAGGATTCCACAATAGCTTTGTTATTTCTAGGTTGACAAGTCTACAATCAGATGGGACAGAGCCAGTGGTGGATTGCAGGCAGTACTGAGTACCGGAGCCGGCCCGGAGCACCGGATACCGTTCCGGTACAGTGCTCCAGAGGACCCACCTGCCTGCCCTCACTCCTGTGTACCTGTGCTTTAAGCTTTTGCCACTTCTTCACATGCGCATGGCATGTACAGTGCCTGTGCATCGCTCTGGCGAGCATCTAGAGCAACGGGGTGGCTTACAGAAGTGCAAATCGTGAAGAAATATCTTTAAAATATTTTATTTATGACTAGCCGTTCCCGGCCATGCGTTGCTGTGGCCCAGTCTAGTTCAATGGCCAACCAATCTGTGTGTAGATCTACACCTGCACACACAAACACGTACACACAACCACTGGATAACCCCCAACCTACCTACCTACTGTATTTCTCCCTCCCTCCCTCCTTCCCTTTCTCTCTCTCTCTCTCTCTCTCTCCCTCTACCTACCTACCTACCTACCTACCTACCTACCTACCTACCTACTGTATTTCTCCCTCTCTATCTCTATCCCTCTACCTACCTACATACCTACCTACCTACCTACCTACCTAGCTACCTACTTAATAGTATAGCCTGAATAGTATAGCCAATAATAACATAGAATAGAATAATAGGGTTGGAAGGGACCTTGGAGGTCTTCTAGTCCAACCCCCTGCCTAGGCAGGAAACCCCACACAAATATAGACAAATATATATCCAACATCTTCTTAAAAACTTCCAGTGTGGGAAGCCCTTGGCTCAATGGGACTCCAATACAACTTTACACTAATTTTCAATTTTGCTAATATTATATAGCCACATACTTACTTTCGGGAAAATAAGTAGAAAAGTGATGTAAAATATTTTGGGGAAAGAAAAAGATCTCAAGATAAATTGTCTATGTGTATACGCATACTTGTTAGCATACTTGTTTAATAAATTACCCAATCTCCAATCTGTGCGCAGAATTTGATTTGTAATCTTCAAATGATTCATTCCTTTGGTGTGAAAATGTAGCCCGACTTGGATTATAAGTAAGCCAGTTAGAAAGCCTTTGGAAAAGGAGATGAAACTAATATGTGCTTAGCTGGTTTCTCATCAGCCTTTGACCTAAATACATTCTCTGGCAGGCATAGCTTTAAGAAAATAAGAAGCACAGCCAATTACCGTTCTGAAATATATTCTCTCCTCTGACCATCTAAACCAAAGCATTTAATTCATTCTTGTGGGTGGGTCCTGCACAGTGGTGAGTTTCAAATTTTTTTAGAATCTCTTCTGTAGGTGTGGCCTGCTTTGTGGGAGTGACTTGCCGGCCACGTGACCGGGTGGGAGTGGCTTGCTGGCCACGTGACCGGGTGGGAGTGGCTTGCCAGCCACGTGACCGGGTGGGAGTGACTTGCCGGCCACGTGACCGGGTGGGAGTGGCTTGCTGGCCACGTGACCGGGTGGGAGTGGCTTGCCGGCCATGTGACCAGGTGGGAGTGACTTGCCAGCCACGTGACCGGGTGGGAATGGCTTGCCGGCCATGTGACCGGGTGGGGGCGGCCAACTTGTAAAATGTGGTGAAACTCACTTAACAACGCAACCAAAATGTTGGCTCAGAAACTCTGGCATTTGAAGCATGCAAGTCTTAAAGCTGTCAAGTGACAAGACCCTTGCAACCCTAACCCTTTAGAAAAAAAACACTCCAGGGGTGTTCAAACTTGACAGCTTTAAGACTTGTGGACTTCAACTCCCAGAATCCCTCTTCTCGCTCTTCCTCTTGATGATGGGCGGACGGGCGGAGGAAGGCCGCTGGAACCGGTTCTAAACGGCACTGTAGATTTGGGGAACCTCTTCTATAGAAGAGGCTAGAACTGGCAGGAACCCACCTCTGGTCCCTCAACTTTCATTCCATCTCTCTACCAAATTAAATCATGAGAAAAATTAATTGGGAAATGTAACTGCGAACCTCAGCTTCATTCCTCTTTTAAATAATTTCTTTTTTTTTAACTAAAACAACTTCCACTTTTCCAAGGCAAGATTAAAGCTTTGCTATAGAAGGCTACAGAACAGAGACACCTTTTTTTTTTAAGATTAGTCATTTTAGGTTCTATGCCAATTTTTCAAAACAGTTTACAAACCTCTAAATGCAAGTCGAAAAGTTCTGAATACATTCTTGATTAGGTATAACAAGTGAATCTCACAACTGGTTTGGACAATTATTCCTCAGCTATAAATTTAGCTCAGAAAATATACCGCATTGCTACTAGTAAAATATCAAGCTCGTTTGAGTTAAAATACAGGGTTATGTAATGTTACCAGACTTCTGCAGTTAGCAGAAAGGTGAAAATTACTTTCTCATCATATCAATCAGTCTAGCTGATCCCAAGCAGGATCATGGACATGCTGTGTTGACTTATTATTGATGCAGAAGAATTTGATTACACATCCCTTTTTTTAAAAAATAAAGTTGTTCCCTATGATTTTTCCTCCTTTGAGGATGGGAAGAAAAATCTGTTTCTTCTCATCCAGGTTTGCAGAGTAGATCTGCAAAGATTCAATCCTTGTCCATCTGTGTCTGGAGAAACTTCCTGGATGCCTGGAGCTGAATTTTAGGATGGGGTAGAGAATTAAGGAAAGTTGACATAGCCCATGAATGAAGCATGAAAAAATAAACTCAGAAGGAAGCTTGGGTCTGTTTGGTAAGAGATAAGATGGAGAAAAATGTCGGCTTTCAAGATTCTATTATTCTACCTTACTAGAATTCCAGCTGTGCCTCTTCTTGACCCCATCTACCTCAAAGGTAGATAAAAGCTATAACTAGGGGTCTTTGGGCCAGCCCCTACAGGGTTTTTGATCCTGTGAGGATAAAGCAAAAAGGAAATTCTTAATAGAGAGGAAAGAAAAAGAAAACAGAGCTTTAGAAAGCTTTTAAAAATATTTGATGAAAGTTTCATTCTACTCCAAAGATAAGATAAGTTGTTTGGCTTTTGTTTTCATTTAGTTTTAAAGAATTACCAGAGCCTATACACATGTAGAGTAAGGGAAGTTGAGGATTTTGGTTCATGCTTGTTCCATATTTAAAAATTACATTGTGTATGCCTCCAGCATTTCTATATAGACACTTATACACAATCCACACAATTCTAGAAAGAAAAGATTGCAAGCAAAATTGTTGCAGGCTTCTGCTGATGGCAGATCCTTTGAAAAATGAGAACCCCTTTGGGAGAACATGAGAGGTGACATGGAAAGCCTGAAGCAAAGAGAATTGAATGAAGCAAGTGGGAGAATGTTGGAAATAATAGCTTGGATGGAGAGAGGAAAAATTATGACCAGTTCAGAAGTGGCACATGCAAACATATCTGTACCAATTTTCTTGATAGAAGGAAATGCCTTTCTGTCTTTCACATTCATTCTTCTGCTCTCGCTAATCTTTATTCCTGTCTTGCTATTCATCATCTTTAAGTGGGATTCTTTAATTTCTTTCTTAAGCAAAATGATAAAATATGAGTGGAGATTCCCTATCTCAGCCATAGACATAGCTCCACAAATCTCCATTACAGCAAATTGCATAATTTAGAAATAGGTCTTCCAGAAATAATTTTGTGTAAAAGCTACATAGAAATGTACCTAAAATGAAGTCAAATTAATGACATATTGTTTTTTTTTAAATCACTGGATATTAATTGCATTTCTTTGTCAAAATCTGCCCCAATAGATTCTAGAAATATTATATAAATTCATTTTGCCAGTAATCCATTTCTAAGACATGGACCCTTAATTATTTGCATATAACATATTGATTCTACCACATACTTCTGATTTATGTGACTTCTGTGAGATTGTGTGATTTTAACTGATTTTATGACATTTTATCCAAAAAAAAACCCTTGCATTGAGGAAGAAACATACGACGACACAATTTTTAACATAACTATCTTCAAATGCCATTATGGAAAAAAAAAGTTATGTTACCTCATTAAACTACCAAATATAATTGGTTTGTATTTAATTTTCATGCTGTGCTTTGGGCAAGACCCAGTACTTTAGTTTTAATTGTTTTAAGATACATCATATGTCATTTTCCTAGGGCGATGATACATGGCAGCTCAAAACCAAAGTCAATTAAGGCTCATTAAACCAACTGGCGTTCGAAATTACGGCCATTAGTTTTAAATCACATATTTGGTTTCCATTCCACAACAACGCAGGTTGAGAATAGTTTATTTGGGGAAGATTAATCCTTGGTTTTTCCTCAGATGGAAAATACACTTAACAACCTTATCTGAGCCCCATGGAAATAACTAGAAGCTACTTGAGAGGTAGAGGAACCTGCCCCACTGTATATCGAGGGGGGCTGTGTGGAGAGGGTTTCCTCTTTTAAATTCTTAGGAGTGCTTATTAGCCAAGATCTCACCTGGAAAAACAACACGTCTCTGGTGATTGGAAAAGCTCAACAGAGACTTCATTTCCTTAGAGTCCTGCGGAAAAATCAGGTGGAACAACAACTGATGATCTCTTTCTATCGATCCATCATAGAAAGTGTCCTCACATATTGTATCACGGTGTGGTATGCTGGTTTAACAGTTGCGGAGAGGAAGGCACTACAGAGAGGGATCAATTCGGCACAAGAAACCATCGGTTGCCCTCTGACATCACTGGATCACATCGCCAGATCTCGCTGCTTTAGCAGAGCAAGGAAGATTCTCAAAGATGATTCACACCCTGGATGGTATCTCTTTGCCCTTCTACCATCAGGCAGAAGATATCAAAGTATAGCCAGCCGAACGAACAGGTTTAAAGGTAGCTTCTATCCATGGGCTGTGAGACTTTTAAATTCAACCGCAATCACTCCATGCACATGCTAGTTTTTTCTTTTTTCTTTTCTCTCTTTTTTGTTTCTGTTATAATTTTGCACCAGTGAAGTTAAAACCAATTTCATTGTAATTTTTACAATGACAATAAAGATTATTATTATTATTATTTTTATTTTTATTATTATTATTATTATTATTATTATTTTTATTATTATTATTTTTATTATTATTATTATTATTATTATTATTATTATTATTATTATTATTATTATTATTATTATTATTATTATTATTATTGCATACTGAGAGTTAGGCTTGCAATAATTATTCCTCTCTCTATGGGATCCATTAAAATGCCCCACCCTGGAGAACAAAGTCAATCTCAAAAGAATCCTAAATGTGCATCTTTATCTATCAGTCCCTTTATTTGTCTCTAATATGCTTTTATTTATTTATTTATTTATTTATTTTTATTTGTATAACCGCGTCCTCTCCCCTAGGGGACTCGGAGCGGTGTACAGGGAGGAATAAAACAGCATAAAATATATACATGAATACAATAAATACAATAAAAACAAATTAAATTTGACTATCCCTGCACTAAAATTCCCATTTAAAATTAACATTTCCTAACCCCTGAGGTAGAGACTAACCTAGGCCGGCCAAGCAGAAAAAGTGAGTTTTTAATTTCTGACGGAAGGAGCGGAGGTCCATAGTTGTTCTAATGTCGGGGGGAAGGTCGTTCCAGAGGGCTGGGCCCGCCACAGAGAAGGCCCTTCCCCTGGGCGTCGCCCGCTGACAAAGTCTAGTGGACGGCACCCGGAGAAGTCCCTCTCTGTGGGAGCGAATCGGCCGGGAGGATGTATGGGGCAGAATCCGATCCCGCAGATAGCTAGGTCCCGAGCCATGGATCGCTTTAAAGATGAGAACTAACACCTTGAAGCGCACCCGAAAGACGACAGGTAGCCAGTGCAGCTCGCGCAAGAGCGGTGTTACGTGGGTATACCTTTGTTAGCCACATACCACCTTCTTGTTTTCCTGGTCCTTTTGTATTCTCATTGACCCCCTTCCTGAAGCTTTCCATTGAATCTTTTATATAAATAGGGTCATAGCTGGCATGCCAAAAGATATGGAGAGAAATTGAGTGGAGCCCAATTTCATAGGAACCCAGCCGATATTTCAGAATGTCTACGAACATCTGACTGAAGTTAATCATTAGGAAAACTATGGTCCTGCTTTGAACTTTGTTCAGGATCCATATTATTTCCTTCAAAATTTCTTGGAAAACAGCTGCATTTTATACGGTCTGAATTCTGAGCTCCAAATTAAATCTCATACCTCTGGTTCAGGAAAGCTCTTTACTCAGCAAGCAGGATTTTCGTCTTGTTTCATAAAGTTTGGGAAGCAAAAATCTTGTTGAGCCTACCTTGAAAATCTCTCTCTCTTTCCCCCTGGGGGAATGTCAATGTTCAGAGTGGCATCAAACATAATAGGCAGCTATCATTAGAGATGTTGCATAGAAAGTCTATTTTTATTGTTATGCAGATACATAATTCATTCTGTAGTAGAAATGCGGCAACGAAAATTAATAGCAACTTCCACTAACCACATTTGCTAGGTAGCTCAACATCAGATTTAGAATTGCGAAGATGTATCCTGAATCTCTGCTAGATAAAAACGGAAGCTTCCTTCATAATTATTTATGAATTGCCATTTTTTTTTTCATATTTTAAAAGTTTTCATCGTGGAAATCATTGCATCATTTTAAATCGTGGAACTTTCCTTTGACAGGAAAATTAGTCGTGATTCAATTGGAGTAATCGTTTGTACGTCAGGAAATTGATTTTTGAATCATCGATTCGATTAAGAAAATTGACTCAGATTGATTTTGAAAGTCCATTTGGATTAGACATCTGATCGGCTTGGACGTGATTCAGACCCCTGAATGAAATGTTTGCATCATCCTAAAAATGGCCGTAAAGAAGTTTTGGATGTGTCATTGTGCTTTCTAATGAGATTCAAACATTTTTTTTTTAAATTAAGCTACACTCTGCCAGCCATTCTGAAGTAATATAGCTGTAAAGATTCCTGGCTTTGCTTTCTGCAGGAACCCTGCGGTTCTGGTTTTAAATGTTACAATAATACAATAATACAATACAATAATACAATACAATAGCAGAGTTGGAAGGGACCTTGTAGGTCTTCTAGTCCAACCCCCTGCGTGGGCAGGAACCTTATACCATTTCAGACAAATGTTGACCAAAATAAGCATGGAAATTCATGGCAACTTCATTACAGCTGCATCTGGTGTGCCACTCTGGAGACACGAAAAGGTGAAAACTGGAATGTAACAAGAAACTGGCAAAAGTCAAGTATTTCTGGCTAGTCCAGAGTGGTTTGCTTGCCTCTCACCTGCTTTAATTTTTCCCTGATGATGAGCTGTCAGTGGTGGGTTCCTGCCCGTTCTAAGCTCTTCTATAGAAGAGGTTCCACAAATCGACAGTGCTGTTTAGAACCGGTTCCAGCTCCCTCCCCCCGCCCGTCCGCCCATCATCAAGAGGAAGAGCGAGAGGAGGAATTCTGGGAGTTGAAGTCCACAAGGCTTAAAGCTGTCAAGTCTGAACACCCCTGGGGTTTTTTTCTAAAGGGTTAGGGGTGCGAGGGTCTTGTAACTTGACAGCTTTAAGACTTGCGTGCTTCAAATGCCAGAGTTCCTGAGCCAACATTTTGGTGGCTAAGCAAGAGCGTTGTTAAGTGAGTTTCACCACATTTTACAAGTTGGCCACGTCCACCCAGTCACATGACTGGCAAGCCACTCCCACCCGGTCACATGGCAGGCAAGCCACTCCCACAAAGCAGGCCACACCTACAGAAGAGATTCTAAAAAAATTTGAAACCCACTACTGCAAGTTGTGTTTTAGAGTAATGACTATGCCACAAAATAAATACGTCACAATTGAGTGTATGCATAATGACTTCAGTGGGGGAGGGGTTAAGTTTCATCAACTCACAGCTACTGATTTCTCTGCCGACGGGTTTACAAAAAAAATAATAATACTTTTATTTCGTTTGGCTTTATTTTTGCCTTGAAAAGATTCCCTAAATTGTAATTGTCCAATGTATAATATTTTTGCAGCATTTAGCCATTTTTAAATAAGGCACATTTTGCAATTAATGAGCCACAATTATGTGGAACAGAAGTTGCCTCCAGAGGTTGTGAATGCCCCAACACTGGAAGTCTTTAAGAAGATGTTGGATAGCCATTTGTCTGAACTGGTATAGGGCTTCCTGCCTAGGCAGGGGGTTGGACTAGAAGACCTCCAAGGTCCCTTCCAACTCTGCTATTGTATTGTATTGTATTGCTATCATGTCTCCCCTAGTCCTTCTCTTCATCAAACTAGACATACCCAGTTCCTGCAACCGTTCTTCGTACATTTTAGCCTCCAGTCCCCTAATCATCTTTGCTGCTCTTCTCTGCACTCTTTCTAGAGTCTCAACACCTTTTTAACATTGTGGCAACCAAAACTGAATGCCGTATTCCAACTGTGCCCTTACCAAGGCATTATAAAGTGGTATTAACACGTCACGTGATCTTGATTCTTATCCCTCTGTTTACGCAGTCTAGAACTTTGAGTCCCCCCAGGGAAAATAGGGCGGTATATAAATCGAAATAATAAATAAATAAAATAAATAAACTTTGTTGGCGTTTTTGGCAGCTGCTACACAATGCTGGGTATCTATCTGCGGGATCGCATCCTGCCCCATACATCCCTGCGGCCGATTCGCTCCCACAGAGAGGGACTTCTCCGGGTGCCGTCCACTAGGCTATGCCAGCAGGCAACGCCCAGGGGAAGGGCCTTCTCTGTGGCGGGCCCAACCCTCTGGAACGACCTTCCCCCTGAAATTAGAACAACTACGGACCTCCGCTCCTTCCGTCAAAAACTAAAAACTCATTTCTTCTGCCTGGGGTAATCAACTCTTTTTAGGGTTTTTAGCGACTTATTTTTAGTTTTAATATGGGATTTTAGCGCAGGGTTAGTTTAATTTCATTTTAATATTGTACTATGTCTGTGATTTTATATGTATTTTAAATTCCCTGTGCCCCGCCTCGAGTCCCTTCGGGGAGAGAGAGCGGGTTATAAATAATAATAGTAATAATAATAATAATAATAATAATAATAATAATAATAATAATAATCATAATCATAATCATAATCATAATCATAATCATAATCATAATCATAATCATAATCATAATCATAATCATAATCATAATCATAATCATAATCATAATCATAATAAGCATAATAAGCATAATAATAATAATAATAATAATAATAATAATAATAATAATCATAATCATAATCATAATCATAGTTGTTGTTATTGTTGTTGTTGTTGTTGTTGTTGTTGTTATTATTATTATTATTATTATTATTATTATTATTATTATTATTATTATTATTATTATTTTCTTGCTTAAGCAAGGGGCTGGACTAGAAGACCTCCTATGTCCCTTCCAGCTCTCTTCTGAACTGAAAATTAAATCTTCTCTTAAAGAAGGAATCTCCCCCTTCTTTTTAGAAATCAAACGGGAACTAACTTTCTAAGCATTTTTCTACGAGGACCTTATGGGGCGAGCAATAGACATTTTCTACAGCCTGTTTAACGTCAATACTACCCCAATAATTTTTGAGAGGAAAAAAAATCCGTATAAACAAGTATCCGAAATCCCTTTTGTTTTCATATAAAAAGAACTCAGCATATGCTAGCCAGACGAGTATCATTGTTAATGTTCCCACACTACCAGTACGCCTAAAAATATTAATAAGCTTGGGATCTATTATTCCCACAAAGGAACATTAAGAAAACTTCATGGTTAGCTTGTGTAACAATTCAAACAAGACAGATTTTTTTTAAAAAAAAAATCACTGTCAGCAAATGTGAAATACTTCACCAAACTTTATGGCCTTTAAAACTGAAGGGGAAATAATTTCCATAGAATCAGGGTTTTAAAAAAAACCCTTCCTTTCTTTATATTATCTCGCTGCTTATAGTCAATAGGGGGTTGTTTATTTCAGGAGATAATAAAATTTGCAGCACTGTTTGAAGATTTCTTTGGCAGAAGTAGAACTAAACAAATTTGCCCCAACTAAACAAGTTTGCAAGTATATTTTAGGTGAGCTGTGTTCAAAAATTGTCTGTCAGCGGGAATTGATGCTTCCCACGGGTGTCCATGGTGATTACTTTTCAAATATATTTTAAATATATTTTCACCCTTTTCTATAGTCGCCAGAGTGGTGGTACCATCAGAATGAATAAGGAAATGTCATGTATCTGTTTCAAGCATAGAATTAAGCCCCAGAATATGCATAATTAGAAGTAACCTCGATCTGGAAAATACCATAATGACATTGTCCTTGAAATCAATGGAGGTGAAAAACGGTGCGTTATGGCACGTTTCTGTAAGCTTTAGGTGTAACTCTGATTAGGATTTTTATCTCAGCATTATAATAAGAATGTTATGTTAATTTTAGTTAAGTATCTCAAACACTGTATGATCTTACATAAAGCATTCATTGAAAACAACGAAATACCAAGCATTTAGCCTCGGCATTTTCATTCCTTGATTTAGGTGCCTTTAACAAATACTTGTAAACTGTCCACTAGGCAATGCCAGCGGGCGACGTCCACTAGGCAATGCCAGCCATCCACTAGGCAATGCCAGCCATCCACCAGGCAATGCCAGCCATCCACCAGGCAATGCCAGCCATCCACTAGGCAATGCCAGCGGGCGACATCCACTAGGCAATGCCAGCGGGCGACGCCCAGGGGAAGGGCCTTCTCTGTGGTGGGCCCAACCCTCTGGAACGACCTACCCCCCGAAATCAGAACAACGACGGACCTCCGCTCCTTCCGCCAGAAGTTAAAGACTAACTTCTTCCAACTGCACAGGAACCACCTCAGCCATCGAGTAAGTAAATAAACAATCTGGCCAGTTAACTATTTCTGTGGTTCTAGTAGGAATAAGATTTGCAATGTATTTTTCATTTCACCATAAGTACTCAAAAAATTAGCAAACACTTTCACAGAGTTGGTATTTGTTTCTGTTTGATGAGGTCTGGGCAGTGGGTTTCAACGCAATAGTATTTCCCCTTTCTACTGGATGGGTTATTTACAAATACAAAACGTTTTCTTATTTATTTACTTAATTGGGCTTAAATGACTCTGAGTGACTTACATACTTTATAAAGTATTTTAATTGTAGGAATGTAAGCCACCCAGAGTTGTCACATCAAGATGAGAGACATAGAAGTTTGCAAATAAATATATCAAAAAAGTTTAACATGTTAAACAATTATTATAAAAGACAATGGAAATAAAATTGATTAAATGTGATTATAATCCATTTTTAACTTTGACTTTTTCTAAAATTGTTAGATATAGTAACATCTGTCACTGGAAAATTGAAGCCAATTCAAACAAATTTGATGTTTTAAAAACAGATCAGTGAGAGCAGGCATTCTCTACATGGGGCTCCCCTTGAGGTGCACCCGGAGACTTCAGCTAGTCCAGAATGCAGCCGCGCGAGCAATTATGGGAACCGTTAGGTCTACCCATGTAACACCGCTCTTGCGCGAGCTGCACTGGCTACCTGTTGTCTTCCGGGTGCGCTTCAAGGTGTTGATTATCATCTTTAAAGCGCTCCATGGCTCGGGACCTAGCTATCTGCGGGATCGGATCCTGCCTCATACATCCTCACGGCCGATTCGCTCCCACAGAGAGGGACTCCTCCGGGTGCCGTCCACTAGACTTTGTCAGCGGGCGACGCCCAGGGGAAGGGCTCTCTCTGTGGCGGGCCCTGCCCTCTGGAACGACCTTCCCTCTGACATTAGGACGACCACGGAGCTCCGCTCCTTCCGTCAGAAATTAAAAACTCATTTCTTCTGTCTGGCCGGCCTAGGATAGTCTCTCTGTCTTTGGGGTTTTATTGGGAAGTTTTATAATATAACTCAATTTTAATGGGGAATTTTAGCGCAGGTTTAGATTTAATTTATTTTTAATGAAATGTTTGTATGTATTTATTGTTTTACTGTGCCTGTGCACCGCCCCGAGTCCCTGTGGGGAGAGGGTGCGGTTTAGAAATATTAAAATTATTATAGATGTTCAAATATGCTTAATTTTGCTTCCCAATGAGTATTAATCACAATCCATATGTTAACTGACAGTTCTTGCTCAAATAAAGTGAATTATTGATTTCAATGTAATTGTTCATGATTATCTACATTTGATCATTAAAAAAATCATTATTGATGAACTACACACTTCATTATTATATTTATCCTGATGTTGGAGAAGGCCTTTTCAGAATACATAAAATGCGAGGAAATAAAATGAGAAATTCCTCAGAAAACTTCATTTTTGTGCCGTTTTGTTACAAATGCAAGTTCCCAAAAGTCAAAGAGCAAAGTTAATGTATCTTCACTCTTTATTTGTAACCTCCGCTTGAAATGTATAGAGATTTTCTTGCAATATAGCAACAAAGTCACCTCATGACTTGGATAATGAAGAGCCTGTTTTGTCCACTACAATGGAGCCTCTTGACTTTTTGTGGACATCTGTGATTAATTAGGTGTCTAACTGTCACAATACATTCCTTTGAAAAATTGAAATATGTCTATATTTTAGGTAAAACCCTAGATCAGACATAACTTGTCACATCCTACTAGAAATGGCTAACAATAGCAAAGCCCCTGTGAATAAAACACTTTTAGGATAGCTTCCTGATGCTGCTGTTTCTATTTCCACTTCAAAATCTTCTTTTCTTTTTATTTTCTTTCTAACTTTTTTACATATGCAAACTTGTTCTTTAACTGATTCTATTTCGTCCAATGAATTATCAAATATATGATCACACAGAGACATACACATCAATCTTTCACGAAGAGATCAGTATTAAAATATATTGTTCAATAATAATGTAAAATATTTCAATTTAAACAATTTAAAATTTCATTTCCAACAAATAATTATGCTGCACAAATGAGTTATCTATCTTCTATAAAACTGTTTAGATCAGTGGTAGTCAACCTGGTCCCTACTGCCCACTAGTGGCCGTTCCAGCTTTCATGGTGGGCGGTAGGCATTTTGTCTGATACTGAAATACTTTCCTTTTTTCAATTTAATTGACTTCCCTACTATTTAGCTTTCATCAGCTAGCCATACCCTTACTGGGGTTCGAACCATATATATATATATATATATATATATATATATAATGAAGAATAATTCTCACAGCTCCTGTTCAGGGTCCCTTTAAGGGGAGGAGACTCAACGTCATCCCTCTCTGCCCTTCGACTCAACCCAGAGTCATCCAGACAGAGAACCAAATTAGATTACTGCTGTGTGACATTTTTTAGATATGTGTTAGATTTTTAAATATATATATATATTAGATATGTGTTAGATATATATATATTTAAAGCAAAGCTCCTGGAAGCACCAAGCCGGAAGCACCAGCCTGAAGATGATGAATGAGATTTCATCGAAACGTCGTGAAGATACTTCCAATTCTACGCGGGAGAAAACCCGAACAACCAAAGACCTATATATATGGCTAAATCAATACATTTATATTTAAATACGGCTATTCAACCCAAGATTTGGAGATTCTATACATTTTTAAGGAATTACATTATTGGTAGATCGGTCACATGGCATTGAGAAATGGCATCCTGCCTATCTCTCCAACCCGGAGGGTGTCCTTAGGCATCCATAATGATAGCCATGGATACCCTTGTTCTCCATGAATTCATCTAATCCTTTCTTAATCCCTTCAGTTGAGGCTGACAGCTGTCACCACTTCTTCTGGCAGGGAGTTCCATAGACCAGGGATCCTCTGGGTGAAAAAGGTGTTCCAGCCCCCTAATCCTTCTGGTTGCCCTCCTCTGCACCTTTTCCATTTCCATAATATCCTTCTGAAGGTATGGTGACCAGAACTGTACACAATACTCCAGGTGGGACCTCACCATAGATTTATAAAGAGGCAAAATGACACTTGCTGACTTATTTTCTATACCCTTCCTAAGGATCCCTAGCAATGAGTTTGCTTTTTTCACTGTTGCGGCACACTGGGTTGACACCTTCATTGAGCTGTCCACCAGGACACCAAGGTCCCTTTCCTGGTTAGTTGCAAGGAGTTCAGACCCCATCAGTTTATAGATGTAGTTGGGGTTCTTTGCCCCAACGTGCATCCCTCAGGATGAATTTCATCCTGTGCATTCGAAACAAAATAGTCACATAATTTACATTAACATCAAGGGTCCATAAATTGGGATCCTGGTATAAAATATTTGCCTGCCTTTGTCCTTTTTTCCCCCCCACAATCCCTACACATGGCAAACATCTTTGGAGAAAGACAGGAATAAAGCCACCCCAGAAGAATCTAAAAAGGAAACAAGAAGAAGAAGGGGAGGAGATAAATAAAGAAATCAACTCTTTCCTACTTGCTATCATATTATCTTGCTGAATAAGAAAACGGTAACTTCTCTTCTCCAGGAAGTGTCTCAAAGCATTAAAAGTTTTTCATTCCACGTTCCTCCCCACCATCTTTTCACCCTCACATACTTTCAAAATGTGCTGAAAATGTTGTCTTTACTAACATTAAACCGATGCCTATATTTATTCCTCAGCAAAATACATACCACCCAACGCTAATAGTGCCCTCAGGTTTTGCTAACATCTGACTCACAATAGGAATTTAGCTAGCTTCCAGTATGCAAATACATTTTGACAGGGCAAGCTTCCTGGCCCATTAAGATGGTCTGCTGCTTGTAATTAAATCAACATTTTGATGAGGTCATGGACCTATTTTATTTGTGCACACTCCGAACTTCTTATGCTAGGTGCTACAAACTGCACTTGCTCTGCATGTTGAATGGTTGGGGGACGAAAAACTGGGCCACTTTTCTTTAGTCCTGTGCATTGAGGAATACCGCTGCCTCACTACTACACCCCTGGCCTCCTCGGTCACATGAAAACGGGTAAATTGATCTTCGACAAACTGCCACCTGCAAATTTAATTTTCTCTATTCAAAGGAGTCAAAGTAGCTAGCTGATGTTGAACAGCAGAAAATGTAACAACAACAACAACAACAACAACAACAATAATAATAATAATAATAGCAGCAGTTATTGCAGGAAGCTGCAATTTGTTGATGTATTTAGTAAAATTCTTGGACATTATTATTATTATTTACTTTAGTTGGCTGAGTTTCATGTTTCATGAATAAAGTAAATAATAATAATAATAATAATAATAATAATAATAATAATGTCCAAGAATTTTACTAAATACATCAACAAACTACAGCTTCCTGCAATAACACCAGTGGAACTGCAAAAAACTACTAGGAACATCATATATTTTAAGAAGGTACTTGGTTGATACCTAGGATGCTGGCAGCAAACCGTATCAACCATTAGCACCAGTCAATGGTATTTGTAATGCATTTTTAAATGTTCAGTTGGCCGAGTTTTATGTTTAATGAATAAAGTAAATAATAATAATAATAATAAACAACCGCTGGGAACATCAGGTTGAGAAGGTTTTAGAGAATGAGAAAGTCAAGATCGTGTGGGACTTCAGAATTCAGACTGACAGGCACTTGGCCTACAACACACCTGATATAACAATAGTTGAAAAGAAAAAAAGTTTGGTTCATTGTCATTGCAATACCTGGTGATGCACGAATTGAAAATAAGCATCAAGAAAAAAATCACAAAATACCGGGACTTGCTAATTGAAGTTGAGCGACTGTGGAAAAAGAAATCGTGTGTTGTTCCGATTGTAATTGGAGCCCTTGGAGCAAGACCTAAAGAGCTGCCTTGCTATTTAGAAATTCTGAATTTACCAGACTTTAACATTCTGACTCTACAAAAAACCACCCTACTTGGAACAGCTTCTATCCTCCGACGTTACCTTAACAGTTCCTAGGTCCTTGGTTAGGACTCGAGCTGTTGAGCTACCAACCAGCCCCAAAGGCTGTGAATGTCTCCAAAGAATAATAATAATAATAATAATTGCAGAAATTCAAATTGCACACTGAACACCCTTGATTTAGTCAACAGATGGATGGCATGATGGTTAACCTTTGTAATGTTCAGCTACCTGTATATTATGTAAAGTTTAGGGTATGCTTCTGTTAACCCAATCTGGATCAGAAATCTCCTATCCGCAGAAAGAATTTCTAACCCTTCTGTTTTTCTTGTAGACATCTAGTGGTGTAATTTAAAAAGATGCAGTACACAACTTAAATGTGAAACTCTACCGAAATCAAGTTTTTAAAATGTGCTCTGGTTTCTTAATATGATGCTAAATGTGCCCCAAACAATACTGTAGTGAAATGATGTGAACGTGTAAAGCTTAACCATTGCCAGAGAAATTGGATATAGATACGCTGTGATTCTTTAATGCTTAAAAACAGAAGTATAACAAGAGAGTAATTTGTGGGCATTTGGGAAAGCTATAATTCAAAAGACTTCTCATGTAGTTGAAGCAGGAACTGCCAGGACTTCAAAGGATATTGTAATGTGTAAAATATGTCTGGCTGTCTTAGTACCCTTCGGGAATTTAAATGAGCCTGCATCATAAAATGCTCATTTCCGCTGGCAAACTCTTCCTCCAGTTCTATAGCTAAAAGTCCCTTTACAGCTTTAGTACAATTAAATATATATTTAAATGCGGGATCGGATCCTGCCCCATACATCCTCACGGCCGATTCGCTCCCACAGAGAGGGACTTCTCCGGGTGCCGTCCACTAGACTTTGTCAGCGGGCGACGCCCAGGGGAAGGGCCTTCTCTGTGGCGGGCCCAGCCCTCTGGAACGACCTTCCCCCCGATATCAGGACAACCACGGACCTCCGCTCCTTCCGCTTAAAATTAAAGACACACTTTTTTCGCCTGGCCGGCCTTGGGTAGTCTCTTTTTAGGTTAGGGGTTTTAGGGGTAATTTTTAGTTTAGCTTATGGGTTTTAGCGCAGGATCAATTTAATTCATTTTTAATTTTGTATTTTGTATTTTGTCGGTGGTCTTATTTGTATTTTTAATTGCCTGTGCCCCGCCTCGAGTCCCCTTGGGGAGAGAGAGCGGGATATAAAATTAAATTATTATTATTATTATTAAATGTAATTGTTTTCGTGCAACTTCAGATCTGTGTTTAGATGAGGTACCCTGCAACCACCGGCTGTTTTTGAGCAGAGCATTTACTCATTTTACCTTGAGAAATTGGCAAGCCGCTGTAATAGGTATGAAACAGTAAATGTAATAGATTTCACTATAAAACTGTTTTTAATGTATTTTAAATTCATGCGATGGCTGGAAATCTCAACCTTTCTGAATTATTTGTACTGAAGCAAAGAGAACAGCAAAGGTGAAAATATGTAGTTGAAGAAATGATGAAAAGAATAATGAAGGCATAAATAAAACTTAAACGCTAATTAAAATGTCCATGTAGAAAAGCATTTTTGCCAATTAAGATAGCTTACTACTAAACATTCCACTACAGCTAAAATGGAGAGTAACTATAAATAAAATAGTTGGAAACATAAGGAGTTTCAAAATTGTTGTGTTCTTTCTTCATTATTTTGTACAATAGCCAGATAGAAAAATTTATCATGAAAAAGAACGAATATTGAGGTCAAGCATTGGAATGGGAAATACATTTGACAGACAGACAACAGACAGACGAAAGAAAGAAAGAAAGAAAGAAAGAAAGAAAGAAAGAAAGAAAGAGGAAGGAAGGAAGGAAGGAAGGAAAGAAAGAAAGAAAGAGGAAGGAAGGAAGGAAGGAAGGAAGGAAAGAAAGAAAAAAAGAAAAAAAGAAAGAGTTCACAGTCATAGAACAGTAAAATCTTCCCTTAAGAAATCTAATAGGGAACTGAAATGCATTAATGTGTGACACAGGTTTCTGTTTTAAGATGGGCAGCCATACAAATCTTTTAAATCAATAAATTAATGTCTGCATTTTTCAGAATTCAGTCATGGCATCTTTGGAAAAAAAAATCTGCCACCAAGGTATATTAATGGAAGTTATTGAAAGGAAAGGTGTACGATATACAAAAGTCATATAACATTTACCTTTGAGGAAAAATGCACAAAAAGCACACGCCGGTTTAAGGTTGCTTAAATGAAGTTGCAAAAAGATAAACAAAGTTGATGCCTTAAAATGAAATTGAGAAAATCAGAAGAAAATAATTTCCTTGGGAACATGCAGGTGCTGTAATGTTGAGTGCATATGCGGCAACATTTTCACAGCTGAAAGAACAGTGTGTAGCCCTTTTTTCAAATCTCCAAATGTGATAAGAGAGTAGTTGGTGAAGGGATGGGTTCCTGCCAGTTCTAAGCTCTTCTATAGAAGAGGTTCCACAAATATCCAGGGCCATTCAGAACCGGTTCCAGCTCCCTCCCTCCGACCGTCCACCCATCATCAAGAGGAAGAGCGAGAGGAGGAATTCTGGGAGTTGAAGTCCACAAGTCTTAAAGCTGTCAAGTTTGAACACCCCTGGGGGGGTTTCTAAAGGGTTAGGGGTTCAAGGGTCTTGTAACTTGACAGCTTTAACCTTGCGTGCTTCAAATGCCAGAGTTCCTGAGCCAACATTTTGGTTGCTACGCAAGAGCGCTGTTAAGTGAGTTTCACCACATTTTGCAAGTTGGCCACGCCCACCCAGTCACATGGCTGGCAAGCCACTCCCACCAAGTCACATGGCTGACAAGCCACTCCCACCCAGTCACATGGCTGGCAAGCCACTCCTACCTGGTCACATGGTCGGCAAGCCACTCCCACCCAGTCACATGGCTGACAAGCCACTCCTACCTGGTCACATGGCCAGCAAGCCACTCCCACAAAGCAGGCCACACCTACCAAAGAGCGTTGAAACCCACCAGTGACACAGACCTATATCTCTAAATCTTCTGGCTAGATTCTCTGTAAGGCATCAAACAAGAAACTGCCATTGAGGAAGAACATAATTCAGACTTTTTAACTTCAGGTTTTTAAAGAATTGCAACGTATCCCCAGTTATTTCCAGAACCAATCCAATATACTAGAGTGATCTTTCAGGGCCTGTAGGAAATAATAATTTCTCTTTCACCAAATTTAGGAAGAAATGTGCTGGAAAAAAGCAAGAAAATTTCTCAGGCTGACACTAATAAAATATGCGGCTAGCCGTATGCAAATTTAATAAGAAACAATTGTGGAAAAGAGTTCCCTTATTCTAAGGAAATTTCTTTATATGTGTTAAAATATGCAAATCCTGTTTTAGGATTATCTTGGCCTTGTTCCTTAATCAGTGTGAAAATTCAATGACAATAAGCATACATAACATTAATATAGCCATTATTAGGCTCCTTCAACAATTAGATTCCCATTTGTTTTACACATTATGAGAAAAATCTTGTTTCATTCAGAGGGGAAAAAAAAACATTTCTAGCAGAAAGTTTGTTTGCTTAAAAATAAAATGGCAACCTACATCAACTTCATTTTGGCCTAAGGCAGTGGTGGGTTTCTGCAGGCTCGCACCTACTCGCGAGAGCCGGTTGGTGAAATTTAGAGAACCGGTGAGAGGGGGTTCCACTGGCGTACCTGGAAGTAAATCTGGCCCGCCGCTGCCAGTGACCCAACGGGAAGGAAAGGAAAGGAAAGGACAGGAAAGAAAGAAAGAAAGAAAGAAAGAAAGAAAGAAAGAAAGAAAGAAAGAAAGAAAGAAAGAAAGAAAGAAAGAAAGAAAGAATTTATCATCACAATTGAGTTCAAAATTTTGGTTGCTAAGCAAGAGCGTTGTTAAATGAGTTTCACCACATTTTAAAAGGTGGCCACTCCCACCCTGTCACATGATTGCCAAGCCACACCCACAGAATAGGCCACACCTACAGAGAAGGTTCTAAAAAAAATTGAAACCCACCACTGGCCTAAGGTTTGTTGGGTCATAGCCAAGATATTGAAGGCTACTGAAAGCATTTTTTATGTTTAGTGACTGATCTTTCTATCAGTATTTTTTCTTCAGCAAAAAATAAATAAAAATGAAATAATTTTTAAACAGGCATCCCCCATGGTGACTGTTTATGAGGACCAAGAACATGTCCTCCCACTCTGAAATTTATCCAACAGCCTAAAATAGTTGCTTGCTTCTGGCAACAGTAAGAAAGTTTCTATTAAAATGTTTCCTAGTGTGCTGTTCATAGGAAATCTGGCTCTATGCCTAATTCACTTACCACTTCTAAAATAAACTTTCAGAAAATGTGTTTTAATTAATGACTTGAAATGATTATTGACACCCAACTGGAGAAGGGCGGGATATAAATCAAATAAAACTCAAACTCAAAACTGTTAGGGAGAATTATTTTCAAAAAATTAGTTCAAAAAATTAGTTCAAAAACTAAGTTGGGAAAAAAACCCCAGGTAAAATTAGATATGTTCTGTCATAGTTACTCCTCCCAATCCAGTTAAATTACTATTAATTTAAACTTCAGCATTTATTAAACTTTATATAATTACAATGCAATACAATAGCAGAGTTGGAAGGGACCTTGGAGGTCATCTAGTCCAACTCTGTGCCTAGGCAGGAAGCCCTATACCATTTCAGACAAATGTAATTAATTTTCTAAATATTACTATTTTGGAGAGCTATTGCTACTCAAGTCTACTTTTTAAAAAGAACAAGATATTGTTTTCCCCATTATAAAATGGCTTTCCAAATGTGGACATAATAATTGCATTTCCTCTATTTTATATCTCAAGTGCAAAGAAGATTGCAGAGCTTGTATTATTCTTTTATTTGGATTAAAATATAGGAGATGAGTGGTAGTTGCATCTTCACCAAAATGTGAGGAAACATCTTTTTCACATATATTTTAGATGTGATATTATCAACAAATAGCACTTCCCCAATCTCTACAATAAAGCCTTGTATTTCCGCAGAACTGTAACTTGAGAATGAAGAAAGTGAATTTTATTATTGCTACAAGTCTTTGAGTGGTATGTATCTGCTTATTAAGAGCATAACCATTACAGAATATTAAATTTCCGTCTGGCATTGAATAGAAATGAGCAACACAGGAAAATGATGGTTTTAATTTTTAGTATTCTAGAAAAGATATAGTGTTTTCTTTGCTATGCATAACGGTTCTTTTAAGAAATTATGAACTGTAAGCTTTAACATACAGATCTGTGCGATTCATCTAGTTAAATCTGTTTATCTATAGTTTCTTAACAATTATAGAAGTTTAAAATACCAGACTTTCTAACAGATATTTTACTATTGTAAGATTGCTTCCTAAAGACTATCTTCTGGTACTTATACTGTCTGACTTTTTATTTCTCATGTTTACTTTATTGCCTCAATGCATAATAATCTCATTTACTTCCTTAAATTATTCTATTACTAGACTGACCTTAAGATTAAGATTTTTTTCCACTAATGTCCAATGTGATTTTCCCCCCTTTTTTTTACCTGCAAGCCATTAAATCCTTTAAGTACCAAATTATTCCTTACTATCTTTAAGCTTCTTATGCATAGACATTGCCTGGATCTGCTTCTTGCTATTCTTTTGTGATGGCAAAACTTTTTTGGAAAGTACTGCCCAACTTTTTGTAATGATTTCAATAAAGGCCATCACTTTTTCCGCAACGTGCATTTCTTTTTCTGCACCTCTCTTTTGTTCCTTTGGAACAAACATACTTTCAATTTAACAGGCAATTTAAAAAACATATATAAACAACAATATACAAAATATAAAACCGAATTAAATTAATATCCCTGTGCTAAAAATTTAAATACATTAAAACAATATCCCTAAAACCAATTTAAAACAATTTAACTGCAGACTGTGGGCTAGGTGATGTAAGTTACATCACCATGGTGAGCGATGGTACCTTCGGAAATAGGCATGACTGATATTGTAACTTAATATTTGCAATCGCATTTTTGTCCACCAATGAAATCTAGGTTCCAAGTTGATGAATGGATTCAGGAAAAAACCCGCAGACCTGAGGAGTCAAGGAGATGGGACCCCATCCAGCTTGGATCCATATTTTTTAATGTCCGTTGTCTGGAGGCAGTCAGGCAATAATCAGTCAATACATGACTATCCCTTGGTAACCCTTGTGCTTGTTCCTGAGCTTCTCTGCTCCGATGGACTTTCATACTGTAAATTTCTCAAGGGTGAAACATAGAGTCGAGAGAACAATAAAAATGGCATAATGTGAAACCCTGAAAACGCTCAGATGGTCTAAAAAGGAGAAAATAGCAAGGTTATCAGTAAATCAGATGAAGGATGAAAGGGAGGTGATAAATAGTTTCACATGCAATGCCGAAGTGTGGGAACCTCTCCATGAAATATTTCTTTCTTTCATATCCTTAGTTAAGGAAGGGAGCATCCATGCCGCTTCTGCAGAATGCACCGACAGAGTTGAAGCAGAATTAAATAACAGAAGAATAACAGAATACAATAATTGGAGGGGACCTTGGAGGTCTCCTAGTCCAACCCCTCCTCAAACAGGAGACTCCATACCATTTCAGACACACGGCTGTCCAAACGCTTCTTAAAAACCTGCCGTGATGGAGGAGCTTCTAGCGGCAAGCTGATCCACTGATTAATTGCTCTCACTGTTAAAAGGTTTCTCCTGAATTCAAGATTGCTTCTCTCCTTGATGAGTTTCCATCCATCGCTTCTTGTCCTCCCTCCCTTCAGGTGCTTTGGAGAATAGGTGGACCCCAGGGGTGGGTTCCTATAGAAGAGGTTTCACAAATCTACAGGGCCGTTTAGAACCGGTTCCAGCTCCCTCCCCCCGCCCGTTCGCCCGTCATCAAGAGGAAGAGCGAGAGGAGGAATTCTGGGAGTTGACGTCCACCAGTCTTAAAGCTGTCAAGTTTGAACACCCCTGGGGTTTTGTTTCTAAAGGGTTAGGGGTGCAAGGGTCTGGTAACTTGACAGCTTTAAGACTTGCATGCTTCAAATGCCAGAGTTCCTGAGCCAACATTTTGGTTGCTAAGCAAGAGCGTTGTTAAGTGAGTTTCACCACATTTTACAAGTTGGCCATGCCCACCCAGTCACAAGACTACCTAGCCACTCCCACCTGGTCACATGGCTGGCAAGTCACTTGCACCCAGTCACATGGCCGACAAGCCACTCCCACCCAGTCACATGGCCGGCTAGCCACTCCCACAAAGCAGGCTACACCTACAGAAGAGGTTCTAAAAAAATTTGAAACCCCCTCCTCTTTCCGTGTGGGCAGAACCCACACCCCAGCTTTCAATCCTCAAATTAATCCTTAATAAATTAGGATTTATTTTTTTTAATTAGGAGGCCCTAATTTAACAGTAGCTAACTACAGTGTGTTATTGTTCACCGCAGCTCAGTAGCAACTTCGAAACTGCTTCCGATTTTACCAGCGGATAAACGAAAGCAAAGTTTCCTTTAAGTCTCTGTGCACATACGCAAACAGACGCTCAAATATGAATTAAATGTCATGTTTCCAGATTACCCCCCCACTCCAGTGCGTTTGCTAGGAGCCCTAGAGAGCTCCTGACGGGCCTCAAGTCAATCTCCGCCACTTTGCTGTTATTATCAAATGACTGGGGTTTTGAAGCATGAATGTTGGAGTCTCTTTAAGTGGCACAGCTGTAAACAACAAGGAATATTTCCTGGGAATATTTCTTGCAATCTGTCCTCTAACCTGACAGAGGAATTTTATTATTTTGGAGGGGTTGAAAGCTTCTTCATCTTTACATTTCCTCTTTGGTTAACAGCAGGGGCGGTCCCTTGTTTATATCCCAATGCAAAACTGGAAAATAGCCAATTCCAAACCATTTCACCAGATGCAAACTGCAGTGACCATCTTCAAAGTGCTCCATGGCTCGGGGCCTAGTTATATAATAATAATAATAATAATAATAAATTTATTTTGTATACCGCATCCTCTCCCCAAGGGGACTCGGAGCGGTGCACAGGGAAAAATTTAAAATACTGTAAAATATACATACAAAAATAAATACAATGAATAAAAACTAATTAAATTTGGTTGTCCCTGCACTAAAATCCCCACATTAAAACTAACATTCCCTAACGCCCTAAAGGTAGAGACTAACCTAGGCCGGCCAAGCAGAAAAAGTATGTTTTAAGTTTTTGACGGAAGGAGCGGAGGTCCGTAGTTGTTCTAATATCGGGGGGAAGGTCGTTCCACAAGGGCTGGGCCCGCCACAGAGAAGGCCCTTCCCCTGGGCGTCGCCCGCTGACATAGTCTAGTGGATGCGAGACCGTCTTCTGCCCCATACATCCTTTCGTCCGCTCCGCTCCCACAGAGAGGGTCTTCTCCGGGTGCCGTCGGCCGGGCAATGCCGGTTCGCGACACCCAGGGGAAGGCCCTACCCTCTGGAATGACTTACCCCCCAAACTATGTACCATCTCAGACCTCCGCCTCTTCCTTTTCCAACAAGCCGGCCTAGCATAACCTCCCGTTCTGACTGTTTTTAGGTAGTTTTTAATTTGGGGATTTTATACATATTTTAGCACAGGGTATCGATTGATTTAATAGCTTTTACAATGTTGTACTTGTTTATATTTGTTATGTCTTTTAAATTTCCTGTGCGCCGCCCTGGGTCCTTTTTGGGAGAAGGTGCGGGGTATAAATTCGAATAAAACAAACATAGTTACTCATTGTCCAGTGTCAAGCTACAGTGTTTGTCATGCAAACTGACATACGAAATACCACTGAAGAGTTAAAAACGAAACAAGCTTATTCTGGTTTAAAACAAGCAAGTTAATCGACTCCTCTTTATTATTATAAGATACTAACGGCATTGCTTTCTATGAAAGGCAAAGGTTCCCCTCTCACATATGTGCCAGTCGTTCCCGACTCTAGGGGGCGGCGCTCATCTCCGTTTCAAAGCCGAATAATAAATAATAAATAAATAATAATAAATAATAAATTTTATTTATAACCCGCTCTCTCTCCCCGAAGGGACTCGAGGCGGGGCACAGGGAATTAAAAAACAATTAAAACAGACAAAGTACAAAATTAAAATTGAATTAAACTTACCCTGCGCTAAAAACTTCTATGAAATTAAAACTATCCCTAAAAACCCCTTAACAATTTAAATTTGAATTACCCTAGGCCAGCCAAACAGAAGAAATGTGTTTTTAATAGCTGTCGGAAGGAGCGAAGGTCCGTGGTTGCTCTGATTTCGGGGGAAAGGTCATTCCAGAGGGTCGGGCCCGCCACAGAGAAGGCCCTTCCCCTGGGCGTCGCCCGCTGGCACAGCCTAGTGGACGGCACCCGGAGAAGTTCCTCTCTGTGGGAGCGAATCGGCTGCAGGGATGTATGGGGCAGAATGCGATCCCACAGATAGCTAGGTCCCGTGCCATGGAGCGCTTTAAAGATGGTAACTAACACCTTGAAGCGCACCCGAAAGATGACAGGCAGCCAATGCAGCTCGCGCAGGAGCGGTGTTACATGGGAGAATCTAGAGGCTCCCATAACTATCCGCACGGCTGCATTTTGGACTAGCTGAAGCCTTCGGGTGCACCTCAAGGGGAGCCCCATGTAGAGAGCATTGCAGTAGTCCAGTCGGGATGTCATGAGGGCCAGTTGGGATGTCACGAAGAGCCAGCGCTGTCCGATGACGTCTCTGTGGTCATGTGGTCGGCATGACTCAACGCCAAAGTCGCACAGAAAGCAGTTCCCTTCCCAACAAAGGTGGTTCCTATTTTTCTACTTGCATTTTTTACGTGCTTTCGAACTGCTAGGTTGGCAGAAGTTGGGACAAGTCATGGGAGCTCCCTCCGTTACGCGGCGCTAGGGATTCGAACTGCCGAACTGCCGACCTTTCTGATCGACAAGCTCAGCCTCTTAGCCACTGAGCCACTGCGTATCTTTTTTCCATATTTCCTCCTTTCCCCCATTCATGGCTCTCTTCAGCTAGTTGCTGGTTGTTGAAACTGGTAGCTAAAACCACATATACAACTTTGCAATTCCTTCCCAATGACTGATGTGTTTGAATGCTTTTATCTGTACTTCTGGAACAGTGTTCAGCATGCGGAAAATTTTCAGACCAGGGAATTTTGGTATGTAACTACAAAACTATGTCTTTTCAACCATAAAAATTGGCCAACCAGCAATTATTGAGAATCCTAGAAGTAGGCTAGTTTTGGAACAATCTATGGAATCTCTCTAAAAATAACTGTGCTTGAATTCTACTGAAACCAGTAACAGATTTAACAGATTAATAGAGTTGGAAGGGACCTTGTAGGTCATGTAGTGCAACCGTCCCACCCCACCCAAGCAGGAGACCGTACACCATTTCTGACCAATGACAGTCCAGTCTCTTCTCAAAAGCTTCCATTGATGAAGCTGGCTTACTACTGACTAATAACCCCAATAATGATTTTTAAAAACATGAGCCAACTGCTTGTTAATTCGTCACTAAGCCCTATAATAACTTTAGGTTCTTTCTTTTATTTGTTAGATACAGAATAGAGCTTTGTGGCTGAGAGATCCAATGGGATTTGAGATTTTTGAAGTGTTTTTTTTAATTGCACCTTTATTATTTTTGCAATTCTCCTTTGTCCTCCTATTTTTTTCCAGAATAGCAACCCTGTGAAGTGAGTTGGACTGAGAGAGAGGGAGAATGATGTCATACTTAATTCGGAAGACTGCTATCATGTCTCCCCTAGTGCTAGTATAATGCAAAGAAGGACCAGGGGAGACATGATAGCAGTCTTCCAATATCTCAGGGGCTGCCACAAAGAAGAGGGAGTCAAGCTATTCTCCAAGGCACCTGAGGGCAGGACAAGAAGCAATGGGTGGAAACTAATCAAGGAGAGAAGCAACTTAGAACTGAGGAGAAATTTCCTGACAGTTAGGACAATTAATCGGTGGAATAACTTGCCTCCAGAAGTTGTGAATGCCCCAACCCTGGAAGTCTTCAAGAAGATGTTGGATAACCATTTGTCCGAAATGGTATAGGGCTTCCTGCCTAGGCAAGGAGTTGGACTAGATGACCTCCAAGGTCCCTTCCAACTCTGCTATTGTATTGTATTGTATTGTATTGTATTGTATTGTATTGTATTGTATTGTATTGTATTGTATTGTATTGTATTGCATTGCATTGCATTGCATTGTATTGTATTCAGTGGTGGGTTTCTGCAGGCTCGCACCTACTCGCGAGAGCCGGTTGGTGAAATTTAGAGAACCGGTGAGAGGAGGTTCCACCGGCGTACCTGGAAGTAAATCTGGCCCGCCGCTGCCAGTGACCCAACAGGAAGGAAAGAAAGGAAGAAAGGAAAGAAAGGAAAGAAAGGAAAGAAAGAAAGAAAGAAAGAAAGAAAGAAAGAAAGAAAGAAAGAAAGAAAGAAAGAAAGAATTTATAATCACAATTGAGTCCAAAATTTTGGTTGCTAAGCAAGAGCGTTGTTAAATGAGTTTCACCATAATTTAAAAGGTGGCCACTCCCACCCTGTCACATGACTGCCAAGCCACGCCCACAAAATAGGCCACACCTACAGAGTAGGTTCTAAAAAAATTTGAAACCCACCACTGATTGTATTGTATTGTATTGTATTGTATTGTATTGTATTGTATTGTATTGTATTGTATTGTATTGTATTAATTCACATGAGTGTGATTATCAGAAAACCACTACAGAATGGATTGAATATTGCGATACCTGGAAGATCTTTTGAAAAAAAACCTGAACCATTTTCCCTTGAAAATAGCCAGATGTGATCGTCGTTAATGGGAAGAAAAGACGCAAAGCTCATATATTTGACATTTGGATCGGGATGCCCTTTGCACAGTCACTCATGCCCTCGTGACATCCCGACTGGACTATTGTAACTCTCTCTACATGGGGCTCCCTTTGAGGTGCACCCGAAGACTTCAGCTTGTCCAGAATGCAGCCGCGCGAGCAATAATGGGAACCTCTAGGTTTACCCATGTAACACCTCTCTTGCGCGAGCTGCACTGGCTGCCTGTCGTCTTTCGGGTGCGCTTCAAGGTGTTAGTTATCATCTTTAAAGCGCTCCATGGCTCGGGACCTAGCTATCTGCGGGATCGGATCCTGCCCCATACATCCTCCCGGCCGATTCGCTCCCACAGAGAGGGACTTCTCCGGGTGCCATCCACTAGACTTTGTCAGTTGGCGACGCCCAGGGGAAGGGCCTTCTCTGTGGCGGGCCCTGCCCTCTGGAACGACCTTCCCCCCGACATTAGAACAACCACGGACCTCCGCTCCTTCCATCAAAAATTAAAAACTTACTTTTTCTGCTTGGCCGGCCTAGGTTAGTCTCTACCTTTTTAGGGTTTAGGGAATATTAGTTTTTATATTGAAAAAGTTTTATTGGTTTTACATTTTTTCTATAGGGTAGGGTAAGGGATACAAAGAAATTTTGAGAGCATTCACGTCAGAGTCGTCGGCCCTTCCGAGACCTCAAAATACACAATAAAAAAAAACAAAAAAAAGCATTTTTCATAACACTACAAGGTAAAAGCAAGTACATATACCTAAATTCTCAATTCCATGCTGTCAGACATTTACAAAAAATCCAGAAAATATTATGCAAAATTGTTCAGGAAAATCAAGGCAAAGTTATTTTTTCGATCTAAGTCTCTTGGCTATTGTATCTTCTTTTTCTCCTCCCTGGCCCCCAGCGGGCGGGGCCGTGGCCCCCTCCGTCCCCCCTGGATCTTCCCCCAGGGCAGAGGAATGTTTTTTAAGAAAGGCTTCCGCCTCAACAACTGTTTTAATCCTCACTCTTCCTCCTTCCCAGAACACCAGCATCCCTTCGGGTGTCACCCACTTGAACCAAATCCCATGATCAAATAAAATTTTAGACAAGAAGGAAAATTTCCTCCTTGCTTCTCGAATCTTTCTAGGAATCTGCTTCAAGATAGTGACCGTTTTTTGTTGGTAAATTAAAGGGTTCCCTCTCTGCGCCTTCAAGATTTCCTCTCTGGTTGACCTTCTAACAAATTTCACATGTATCTCTCTAGGCACTTCATTTATCCTGGCATATGCTGAGTTAATTCTATAGGCTAGGTCAATGTCCCCCCTGATCTCATCCTTAGGTTTTTGTAAATAGTCTGCTAAAATTGTGCTCATAAGATCAGGGAGGCATTCACCAGGTTGCTCAAAAACGTTCTGAAATCTCAAAAAATATGTCATTCTTTCCATATCAATCCTAGACACATGCCCACTTGTTTCCTCAACCTCTTTAGTAACATTTTTAATCTCTCCCTTAACCCCCACCAACCCCCCTTCCAATTCTTCAGTCTTCTGTGTGATTTCCAGCGTTTGCTTCCGTGTGTCCAATAGCTCCTTCTTGAAAATGATGTTTTCTGCCCGCTGGGCCTGAATTTCTTGAACCAAAGTTTGTATAACAGTTTCAAGAGAAGCCATCCGTTGTTCTAAACTTGTCAGTGCTGTTTCTTGAGCCATCTTAACTGTTAGAGTTAGTGCCACCAAAATGGCGTTTTCAGGGTGGGGCTGGTGAGACTAACCGGGAGCCAAAAGTTCAGATCAAGGTTGGAACGTTGTAAAATTCAGGAACCAAGAGAGAGACAATTTTCCAACTCAATAGTTATAATAACGAAGGTAATCCAGAAAGGAACCACAAATCCAACAAGAAAAAAATTCTTCATTAATATCCAGAGAGAGTCCCAATTGTAAAGAGACGCTGGGAATTTTCCATAATTAAAATAGTCAGGCAGGGACAAAGAAAAGCCACTTTCCACCGCCCATCTCAGAGCCCAGAGGAGAGAGTAGAAAAATAATTTTTTTTTAACCAGCCAGACCTAGACACAATGTTGCAAGTAGCCGCATACCACTTTCCCTTGTTAGAGACAGTCCGGATTTAAGATTTCCGCTTTCTCTTCCAGAGAAGCCATTTTAAAGTGCCGCTTAAGTCCGAGGGGTTTTTTTGAAAACAAACACCCCCCTCCCAGTCCGTTCAGCCTGGCTGGCAGCAAGGAAAAAAAAGTCTTTTTAAAACTCACTCTCCCTCGCAGCTGAAGCCTCGGCAAGCCTTCCGATCTCTTCCGCTCAGCCCTCTACATTGAAATGAATGGCGCCGACAGCCGTTGGCGAAGGGAGAACCCCCCGCAGCATGTTCTCCTTCACCTAAGCCGCGGCAAAAAGGTCGCCTCCCCCACCGCCATGAGGGGGGGCGTCCCTGCCGAGCCGGCCCTATGGGAGACCCCCAAAAAAGGGGCGTCTCGCCCCCGTGGGGGGGCAGAAAAAGCAACAAAATGGCGAGCGAGTGCTAGGCTCGCTCGTCGCCGCAGGAGCCGGAACCGGAAGTCCGGGAATATTAGTTTTAATATGGGGATTTTAGTGCAGGGACAATTAAATTTAATTTGTTTTTATTTATTGTATCTATTTTTGTATATTTTTATGTGTTTTAATTTTTCCCTGTGCACCGCTCCTTGGGGAGAGGACGCGGTATATAAAAATAAAATATTATTATTATTATTATTATTAAATATTATTATTATTATTGCTGTTCTCGTACAGCTGTTTGAAAACTGATAAAGTTCCTCCCCCAAAACACAGAAGTTCAAAAATGAATTGATAATACACTCATTTGTACGAATGTATCCACACAAGCCTCCTAGGAACACATGAGCCACATAGACGTTTCATTATATTCTCAGGCTCAGAGGATATGAATTTCTATAAGCACGTTTAATTTAGCATTTTATAGATCCCTGAAAATGTAAAGGTCCAGTAAGAGGTGAAATGCTACTGGTTTGGACTGATTTGCACAAAGTGGTAGTACAAATAAAATAATGCTATTATTCGGCTGAACTGGTATTTCTGACGATCAGCTGTGACCACAATTTATATTAGCTAGAATTGTCAGATTTCTGCTTTCTAGCTAATTTAAACTGTATGGTACAGCGGATTTTCCCCACCCCTCACTGTTCTATAAGAACATAAGAACATAAGAACAGCCTTGCTGGAACAGGCCACAGCCCATCCAGTCCAGCCTTCTGTCTCCCACAGTGGCTCCCCATTTGCTTCAGGGTCTTCCCAAGCAGATGTCTTCACCTGCTTGTGATTCCCTGCAAATGGCATTGAGAAATATCCTGCCTATCTCTCCATCCCGGAGGGTGTCCTTAGGCATCCATCATGATAGCCATGGATACCCTTGTTCTCCATGAACTCCTCTCATCCTTTCTTGAAGGTGTCGAGGCTGACGGCTGTCACCACTTCTTCTGGCAGGGAGTTCCATAGACCCGTGATCCTCTGGGTGAAAAAGTCCTTCCTCTTATTTGTTTGAGGTCTAGCTATCAAAAGTTTCATGGAGTGCCCCCTAGTTCTAGTGTTGTGCGATAGGGAAAACAGTTTTTCCTTTTCTACTTTGTCCACACCGTGCATGATTTTATAGACTTCAATCAGGTCACCTCTCAGGTGCCGTCGTTCTAGAGTGAAGAGGCCCAGCCGTTGCAGCCTCCAATGGTAAGGAAGGTGTTCCAGCCTCCTAATCCTTCTGGTTGCCCTCCTCTGCACCTTTTCCATTTCCATAATCTCCTTCTGAAGGGATGGTGACCAGAACTGTACACAATACTCCAGATGGGGCCTCACCATAGATTTATGAAGAGGCCAAATGACACTTGCTGACTTATTTTCTATACCCTTCCTAAGGATCCCTAGCAATGAGTTTGCTTTTTTCACTGCTGCGGCACACTGGGTTGACACCTTCATTGAGCTGTCCACCAGGACACCCAGGTCCCTTTCCTGGTTAGTTGCAAGGAGTTCAGACCCCATCAGTTTATAGATGTAGTTGGGGCTCTTTGCCCCAACGTGCATCACTCTGCAACTTTACATGCATGTAACTTTACATGCATGCTCGGTAGCAGGCTTGTCCCATTTTGGAAGGTCCTGTTTATGCACGTCCCCTTCCAAAACGGGACGAGCCTGGCGCGTGGACGCTCACATTGCTAGCGAACCAGTAGCAAAGGTAAGTTGATTTCAGTCTTGAGTTTTCTAAGCCACATCATCCACCTCTTCCCAAAAGAGCATCTGTGCAAACATGAATAATAAAACATCACAATGATGCCATAGTCTAAACTCATTTGCACAAGATTATACAGAGGCCCCTATCTATCACCTTTATCTAACCATTTTCTGGATTACTTTGATAAAACATTCGCTATGAAAACACCATAGATATATATTTGTTTTCGTAGATTTTCACGGGTACAGGTATGTAAGTCTTGGTGTATTCAGGTCTTTTCCCGTGTAAGATTAAAAGACCTCCATACCTATACCCGTGAAAATCTACGAAAACGTGTGTGTGTGTGTTTTCATAGATACTTACACGGGAAAAAACCCCAATCCAACAAGACCAGCATACCTACATCCGTGAAAAATCTATGAAAACAAATATATAAATAATACAATAGCAGAGTTGGAAGGGACCTTGAAGGTCTTCTAGTCCAATCCCCTGCGTGGGCAGGAACCTTATACCATTTCAGACAAATGGCTATAAATAAATTGCATAGTAATATATAAATAAATTGCATAGTATGTTTTCCAGTTTGCCTTTACTGCTGTAAAAATCTGTAAACATCTGGTTAAAATTCTATAACATAATCCTTAAACATGGATTATTTTACATTACAAATTATTCAGAAAGTGCCATTTGGTGTAATTCCTTATTAGTTTGAGCAGTTAACTTGAAGGATGGTGCTCCTTTTTTTTATTTATGGCCATTTGGTTTATCCAATGAAAAACTAAAGTTGTTTAGTTTAGGATTGTCTATTCCCTGTAGGCTGCTTGTGAGAAGCCTAGAATTAATTTCCTTCACCTTTAATGAGGCCCTGTTATGTGCTTTTCCGTACATTATTATTTATATTAGTCATAGCTTCCCTAAGTGGAAATGCAGCATCAAATTTATTATCACAGGCATTTCCTTTAAAGTACATTAAAAGCCAAATTGACATAGAGATGATTCATTTGCAGAACCCAATATTTTATGCAATATTGCCCTCTATGGGAGTACCTGGGAGTACCTGGGAAATTATGGGAGAACCCAAAATTTTTAGAACCACTTCTGTAGGTGTGGCCTGCTTTGTGGGAGTGGCTTGCCGGCCATGTGACCGAGTGGGAGTGGCTTGACAGTCATGTGACTGGGTGGGCATGGTCAACTTGTAAAATGTGTTGAAACTCACTTATCAATGCTCTTGCTTAGCAACCAAAATGTTGGCTCAGGAACTCTGGCATTTGAAGCACGCAAGTCTTAAAGCTGTCAAGTGACAAGACCCTTGCACCCCTCACCCTTTAGAAAAAAAACACCCAGGGGTGTTCAAACCTGACGGCTTTAAGACTTGTGGACTTCAACTCCCAGAATTCCTCCTCTCGCTCTTCATCTTGACGATGGGCAGACGGGCTTTTCCGTACATAATTATTTATATTAGTCATAGCTTCCCTAAGTGGAAATGCAGCATCAAATTTATTATCACAGGCATTTTCTTTAAAGTACATTAAAAGACAAATTGACATCGAGATGATTCATTAGCAGAACCCAATATTTTATGCAATATTGCCCTCTATGGGAGTACCTGATATTTTCCAGACCTGTCACCCGCTCTCTCTATTTGTATAGTTGGATTTGCCAAATTGCTCTTATTTTTTAACGCTTGCTTGGGGAAAGAATCCAATTGTTCTTTTATCGTTAGCCAATTTATTTCCAAAAAATATTTTTTCCAAAGCAATCATGCTGCAGCAGAAATTCATATTGCAGTTTAGAGACAAGGGAACAACAGGGAAGAAGAAGGAATACAAATAAATTCCATTCTATATATTCACAGGAGTTAGATAGATAGATAGATAGATTTTTATTTCTATACCGCGTCCTCTCCCCTGGGGGACTCGGAGCGGTGCACAGGGAAAATTAAAACAACATAAAATATATACATAAATAAATACAATAAAAACAAATTAAATCAACGGTCCCTGCACTAAAATCCCCATTTTAAAATTAACATTCCCTAACCCCTAAGGTAGAGACTAACCTAGGCCGGCCAAGCAGAAAAAGTGAGTTTTTAATTTCTGACGGAAGGAGCGGAGGTCCGTAGTTGTTCTAATGTCGGGGGGAAGGTCGTTCCAGAGGGCTGGGCCCGCCACAGAGAAGGCCCTTCCCCTGGGCGTCGCCCGCTGACAAAGTCTAGTGGACGGCACCCGGAGAAGTCCCTCTCTGTGGGAGCGAATCGGCCGGGAAGATGTATGGGGCAGAATCCTATCCCGCAGATAGCTAGGTCCCGAGCCATGGAGCGCTTTAAAGATGAGAACTAACACCTTGAAGTCCATGAAGATGAAGATGAAGTGGAGTCCATGAAGATGAAGTGGAGAAGCCAAAAGCTTGGAGCAGCACTTGGAAAAATGATAAAACTACATAGTAACATCTATTTTTTTATAATTAGCATTCAGAGGTGGCTGGAGAAAGCAGTCAAGGAAGGGTTAACGAGAAAAGCGTTAGTAGCACATAGAGAAAGGATGGATTTTTCCATCATGATGGTGCAATGAAAGTTTCAAATCCAGTTTCTGCCACCATCTCTCCTAGTTATACTACCTATGATGAAGGCACCACATCAGTGGTGGGTTTCAAAAAATTTTAGAACCACTTCTGTAGGTGTGGCCTGCTTTGTGGGAGTGGCTTGCTGGCCATGTGGCTGAGTGGGAGTGGCTTGACAGTCATGTGACTGGGTGGGTGTGGCCAAGTTGTAAAATGTGGTGAAACTCACTTAACAACACAACCAAAATGTTGGCTCAGGAACTCTGGCATTTGAAGCATGCAAGTCTTAAAGCTGTCAAGTTACAAGACCCTTGCACTCCTAACCCTTTAGAAAAATAACCTCCAGGGGTGTTCAAACTTGACAGCTTTAAGACTTGTGGACTTCAACTCCCAGAATTCCTCCTCTCGCTCTTCCTCTTGATGACGGGCGGACGGGCGGGGAGAGGGAGCTGGAACCGGTTCTAAACTGTAGATTTGTGGAATCTCTTCTATAGAAGAGCTTAGAACAGGCAGGAACCCACCCCTGGACCACATATTTAGTTTTACACATATTGGCAGCAACAAGGATCATTAATGCTCAATATTGAAAAAATGTGAATAGCCCACCGGAGGAGGCTGTAATTCGCATTTTTTTCTAATGTGCCAAAATGGTTAGGTTAACCTTTAAAATTAAAGATCAAGCAGATACAGAATATGATATGATTTGGAATACATTCTATGAATGGATAGAAGCAAGAGGTAGGAATTCGTGAGAAGATGGATCATAAATGTTAGTACTGAAAATAAGGTCAATAATTACAATACTTTAATGCAAGAAGCTAAAAGCCTTTTGGTTTATTATTACTATTGTTACTATATCATTATTACTGTTATTAGCTTGTATGTCAACGTTTAAAACTAGTCTTCTTTTATAGTCATTTTATTATGCCACTGTATAGTACCTTGGTAAGGCCACACTTGGAATACTGCATACAGTTTTGGTCGCCACGATGTAGAAAAGACGTGGAGACTCTGGAAAGAGTGCAGAGAAGAGCAACCAAGATGATTAGGGGACTGGAGACTAAAATATATGAAGAACGGTTGCAGGAGCTGGGTATGTCTAGTTTGATGAAGAGAAGGACCAGGGGAGACATGATAGCAGTGTTCCGATATCTCAGAGGGTGCCACAAAGAAGAGGGAGTCAAACTATTCTCCAAAGCACCTGAGGGCAGAAGAAGAAGCAATGGGTGGAAACTAATCAAGGAGAGAAGCAACTTAGAACTAAGGAGAAATTTCCTGACAGTAAGAACAATGAACCTCTGGAACAGCTTGCCTCCAGAGATTGTGAATGCCCCAACCCTGGAAGTCTTTAAGAAGATGTTGGATAGCCATTTGTCTTAAATGGTATAAGGTTCCTGCCCACGCAGGGAGTTGGACTAGAAGACCTACAAGGTCCCTTCCGACTCTGCTATTGTATTGTATTGTATTTGTAAATGATATACTCTGACATTGCACTGTTTTTCCCAAAAAAGTGTTTATGAATAAAATGTATTTAAAATATAAGTTAAAACAAATCCTGTTTTCACCTCGATTTTCGTTTCATAATTGCCGTTAATACCCTGATTTCCAACGATAGCACAAGCGATAAATTAAATCGCTTGGAACAAAATTAGTACTGCAGTAAGCCCTACATGTCTTAATAACATTTCCAGTCGTAGAAATGAAAATCTTTATTAAGGTGAACAGGGTTTCAATGGTGTGTTTGTTTGCATTGTGTTTTTAAAAAGATCCCTCATCAGAGAGAACTACAAAAAAAAAACCACCATCACAAGGCATAACCCATGACTGGTTCATTTCTGGAAAACCCACAAATTTGTATTTCAGTTTAGCTCATATTTTTCAAATTACATAATGGGGAAAAGTGAAAGAACACCACAGAATGATTTCAAATTGGAAGGCATTGTCTTTAGTGTAGTATATTTAATGACATAGAGACATATTTTAGGACAGGGGTCGCCAACTTTTTTTGCACCAGGGACCGGTTTCATTTTAAATGGGTTACGCAAGAATTCCTGAAAGAATGTGGCCATTGATGGGTTCTAAATGTTGAATGGGATGGTGTCATAATTGCACCATACAAGAACCCTTTGGTTCTGTCTTGGGCAAAGGCAAAATTTGCAGATGTTGACTGATGCCCTTAAGACATGCACTCGATTACTGCCAAGACCTTCCGTTCCTCACAATGAAGCTTTTGGGTTGGTTTTTCTTTAAAGTTGTGTGTATATCTATGTCTTTGTATGTGTGTGCATATGTGTGCTATGGTTGAAAGCATAGCTGTAAGCACAGAGTGCCATTCAGAAAAAAAAACAACCATTGCTCTGCAATAGATTTACAATTCTATTTCTTTGTTTCCATCCAAGAAATCACCAACATTTGAAGAATCGGATTGTTCAGCTATGCCAGTCTTCTTCTTTTTCACTACTTCTAAACAAAAGCAACAAAAACCAGTTATCAAAGCCTGCGTTGTGTCAGGGGTGAAGAGGTGAAGGGAGATGGAGCCTAGCTTAACTAAAAAGATGAATAAGTACTGCAGCATAAATTCTTTTGCATGGCTGAAAGGGGCAATTATATTGAGGATATGGGGTTTTTTTTAAGTTTCAAATTAGATCCCCCCAGTAAAGCCATCCTTGTAAGAGCCAAAACAGCATGAAATGATCAATAAAATGCGGTGGAAGCTTGAGATCTGAATCGCAGCGAAAGGGAAAAAAGAAAAGATAAATGCTTTTGTAGTTTCACCTTTGGAAAAAAACAAAAAAACCGCTGTCTGTAGATAGACTTTTATTCAGAAGCGGTCCGGGTTACTGAAAGATCTTCCTCCATGAATATGTTCAAAAGAATTCCCCTTTGGGACTTCTATAGATCTAATTAGGGCTTATGCTAACTTCTTCAGCATATTTGAATTATTTAGGCAGGAGGAGGGAGAAATAAAAATGAATCGCTTAATCGCTTAAACCGAGTAAAGCCATTTCATTTTTGAACCATCAAGAAGCAATAAGGCTTCTCAGATGGCGATTGCCTTCCACTATTTGGGTTACAGGAAACTTGCGTTTGATGTGAAAACTGATTTTCCCGAAGCTTCTTTTGATTTCTGTTTATTACAAGCCGTGCGCCTCTAGGCAAGTGGTGACCACACTAGGCTTGTTCTTCTTGTGTGAATGTTGGGCTCTTTGTTCTTCAAAGGACACATCTAAAGTATTGCCATGTCCTTTACCAGATGTTGAACACTGCTCTGCAGTGATACAAGCAATTGGTTGCTCTGTTCCTCTCTCTTCCTGTTCTTTCAGAGCTCCTCTGACAGACATGTATAACTGTGGAATATGTCAATGAATGATGCTCGGCTCTTTTATTTATTTTCCACACTCCTTAACACTATATCAGTAGATGATGAATGACAACCATTCTCTGTTTAAGCTTAGACTTCAGTGGGGTTTTTTATGTGGGACATAAGGAGGAACATAAAATTAGATTTTAATTAGATTTTAGCACAGGGTGTAAATTTAATACAGTTTAAAGTATTTATGTATTTATTTTGTGATATTATTATTATTATTATTAAATTTAATTTATAGACCGCTTCCTCTCCCCTCGGGGACTCGGAGCGGTGCACAGGGAAGTTAAAAAATACAATAAATATACATAAATAATTAGATAAAAGGCAAATTAAACAATTATCCCTGCGCTAAAATCCCCCAATTAAATTACTAAAATCCCCTAAACCATAAAAGAGACTACCCTAGGCCGGCCAAGCAGAAAAGATGTGTTTTTAATTTTAGACGGAAGGAGCGGAGGTCCGTGGTTGTTCTAATGTCGGGGTGAAGGTCGTTCCAGAGGGCTGGGCCCGCCACAGAGAAGGCCCTTCCCCTGGGCGTCGCCCGCTGACAGAGGCTAGTGGACGGCACCCGGAGAAGTCCCTCTCTGTGGGAGCAAATCGGCCGTGAGGATGTATGGGGCAGGATCCGATCCCGCAGATAGCTAGGTCCCGAGCCATGGAGCGCTTTGAAGATGACAACCAGCACCTTGTGTTTTTATATTTCCTGTGCACCGCCCTGAGTCCCTTCGGGGAGAGGGGGCGGTTAATAAGTCGAATAAATGAAATGAAATATTCTATTCTATTCTATTTTAATTTTCACGGGTCAAGAATAAAAGTGAAAGGATTTCCCTTTCCAAAGTAATTTTTTTAAAAAAAAAAATGCATTTCCCACACATATATGGTTGGCCATAGGAGAGTTAAGGAAGTTTGCAGAAATCAATTACAGCCAACTCCCATGTAAAAAATATAAGCCTTTGGGGTACAAGAAAGAATGCATTCCAGATTGTAATGTAAGACATATTTTGGTGTCACTTTTCAGACTTCTACAAGAGGAACTTTCTGGATGACTGTTTTTCATGTGTTCATCCATTTTTATGTTCCTCCATATGTTCATCCATTTTTAAATAACTGCCTGTACTATAATTCCTGTTGTTGTTTTTTCCCATCCACACATTCTCTCTTTGTGCATTTGCTGTAAAATCAGAATTTTAATACCGTCTCACTTTTTGGGTAATTTATGGAAAGTGAAGGCAATCACAATGTTAGCATTATGATTTAACCAAACATTAAGAATATCGACTGAACTGAAGCAAGCATTAAAAAAAGAGAGGCTAGAAGGAATCTTGACCACCAATGATGATTGTGGTTAGGGTTAGAATTGGGAGAAAAGTTTTCAGACGCGTTAATATTACATAACATGAAAGCCTTTTGTGGTTTATAGGTCTCGTTATCTTTTAAAGGAAGATACAAAAGCGAATGTACCCTAGGAGGGAGGGAATCCTCAACATAAATATTAAAGACTTAATGGCACTTATTTTTTTTTTAAAGTTACCAAACTGTTTTGTAAAAGTAATCTATATCCAAACATAACATGAGCTAAATGGAGTAAGCCACAATAAGAAGTTTTCCCAAAGAACAGAGCAGAGTCATATCATTGTAGCTTAATATTAAATATTGTTCTGTGATTTCCTCTTCAATTCCTAAAAACAAACTTTCTTTCATTTATTCCTTCTGTGCAAAGCTAAAGTGATTGTGCAATTTCAATGTGTGTGTGTGTGTGTGTGTGTGTGTGTTACGTTTGTGCTGATAAATAAATAAACAAGGGAAACTAGTATAGATCTATTTCAAGCTATTTAGCTGTCATCAGCTAGCCATACCCTTACTGGGATTTGAACCTGGGAAGTATTACATGAGAGGCAGCTGTAATTGCCACTAAGCCACTGGTTCTCCTCCTTGATCAGCTGAGGACAGGGGAATAAGTATACATTGTAAGCCGAAAGGCAGAAAGGGGAAGCAGTTCTCCTCCCTCCCATATTTGGGGCATACCAGGGTGTTGTGACACAATATATATTGAAGATTGTGGTCTATAATTTTCAATAAAGAGCTTTTATTCTGTGCTAATATGAGTTTGGCTAATCTATATCCTCCTCTTCCATCTGTAACCTTTAATTGGTGAAATGGTGCATCATAGAGTAAAACTTTTTCAATCTAAGAACCTCAGATATGCTAAACGTTACAGAATACATATCAAATCTGGGACCCATGACTGCAATGGCTCTGCATTTGGCAACATTTGTAAAATATTTTCTGACATAAGATCATAAGAACATAAGAACAGCCTTGCTGGAAGAGACCACAGCCCATCCGGTCCAGCATTCTGTCTCACACAGTGGCTCCCCATTGGCTTCAGGGTCTTCCCAAGCAGATGTCTTCACCTGCTTATGATTCCCTGCAAATGGCATTGAGAAATATCCTGCCTATCTCTCCATCCCAGAGGGTGTCCTTAGGCATCCATCATGATAGCCATGGATACCCTTGTTCTCCATGAACTCCTCTAATCCTTTCTTAAAGGTGTCGAGGCTGACAGCTGTCACCACTTCTTCTGGCAGGGAGTTCCATAGACCAGTGATCCTCTGGGTGAAAAAGTACTTCCTCTTATTTGTTTGAGGTCTGGCTTCCAAAAGTTTCATGGAGTGCCCCCTAGTTCTAGTGTTGTGCGATAGGGAAAACGGTTTTTCCTTTTCTACTTTGTCCAAACCGTGCATGATTTTATAGACTTCAATCAGGTCACCTCTCAGGCGCCGTCGTCGTTCTAGAGTGAAGAGGCCCAGCCGTTGCAGCCTCAGATGGTAAGGAAGGTGTTCCAGCCCCCTAATCCTTCTGGTTGCCCTCCTCTGCCCCTTTTCCATTTCCATAATATCCTTCTGAAGGGATGGTGACCAGAACTGTACACAATACTCCAGATGGGGCCTCACCATAGATTTATAAAGAGGCAAAATGACACTTGCTGACTTATTTTCTATACCCTTCCTAAGGATCCCTAGCAATGAGTTTGCTTTTTTCACTGCTGTGGCACACTGGGTTGACACCTTCATTGAGCTGTCCACCAGGACACCAAGGTCCCTTTCCTGGTTAGTTGCAAGGAGTTCAGACCCCATCAGTTTATAGATGTAGTTGGGTTTTTTTGCCCCAACGTGCATCACTCTGCACTTACTAATGTTGAAGCTCATTTGCCACTGGGTTGCCCACTCCCCCAGTGTCAAGAGATCCCTCTGGAGCTCCTCACAGTCTCTCTCAGTTTTTACTACCCTGTATAATTTAGTGTCATCGGCGACATAAAAAACTATAATAAATTATTTTGTGAAACAATATAGAATGCTTTAAACATGGAAACCCCTGGCGTTTGACTGGGTATGTCTAGTTTGATGAAGAGAAGGACCAGGGGAGACATGATAGCAGTGTTCCGATATCTCAGAGGGTGCCACAAAGAAGAGGGAGCCAAACTATTCTCCAAGGCACCTGGGGGCAGGACAAGAAGCAATGGGTGGAAACTAATCAAGGAGAGAAGCAACTTAGAACTAAGGAGAAATTTCCTGACAGAACAATTAACCTCTGGAACAGCTTGCCTCCAGAAGTTGTGAATGCCACAACCCTGGAAGTCTTTAAGAAGATGTTAGATAGCCATTTGTCTGAAATGGTATACGGTTCCTGCCCACACAGGGGGTTGGACTAGAAGACCTACAAGGTCCCTTCCAACTCTGCTATTGTATTGTATTATGTTTATAAAACCCTCTAATATTCTGAATGTACTTACTTATAGGTATACACTAAACAGATGATGATACTCCACATATGTACATAAAGTCTACTTCTGAATCAGTAGTGTTAGAAAGGATACATTTGGATTTGAAAAAAACATCAGAAAGTGCTAGAAAGGTTAATGTTCTGGATGAACTCTGATTGGCAAAGCTTGTTGAAAACCATAAAAGCCGCTTCTCCATATATATTCAATAGAACAGCATAAGAAAAAAGAACTCAATTGCTCAATAACAATAGCTAAATGCTAGAAGGTTAACAAAGAGATAACACATCCACTCAAAATCAATTTTGACCCAGCCTTACCCACAAGAGAGTTTACACTCCACCATGAAATTGTGAAGAGAACTATGTGGACAGGATTGAATCATTGCATACATAGATTCATTGCTTCTTTATTCTGAACGCACTGATAATATTTATTTCCATGAACGTCACCGCAATTTCTTATGTTGGATTTTCCTCCTTACCAGAAGGAGCCCCCTTGTGGAGTACTGTGAAACCGTTACCATAGCAACTCCACAGCACTGTACAGTAGCATCCATTTTAAGGCAGTACAGTAGAAGCCACTTTAAGGCACAACAGGCTGTATCTTAACAGAACACACACATTGAGGAGTGTTAAGGGTGTCTTACCACCATAGTATTTGTTTTCAGAGGAAAAGTAATTTGCATACCAAGTTTGGTTGAAATTACTTGAGGCCTTCCAGAATTATGCTGGAACATACACAGATACACACACACAACCGTGTATATATCTATATCTATATCTATATCTATATCTATATCTATATCTATATCTATATCTATATCTATATCTATCTATATCTATATCTATATCTATATCTATATCTATATCTATATCTATATCTATATCTATATCTATATCTATCTATCTATCTATCTATCTATCTATCTATCTATCTATCTATCTATCTATCTATCTATCTATCTATCTATCTTTATTTATTTATTTATTTATTTATTTATTTATTTATTTATTTATTTATTTATTTATTTATTTATTTATTTATTTATTTATTTGATTTATATCCTGCCCTTCTCCAGAAGGACCCAGGGCGGCACACAGGAATTTAAAATACATACAAAATAATACAATTTTTTTTAAAACCTATATATAAATCTCAAGGCCAAATGGACTTTCCTAAACTTTACAATTTTCTTTTTTTGAGAAATCCTACAGAACTGGAAAAGTACCAGTTGTCCCTATCTACAAATAAACAAACAAAGCTAGGGAACTATACATCAATTGAACTGCCACCAAGACCCAGAAATATTCTAAAATATTACAATTGGCCTATAAGCACCTTTTTAAAAAAATATGATTATTACTAATCAGCATGAATTTGTTAAGAACAAGGACTGTTAGAATAACCTCCTTAAAATAGAATAGTTTTGTTTTTTAAAAGTGGGAAAGCTGTAGGCCTAATGTTTCTTGATTTTAGCAGAGCATTTGATAAACTACCCCATGACAAGCTGATTAACAAGCTAGTTAAGCATGTGCTAGATGGCCTGATAATTAAATGGATATACAGCTTGGTTGAAAATCATGTTCAAAGAGTGCCCTCACAAAACTAGAAGAAGATTCTAAGTGTGTGTATACTTTTTGTTCTATCTTTAAAAAAAAAAAATGAGAATGCATGTTAAAATTAAATATGTATATTGAAAAGGAATTATAAATACCATCAACAGAAAATGGAGCTGAAATACACCAAGTAAATGAGATGAAGAGTGAGAAGTAGAGGAGAGAGATAAGGGAAGAAGAGAGAGATAGGACAGAGGGAAAGTGGGGGGAGAAAGGAGGAGTGGAAAGGGGAGAGAGGAGAAGGAGAGAGGAAGGAGAAGTAGAAAAGAGAATGATGACAGAGGGAAGAAAGGAGGTAGGGAGGAGGAAGAGAGAGGGAGAAGAAAGTGATAGATAAGGTACAAATATGGTGTATGGAGAGCAGAAGAGTCAATAATTGTTTTGGGGAGTTGATGGTAAGATGAAACATTTAATAATACAATATGACGTTGGCTATGTAATAGTATACATGTGGTTATATGTTGTGCAAATGAAAAAATAAAAAATCTTTATAACAAGAGAATTCCATATGTGGAGTAATGGTATTCAGTTAGATGAATAATGTTGTTAATATATGAGAAGGAAATGGCAAACCATCTCCATATTAATCCCAAGAAACTGCAGAGATATGTCTTACAATAGAATCATAGAATCATGGTTGGAAGAAACCTTGGAAGTTCCTACCAAAGTCTGGTGCCATCATACATCTCAGAAAACCGGTTGTCCAATCTTTTCTTGAAAACCTCCACAATCATAACCACAATCATTTCCCCAAGATGTAGTAAGGATCTAGCCTTGGGCAGGGAGTTAAATTAAGACCTCTCAGCTATTCCACTTATTAATAAGTTTTACTGCCGAGAGATTCCTCCATATTTCCATGTTGGATCTCCCTCTAATGAGCTTCCACCCATTGCTCCTTTTCCTACCCTAAGGTGCTATGGAGTATAAAGTGAGGAGCTGTCACAAAGAAGAGCTTATTTTCCAAAGCACCAGAAGGCAAGACAATAAACAATGGGTGGAAAATAATCAAGGAGAGAAGCAGCCTAGAACTAAGGAGAAATTTCCCAACAGTGAGAATGACTAACCAATGGAATGGCTTGCCTTCAGAAGTTGTGGGTGCTCCACCATGGGAGGCTTTTAAGAAGCCACCGACAGCCATGGTATGGGGTCACCTGTTTGAGCAGTGTGTTGGACTAGAAGACGTCCAAGGTCCCTTCCAACTCTATTATTCTGTTCTGCTCTATTTTTCATTTTATTGTTTCACTATTCAAAAGCCAGATTCTCGATTTGTAGCGTCAAGGTGGCCTTAGTTTGGTATGATACAACTACAGAGAACCAGTGGGTTTAGTCTTCCTAATTTTAGCACAGGGATAACCTATTTAATTCGTTATTAATTATTTATATTTTGTATTGTTTTGTTTTAACTTCCTGTGCACCGCCCCGGGTCCCTTCGGGGAGAGGGTGCGGTTATATAAATTTGACTAATAAATAAATAAATAAAGAAATTTTGGACTCATGCCAGAGCCCATCCACAGGGAACTTTCTATTTCTAATGTGTGCTTTGGGCTACTCTATGCATTGCATTTATGTGGTGCCTAGTGGGGGTGGCGCTTCCTATTCCTGATTGGTGTGTTGATTGCCTACTATGAGCTGTAAACAGGTTGGAATAACAAAGGTTATCTTGTCCAGTTTACTGAACACATTTTATAGTTAGCAAAAACATAGTTACTTATTACACATTTTAGGCAAGAATATACAGTGATCCCTCATTTTTCGCGGTTAATGGGGACCGGAACCTTCCGCGGAAATTGAAAAACCGCGAAGTAGGATTTGCAATACACTATACCGGAAACTTGAGTTGGTGGACATCGTTTAAAGCAAGCACTAGGGGGCGCTTGCCTCCTACCAATGCATTTTTTTTTCTATTCTGTATTTTTGAAAAACCCGCGAAGCACTGAAGCCGCGGAAAACGAGGGATCACTGTAATGGCTTATACATTTAACTGTAAAAGAATACAAAAGAAACATTTTAACATTTTATAAAAGAGTAACTTAATAACTTGTCCTTCAGTTGCTTATGAGGTCCTGGAACTCTTAGTACAAATTACCAGGTAAGCTGTTTTATGTATGTTTCTTCTTCTTCTTCTCAATGTTGCATCCTTTCTGCAAAGATTTGGGACAGACTAAAAATATTGATTTTAGTATCTAAACCAAAATAAATTTCAAAGGACAAGCTTAGCCATTTGGCTGAAACCCTTCAGCAGGAGCATCTGTGCTCTAGTGCATTATATTGATGTCCTATTAAATTCAAAGGAATAGCATGGTTTGTGTCTAACAAAACTTGGCTGAAAAGCAGGAAGACTCTGCCAAATCTTGGGATCTTATTTTCCATACAAAATGGAAAATGTTAATCTACGCGAAGGTGTGCAAAACTCAGGTTTCGGTGGGGAGTCACAAGGGATTGTCGTTGGGAAGCAAGATTTGGGACAGTTAAAATTTAATTGGTCTGCCATACATTTTGGGTTGCTGAAAATGAAAGGAAAAAAGGAATATATTGAGAATATTGCTATTAATGAAACTGAATAATAAATTTAAAGTTACAAATATCGTTTTACTCTCCTCTCACTTTTCAAAATCCTTTTTTAAAAGACAGCCAAGAATTTGTGTTTGCAGCAGTGGTGGTATTCAGCAGGTTCTGACCAGTTCTGGAGAACAGATAGAGGAAATTTTGAGTAGTTCAGAAAACCGGTAAAATGCCAACTCTGGCTGGCCTCGCCCCCATCTGTTCTCTGCCTCCTGAGTCCCAGCTGATTGGGAGGGAATGGGGATTTTGCAGTAACCTTCCCCTGCCACAGCCACCGAGCCAAGGCCACCAAGCCACGCTCACAGAACTGGTAGTAAATCTATCTATCTGCGGGATCGCATTCTGCCTCATACATCCCTGCGACCGATTCGCTCCCACAGAGAGGGACTTCTCCGGGTGCCGTCCACTAGGCTGTGCCAGCGGGCGACGTCCAGGGGAAGGGCCTTCTCTGTGGCGGGCCCAGCCCTCTGGAACGACCTTCCCCCCGACATTAGAACGACCACTGACCTTCGCTCCTTCCGACAGCTTTTAAAAACTCATTTCTTCCGTTTGGCTGGCCTAGGGTAATTTTAATTAGTTATAGTGTTAAGGGGTTTTAGGGACAGTTTTTAGTTTTTATAGATGTTTTTAGCGCAGGATATGTTTAATTGTGATTTTAAATTTTGTACTCTGTTTGTGTTTATTGTTTTTAATTTTCCTGTGCCCCGCCTCGAGTCCCTCTGGGGAGAGAGAGCGGGTTATAAATAAAATTTATTATTATTATTATTATTATTATTATTATTTAAAAAAATTGAATCTCACCACTGGTTTGTAAGCCTATTTCAATCTTTTGCAACTATGTCTTTCCACTTCACCTTGAAACATTTGTCAATGAAACAAAATGTTAGGAATAAAAGCAGACTCTATGCGTAACTTGGGAGTTCTCCTAGATTTGCCACTCCTCCTCAAAGAGCAGGTGGTGGTCGTAGCCGGGCGGGGGGCTTTGCACAACTGTGGGTTGTGTGTCAGTTACACCCTTTCCTGGACCCACAATCCCTTCTCACCGTCACTCATGCCCTAGTCATTTCCCATCTTGACTATTACAACACGCTCTACATGGGTCTTCCCTTGAAGAGCATCTGGAAACTCCAGTTGGTGCAAAATGGAGAGGCCTACATGGTTTTGTGCAGACCTCAGTGTGCTTGAAGTCCCTGTTCGATTCCTTGTGATCCTGTGTATAATCTTTTGCAGGAGCTGCATTGGTTGCCTATTTGCTTCCAGATGCAATTCAAGGTGCTGGTTGCCACCTTTAAAGCCCTTCATGGCTTGGGACCAGGTTATCTGAGAGACCGTCTCTTGCCAGTCACTTCTACCCAACCCACTAGAGCGGGGAGCAAGGAATGTTGTGGGTCCCATCCCCCTCAGGGAGATACACCTTTTGGGACTCAGAAGAAGGGCCTTCTCTGTGGTGGCTCCCTCTCTTTGGAGCATGATTCTCCCAGAGATTAGATTGGCCCCCACTCTAACACTCTTCCAGAAAGCCTGAGGAACAAAGAGTGGGATGGAGCCCATTAATGTGTTGTGATTTGATTTGATGTGTTGTCTCCAGGGCAGGGACGGTGGGGATTACATTATTATATTATTTTATTATATGATTGTTCTCTTGTATTAGTTTTATCGTTTCATATACAGTGTGTGATTTTTTATATTCCTGTAAGCTGCCTTGAGTCACCATGTGCGAATAAGCAGCAATAAAAATGTCCTAAAATAAAAAATAAAATAAATAAATAAAACTAAGGAAATGACATAAACCTTTTCTTCCGCCTTGCCCTTTCTTATCCCTGAAATTTGTTGGTGTAACTATAGAGGAAAAGAAGGATTAAGCATGGGAGTTTCATGACTACCAGGCATTGTCTTTATAATAAAGCGCTCCATGGCTCGGGGCCTAGTTATATGCGAGACCGTCTCCTGCCCCATACATCCCTTCGTCCGATCCGCTCCCACAGAGAGGGTCTTCTCAGGGTGCCATCGGCATATGCATTTAACTTACTATATTACGTTACAAACATTTATTCTTAAATAATCTGAAAAAATAACAATGAATGCATTTGGCACCAATGTGGATACCCAGATCTAAAATGGCTGTTCTTCAAATTTAGCTGGGTTATATTTTTTTATATAGCATAAAAACTGGGCATGTTGTTGTATGTTCATGCATCAACAGTCAGTTGACGGAAAATATGACTATTTCTTAATGTATATTGAATGTGTTCATTCAACCATTTGAAATGCTCAATTTAAAAAAAAACACTAAGTATCTAAGCAGTTTTAGTTAAAAGTGTTTAGGCCACATCGGAGACAAATATTTGACTTGCATTTCTAAGGGCTCAAATACTACATTTCTGAATATTTGATTTATTATACCATGGGCAATACAAACCTTATTATCTGTGTTAAGATGATAGACTCTATAAATCTATTAAATAGAGAACAACAGACTTAACAGCATCAGAATGATACTGTTGGTATCATTCTGGTATATATTTAACTATTTGGGATGGTGCACAGACATTGGGTTCTTCCTTATTACACTCCGATTCACTACTGACAGAAAAGTATACCAACTTCAATTTATTGGTCCAGTTATTCTATTATAGCAACGAAGCTCTATTTTGACTACTTTAGTGCCAAATTAAGGGGCCATGTAGAAGAGGAAGCCATGTCAGCCTGTACTACTGCCAATAAATGAGGACTTTGTTAGGATATTCAGCCTTATATTGGGTGGACAATATATATGAGCCTATGTTCTTAAGGAGTTATGTAGCTTTAAGAACTGAACTAAATTCTGATTGTGTTTGATTGGCTGTGCTGCCCAGCATTACCATATAAGCAAGTCAGGAACATAGTCAATTCCCTGTTCGATTCCTTGTGATCCTGTGTTTTCCTGATTGCCGTTGAAGAAGAAGGAGGAGGTTTTGTTTGCATCACTGTAAGATAAACTCTGTTTGATAGAGGACTGTTATCATTGTTTGAGAAGTTAGTCGGAAGAAGTATTTTAGTTATGACAAAGTAAAGACTATTTATTTTCTTACTATCACTGTTTTAGAGTTTGTTTGTGGTTTACAGCAACGTATCTCTCTACTGTCCGGTGAATTACACTATTCCGCATATATTAGCTAACACTGGTTATGGGACCAGAGTTCTAATACTGGTTCTGAACCCAGAGTTGCTAACAGCACCTTTTCTGATTAAGTTTTATCAAAAGGCAGAAGATTTTTGTGAGCTGCATCTCACCTCATCAGAAAAGCTTCTGCCTGTTTTCTTTTCAAATTTTCGTCTCAAAAGACGCCATGCAGCCAGATTCTTTCTGAAGTGAAGGAGAGCAATTAGTGTCTTTTCCCTGTCACCAAGCCTCCCAGGTTGGTCTGAAAACAATCACCGATCGCTCCCTCTAAAGTGGAGATGAAAAAGGATGGGACAGATTGAATGGAAGGTTTGGTGATCTGTCAAGTTGCTTAACAGATGGCAAACAGGGAGGGAAAGGAAGGAGAACAGGACAAAGCAGAAGGAGGGGCTTCTCCCGATGCTCTTTGCTAGTGCAATTGCTCCCCTCTGCCTTTTCTGACAAAAAAGAAAAAAAAAGAAGACTAGCCCAAGAGGACATGGGTGAATGAGGTCATAAGATGAAGCTTGAGAAGCAGTGGTATGCTAGAACAGGGGTCCCCAACCTTTGCAACTTTAAGTCTGAAGGACTTCAACTCCCAGACTTTGCTTTGCTGGCTGGAGAAGTCTGGGAGCTGAAGTCCTTCAGACTTAAAGTTGCAAAGGTTGGAGACCCCTGGCCCAGGCCCTGACACTGACAGCTTTGCTGGCTGAAGAAGTCTGGGAGCTGAAGTCCTTCAGACTTAAAGTTGCAAAGGTTGGGGACCCCTGTGCTAGAAAGGCATGGATGTGAAAGTGACCAATAAATTTTCATTTCTCTTGTCCTAAGGTACCAGGGGTGGGTTCCTGCCAGTTGTAAGCTCTTCTCTAGAAGAGGTTCCACAAATCTACAGGGCCGTTTAGAACCGGTTCCAGATCCCTCCCCCCGCCCGTCCGCCCATCATCAAGAGGAAGAGCGAGAGGAGGGATTCTGGGAGTTGAAGTCCACAAGTCTTAAAGCTGTCAAGTTTGAACACCCCTGGAGGTAATTTTTCTAAAGGGTTAGGGGTGCCAGGGTCTTGTCACTTGACAGCTTTAAGACTTGCGCGCTTCAAATGCCAGAGTTTCTGAGCCAACATTTTGGTTGCTAAGCAAGAGCGTTGTTAAGTGAGTTTCACCACATTTTACAAGTTGGCCATGCCCACCCAGTCACATGACTGCCAAGCCCCTCCCACTCGGTCACATGACTGGCAAGCCACTCCCACTTGGTCACATGGCCGGCAAGCCACTCCCACCCAGTCACATGGCCGGCAAGCCACTCCCACAAAGCAGGCCACGCCTACAGAAGAGGTTCTAAAAATTTTGAAAGGTACCCAGAAGAAGTAGATGGAGCTATCATAGCAGGAATGGAATAGGCAAAATGATGCTGATCCTCCCATGGTGCATTGCACAAAAAGCCCCTAAGGCAGGGATGTCCAAACTTGGGAACTTTAAGACTTGTGGACTTCAACTCCCAGAATTCCCCAGCCAGCTATGCTCAGTATTCCCCAGCCAGCTGAAGTCCACAAGTCTTAAAGTTCCCAAGTTTGGACATCCCTGCCCTAAGGGGATTAGACCTGAAAGCATCAACCAGTCAGGGCAACAGTGCAGTGTTCAAGAATTAATAAAAGTAGTAAAAACAATAAAAGTCTGGCTGTAAGAAACTCATTATCATTTGAAGCATCAAAAAAAAACAACCCATCCCATAATACACTTAATAATGGCAGAATCGGAAACATATATATAGCTGGCAGAAGCCAACTTTCCTTCCCAATATAAATTGACCTTTTCTGCAGCCTAAGATTCAAGCAGCCTTTCCAAAGAAAATCAAACTGGTGTTCAAATAGCACATTTAATGCTCTTTTTTTTCAAGAAGGGCCAGAAAACCTACATTTAAAAGAATAATAATAATAATAATAAATTTTAATTTATAACCCGCTCTCTCTCCCCGAAGGGACTCGAGGCGGGGCACAGGGAATTTAAAATACATATAAAAATACAAACATAGTACAATATAAAATTAAATTAAACTAACCCTGCGCTAAAATCCCATATAAAGCTAAAAATTAATCATTAAAAACCCTAAAAACAGTTGATTATCCTAGGCCGGCCAAGCAGAAAAAGTGTGTTTTTAATTTTTGACGGAAGGAGCGGAGGTCCGTGGTTGTTCTAATTTCGGGGGGAAGGTCGTTCCAGAGAGTCAGGCCTGCCACAGAGAAGGCCCTTCCCCTGGGCGTCACCCGCTGGCATAGCCTAGTGGACGGCACCCGGAGAAGTCCCTCTCTGTGGGAGCGAATCGGCCGCAGGGATGTATGGGGCAGGATGCGATCCCGCAGATAGCTAGGTCCCGAGAGGGGGTATAGAAAGCATCAGGGAGGTTTCCATACATAGGTGCCTCTGTAAAAAGCCAGATGTTGGCTCTTGCCTGCTACCCCAGCCAAAAGGACTTTGGAAGGAATGCATCAAAGTGTGTGTGTGTGTCTGGTGGGGGGGAGAGATCAATTTGAGGAACTAAAAGGAGCTGGCAGATCCCCACCATTGACTATGTCAAGA